>JBDJHY010000116.1:21135644-21149681 GCA_039654485.1 Withania somnifera | reverse complement strand
TCGGGATCCCTTGCAATTGCCCAAAAGTTCACATGAACTATAGTTTTTTGTTTAATTTCATATCCTTCTAGAGTGGAATTTTGCATGGTCTCTCTTGCAATTAACAATGGACCTGGTGGATACAATCTAAACGTCTCTTTTATCACTGCGTTGAAATATGAAAGATTTTGGACATCATTTTCATTCACTATGGACGTTTTCCGAACTGATTCTCTAATTTCTGCTTGAACTTTCTTCAAGGCATTCGGGTTGGCTATCAAGGCTGTCATTGCCCATATTACTGTAGCTGCAGTCGTGTCTCTTCCACCAATTAGCATATTCTACGAGTGAAAGTATGAAGATAAAATTAAATGCAACATGTCATATCAATTGAAATGTTTTCTAAATCATAAATTGTTATAAAATGTTTAACATCACAAGTTAAAAGGCACTTCTAAATATTTTGACCATCCCCTGAACATAACAATCGAAAAAAACTTAGCCGCGTGACAGAGTGTTAATACACAAGACTTGCGTATATACCATTTTTGACATCTAACGATGATCAGTTTCACTTCAATTTGTAAATTTAGTAGTAAGATTAACAGTTTTGCTAGGTGTAAGCAGCCGATGAGAACAAGTATATAAATAGACACAAATGGAGTAGTTCATTACCATGATAATTCCCTTTATGTTGTCCAAAGTAAGATCGATTGGAGTTGATTGCTCTTTCTTCAATTGGAGCAACAGATCTACAATATCGCCTTCCATGGATTTCGGCCTATTGGGACTGAGATGTTGCTCAATGAGTCCTTCATAAAACTCATCCAAATCCTTAAAGTTCTTCTCAAGTCTATTTATTTTTCCAGTGAGTTTATCAACCCATCCTAAGAGAGGAAAATAATCTGAGATAAAAAATCCTGCCAACATTTCTTCAGTCACTTTTAAAACCTCATCAAATTTCCTCCTTTCCTGTGTTTCTCCATCAAATGTAATACCAAAAGCAACTCTACAAATAATCGAAGTTGCTAGTGAAATCACTATGTTGCTCAAATTGGTAACTTGTGAAGTGGTGGCTTGTTGAGATATTTTCTTGATCATTCTTGAGACCTCATCTTCACGAATTGGACTAAAACATTGCACTTTCTTGAGACTAAATAAATGAATAACACAGATTTTTCTAAGTTCTCTCCAATAGTCATTGTAAGGTGATACCCCAATATCCTGACCATTGTAAGACAATTTTTGCAGGCCCAGAAGAGAAGGCCTACTGCAATATATCAAATCTTGTATTTTCAAGACTTCTTTTGCTAAATTTGCTGAAGAAACTACAACTATAGTAGCAGAACCAAGTTTCAATGAGAATATTTTACCATATTTCTTGGAAAGTTTCCAAAAATAGATATGAGGGGTTAAACTATCATATTGATGCAAATTTCCAATGAACGGCAACCCTAGAGGACCTGGTGGCAGATTGTCTTTCCCTTTCCTTTTGGCTTTACGAAGAAGGAAACTGAGAAGAATGATAAGAAGGGCTACAAAGAGGGGAAAGAACATCATGTGTGTTTTTTGGCAAAGTCACTTGAAATACCTTGAATATCTTGTATTAAGTTTTTCTACAATTTCTTTCATTTATAGTACTCTCTCCCTCTATTTTAATTTATTTGGCTTGATTTGGAGTACGAGAATCAAACTAAATAATGTTTAGTTTGTCTAGAACATTTAACTAATTTTAAATAAATTTTAAATATTTAAAAATTACACGAATGTTACCATAAGTCATAATATTTTAAAAAACATTTGAAATAATTAAGATAAAAAGAATCATTTAACTGTTCAAGTAGCAACGCTAAAACGATAATCTGATGCAATAAATCTTTTGCTATACACATTATTCAAGAAGAGCTGAACCAGAAGAGTATATAGTCCAGACTATACTTATGATATTTTGGTAGGTAGTTTGGTTCCTAGTGCGAAGTTGGATGAGAATGATTCTCAACCACTATAATATTTTTAACTTTTTTTTCCTTTTTGTATGGTGATTTTCATGTAAGGGACAGAAAAATCACAGGCCACAATAATTAAAATGACCTTTGGTCTCTAGCAATCAGTATTAGGCAATGACAATATTGATAACTGAATTAATAATTATATTGTACTATTTACTTCTAGAAGGGGAAGGAATAAACTCGAAAATATCAAAGCTTTAGTTTGGGTCCAATTGATTCCTGGTCAAGAAAAAAGAAATTGTAAACTAAATTTTCATCGAAATAGGAGACAGTGAAAATATTTGTAAGGAATAACACAACTTGATATGGTAAGCATGCGTTTGGGAAAAAATGATGATGGCATAGCCAGCGGACAAATAAATGAGGGTTATAGGGCGAAAGCAAACAATACGCTGTCAGTGTGTAGTGTGCTTGGGATCCCCTCCGTATGGTAGTGGGACAAACATTTGTCCTGGAAATAACTACACATATGAAAAATGCTCTCTGCCTTAGCTTGTCCCTAAAAATTATATATAGACTACACTTAGCTTTAGCTCACAAAGGTTTCACCAAGTCGAAGATAATATCAGTCACTGCTTTAGACTTTAGAGAGGCAAACCAAATGGCAGTCTAGCTTGCAAAATATGCTACTAATTATAAATAGTAATCAAGATGGGTACTTCTACTTCTCCGCACAACAAATACCAAAGGCTAAAGGCCATTATCAGATTTATAGGATCCAAATGCCAAGTATCAGAACGAAGTATGACAAGGCAAAAAAAAATTGTTAGTATCACATTTTGCATTTTGGCGCAGGGGTAATTATTTTTTCCCCTATTTGAAAGATAACTCTCTGTCCATAGCATCTATTTGAGTTTTCACCTCCCGACATTGTTTGGGCAATTGTTTTACTTCAATATTGGAAAGGCAGAGCAGAGGAGAAAGAGCATGTATTCTGGTATAATTTCTTTGAGTGTGTCAAAAATCACTTATATCAGGACCTATGGGAGTCCACTTATTCCACCAGAACATTTCTGTTTTTGAGATTTGGAAAGGAGACCAGAAGTTCTCAAATATATATATATATCAAACATGGAGGACTATTGCTCTCTGTAAAAGAAAAAAAGGGGATTACTTTGTTTGGATATTATCCTCATTCACTATGGACTTTTTCCCAACCGCTTCTCTGGTTTCTGCTTGAACTTTCTTCATGGCACTACGCGGAATTGGCCATTGTTCAGGTTTCGAATAGAGAAACGCGAGAGAGATGAAGACATTAATGTATACAACAATCAGATCTCCAATCTTTGTAAAATATTGTTACGTTTGGTTAACAAGAACAAGTATTCCAGGTGCGTGAAAGCTGACGGGACACCCTTGGAAGTGGCAGAATATCATGTGAAGCAAAAGGATAAATTACATGCAGGAGAAATAGGAGATGGTCAAATTCTACAAAAGAGTAAAAAGGCCATACATTTGTTAAAATGTATGCCCAAAGCAGTAACCTATGCATCCAAATATACATGTAGAAACAAGAATACTCTGAGAAATTCAAACGCACAGCCTAAAAGAGAAGAACATATATGTATTCATGCAACAAAGGAACTACGCATCTTGATGTACTGAAGAGCAGCAAACAAATGGTACCCAATAGGGTTTCGTCCTCCTCTTTTCCTTCTTGATGTTAACTGGATACCTCGCAGGAGAATTCCATTCTTTCTCCGCCTCCTTACTAGCAGCAGTTGGTGCCTCTGAGCTCAGAATCGAGTTCACTGTCTTCGCCTTAGGGGCAGTTTCAACTTTCTTGTTAACGGACGGCGGAACTTGTTTTACGTTTGGAGATCTGGCTTCACCAAGTAGACTTTTTAAGGGAGTGTGTTGCTGCTTCCCGGTGCTCCAGTTTGTTACTTTTGCAATTATCTCCTCATTCTTCTTTCTCCCTAGAGATTCATTTACCACATTGGTAATAGAAGGAAACCACCCTGCTTTCAGAGTTTCCATTTTCGACTGTTGAGTGTTCAGCTGTGTTTCAATCTCAGAAGCAGTGGCTTTCTTGTTAGCACTTTCACCCGATTCAACCAATGTCATGAAAGAGGGAGGCTCATAATCATCCGACTTATCAGGATGGCACTCAGCTCCAGATGTTGGTTTCTGCAAGTCATGCTCTGATTTCTCAAGACCTCGAGTATCAGTTGTTTCGGTATCAGGAACAGCTGTCGACTCAGACTGGGTAGAAAGAACTGTTTCAACACAAATAGCAGAATATATTAGAGTTAGGATAAAATACATCATCGAGCTTAGAGATAAAAGTTCATTTTGAACCTTCCTACAATGACAAAAGGCACCAAAATTGACTTCCAATAAATTCTTTTGATCATTCTATCTATCTATACAGAGGAAGCAGAAGTGATGATACCTGATATAGAACCCCAGTTGGCATCCAAGCTATCGGCTCTGCTACTCGATGTCTTTGGTGTATCCACTGCAGAAACAGAGTCATTCTGTTTTATGAGCTTGTCATCACCCTCATTCTGTGAGACTGCTGAAATGACACCAGGGGCACTCTTAAGGCCATCTTCTGTGTGGGAGTTATCGACAACACTACTGCTCAAATCAGTATTGACGAGCAAACCAGTGGGCTCTTTCACATCACAATCACTGATTACTTTGGAATCAAATTCAGATGCATTTGCAGACTCCAATGCTTTGGCATCCTTGCTAATTGTGCTGTCTTCAGAGGCTTCATGAAAAATTTCTTCCCTGCTTTCATGCTCAGCTGTATCTGTAACTATAGCGTGGTCACTATGTCCTCCAACCAGAGAGACAGTTTTATCACCTTCAGAAACTGCTGCCAGCTTTTCCTCGGTCCTTTCTTTCTCAGTTTCACCCCCAGCTACAATTGGGTGTTTGGCTGTGACCTTTTCATGTTCCTCATGGTTACTCTTATATGAAGTGGCCATAGTTTGATTAGTTTCAGATAAACAAAAAGTGTCTACAACAGTTGTTTCATTATTTGCAAGAAGCTCACTTTCTGGATATCCAACCTTGTTCTCCTTTGCCATGGTAGAAATTGTTTCTTCGGTTCTTTCAATTACAGGATCATCAGCTTGTGTTGCTTGCTTGGCTTCTTCCTGATTAGCTGAAATAATGGTGTTTATATCAGAGTGGTCTGCTGGGACACCTGAAGTAAGAGAACTCTTTGAAGAGTCTTCAGGTTCTTGAAGATCATCTAATTTGCAAGAATCTGTTTTACCCTCTGCGGACACCGCCACCTTTTCTTCACTAACCTGATCCCCAGAAACATCCGAAATGACTGAGAATATCCTTCCATCAGACCTACCAGTGTCCACAGAAGATTGAGTCACCTCTGATGCAGCAACAGGGTCATCTTTTGCAGAGCAAATTTCTTCAGAAGAGCCTAGATCCAACGGAAAACTAGATTTGAATTTATTGTAGTGTTTAAAATCTTTAAGCAGTTCCGGGCTGTCTAATGCAGGTAAATCTTTCGCAATCGACAGCACTTGCGCATCTTCCCTCCCTTCCTCAGCTTTGGATGAGTCGGAAAGCTCCATTTGACTACCACCATCTAATTGATTAGAGAAAACAGCTTTTGATTCCAATATAGGAGCAGAAGGTGAAAGTTCAGTGGAGATTCTCTGTTTGTCATGCTCCACCTTATAGAGTTGCTCATGCTCCTTATCTACATTCACGCCATCTGAAGATTTAACTTCAGCTTCGTAAACGTCCAATTTCAGGTCAGCAGAATTGGGATCTTCTCTCTCTTTAAGCTGTAGTTCATCTTCATTGGGAACACTATCTGTGGCTTGCTCCTCTGCCTCAAGTAACTTAGACTCCATAATTGAAGATTTTCTATTTGCACCAAGTAAATCAGATGACAAGCTTAAAGGGTCAAAACTTTTTCCCTCTGCCTCCCATGGCCTTGACTCATAACTTTCATTATTTGACGTCTTTTCATCTGTATCAGGTACCACTGATTGAGACACTTCGACAGAAGCCTCAACAGCATCAACTAAACCTTTATCAGCATTAATATATTCTATCCCTTTCAAATCATTTGGCTGGATGGAAGACATCTGCACTTGTTTGGCTTCAATAGATTCGGTTGGATTCATATCCTGCAGAGAAGCATCCCCTGGGATCTCAGACTTAGTAGGGAAGGCATCCAATTGTATGTTGACCGGTTTGTCAAGCTTTGTGCCCAAAGATTTATCTGCCACTGGCTGATTGGCTGCACTTTCAAGTGACTGGGGATCATTTACTTCAGCAGTGTGCTGGTTGTCCTTTAAAGAAACTGAGATACCTATAACCAGAAAGTGCACCCCAAATTTGTAAAATCCACATTAACATAATTAATGAGCAAAATGCAGCTTCTAAATGTGAAAGGCAGATTGCTAAACCTAAGTAGCAGAATGAAAAAATTAAGGAACAAACAACCTAAATGATTTAAACTAATACATGTAGGTTACAGTAGCAATGATCATAGATTGAAAAGAACGTCAAGTCACAGAAAATTATCTTAAAATCAAACTGGCAGCCAACAGAATACAAGGACATTATTTTCTCCAAACAAAAAAATAAATAAATAAATTGAAAGGTGTTTTTTTACACTTACAGAAGAAGCTCCTCTAGTTTCCATAGAGTATCGCATTGTAGGATGAAGTTGACATTGTTGAATTCATGGCATCATATTACAATTCAGTGAAAAGGAATTTCAAGGACGTGCAGCGCAAATGATACTAGATAGCCCCTATTAACTACCAGGCGCCACTGTCCTCCCAAAAAAAAGGAAATGGGACACATTACATGAAAGAAAAGAGAAGACAATGGAACAGTCGGGATAACTTCATTTTAGCGTTCTTCCTATAATTGATCATCGTTTTCATTTTAGCATTCTTCCCATTCTTGATCATCATTTTAATATAAGCATTCTTCCCATTCTTGATCATCATTTCTCAATTTCGACCAAGTAGTCAGAAACTTCTTATCAAGGAAAAAAGATCTGGTAAAACCGTTGGTCTTATTTCTTCCTAAATTGCTTAAAACCCATTTTATTACCATCTTGTTAGTATCCTGATCACATTATTTTGGGCAATCCAACCGTTCAAGGGGCAACTTCTCCTAAGAGGACCACAGAAGTAGGACCACGTGGAGCTATGAGAATCCAGAATACATATAAGCTGACAATTGTGGGAGACAGCTAAAACAATATCTTCAATGACACAGCTACTAAGTTCAGCATTAATAGCAGATTCAGGAAATATCATAAAGGGAGTTCACTGGTTGTAATGAGAAGAACTTAAATGATTGTCCATTATTTAGTACTGAAATTTAAGGCAATAAACTGATTGTCAGAGAGCTGCAAGACAGAAAAGGGGGTTTTAAAAATCCAGTATAGACTAATTCGAATCACTTTGACACACTGGAAATAATAACTACTCTTTTTATGAAGTACATAAGAAATTTCATTGCTGGCATCAAGAAGATGCAGAATAGTACAAAAGTTAGGCAATGGAAATAAATATTTTGAGCAATTGAGCAAAGATGACCATAAAATAGTCAAATTACTCATGGAAATGACTATCCAATACATCCCTTTCATTGTTTAATGTGTTTCTATAGTTGAGTTAATACAAGAAAACTTCATCCAGTCCATTTCATCTAGAATTCATAATAAGAATTACTAGATTCAGCCTTATTGGCTCACCAATTACCAAAAGCAGCAGGGAAATCAATTTCTGACAGCGGGGAAAAGGAAAGTTGGAAGCAGCGACAAGATTCTTTTTTGATAAGGAGAAGCAGAGAAGATTCTAACTTTGGGACAGAATCATAACAACATTATTTCAAACTTTGACTAGTTGCGTCATCTAGATTCTAGTCTTTGCATACATCAAAGGACCTATCTATATAATTACAAAAACTGAGTACCCTTCCTTGATTACTTAACAAGGTTGTAATTTTTCACTCAAAACAAAAAGTGTTCCTCATTTCTTACCAAAGGAGGTTGACATGGAAAGCACAACTGACTGCATCCAACCGCCAAAATTCTAATTTCTAAATCAAAGCATCCACATTCTAGCCCCTAATAAAAAGCAACTCATTGACCCAACTAACTTCACCCAATTATATCATTTCTCTCGTTGAACTAAACCAAAATGTTACTTTTTATACCCAAAGAGTTAAATTGTTCGCACTAACGGTGTAAAAATGCTTACAGATCAAGTCATTTGAACTAAAATGGTACTACAGAAAATATTTATATTTTCAATGTATAATTTAAATGCATACCTAAAAGCTTAGTCTCCAATCGATTTTGATTTAAATTTCTTCTATGAAGAGACATATGCTGCCCATGCCCTGTTTCAAGGGGAGCTTTCCCATTGCCCTTGTTTATGGAGAGTTTCTCGAGCATGAGGCGTCATACATGTTTATCGTTCATGAAGAATACCTTCAAACCATCACAAGTTCCAAGCACTACTCGTCCCAATCCCACCAGATTCCCAAGTAAGATACAAAAAAAGGGGGAAAAAAGACAAGATAGCAATAACGCCTTCCCCGAATCAAGAAATTGTCTTTTCCCTTTTCTGTGAATGGTAGGTGCACAACAACACAGAATCCAACAGAAACTAGGAAACAGCTGCAAGTCTTAACGACCAATACATTGCTAAGTACAACTACATACAGTACATTTAAGAAACCATTTGATCTTCTACATAAATAAACATGAACGGTCATACACGCCTTAGTGCTTACCTCCAATTGCATCTGAGTTCAATAATTCATCAACTTTTTTCACATTTGCATCCGAACTTTTGACACCCTCCAAACGCTCTTCCATGCCAGGACTAATCCCGCTATCAGAAAACTCCGTGAAAGCATCAGAGAAATTTTCATGCTCTGATCGATATGATTTGTTACTAATATTACCAACGTCTTTAGCACTAATCATTTTACCATTAGGACCTAAAACAAAAACATGTTAACATAAGTAAAAAAATTCACCAGAAAAGACAAACTAAAATACATTCTTGCAAACGACTCAAGATTTCTCACTTGGAGTTAGTTGACCTCCATCTGAGTGATGCTCATCATCAGAAACTGCAGAATGGGCAGAATTCTCTACTTCGGATTCACTAAGCTTATATCCTTCAATTTTACCGCAGACCTTTTTGTGTACCCTTCTGTGTCTTGCACTAGGATGTGGATTTGGAAAAGGCCAACCACATTTATGACACAAATGTGGCCCATGATTCTCATGCCCTAAAATCAAGAAATCTCATTTCACAACTCCCACTACCAACGCAAAAAACTATACATGAAAATAACAAAGATTCGCAGAAAAATAACACTAAACAATGCTTCTAATTAAAGGATCTATCACTAGCCAAAATTCGACCTAGAAAGAAATGAACTACACAACATTCATACACATGTAGACATGCTTTTAAGATTACACAACAACCCCATTTCACATCTTCCAATACCAAAACCCCACAAATTAAACAATGGAAAATACAACAATTCGTAGAGTAACAGTAAATGATGCTATGGAGAATGAACAATACACGTCACACATTCATACACATGTCTCCTTATATAAAAACCCCATTTCACATCTCCAAACCAACTAAAAAACACAAATTAGACAATGGAAAGAAGATCAGTTCATAGAGGAATAACAGAAATGATGCTATACAGAATGAAACAATACATTTCACACATTTAACACACACATCTAGAAAAATAAAAGAAGCCCCCCACCCCACCCCTCATTTTACACCTACCAATACACATAAAACTCAAGTTGACCACAAGTCAAGACCCCATTGACCAATACAGAAATGCAAGCACAAAATACAAAGAACTCAAAAGTTAACAGAGATATGAAAAACCCCTTAAACACCCTAATCAAGAAACAGTAAGAAAGCAAAAAGAAACAAAATTTAAGGAACCCCATAGGAGAAATATGAGAAATAAACCTGATGGGGTTGCTATTTTGTGATCTCTGTTCTCCATAACCAAAAAAAAATAAAAATGAGCAAAACAGCAAGTAAAAAAAATATGTACGGATGAAAAGAAAAACTTTGTTTGCAAAAAAGGAGTAAGAAATGTGAAAAAAGGACTTCAGTGTCAACGTTGGAAAAGTATATGATAGAGATAGAGAGGTGGGGGTTAAGGGGTTGCGGGGATGGGGTATGTAACAGAGATGATGATGAGAAATGGATTATATATGCACCATGTGAGTATGTTGTGCAGTAAAATCTGTATCTAAGGGCTTTTTTGGCCTGCAAATTAAATTATTTTAAAATTATAATTCTTAATTATTTTATTTTAAAAATGAGATAAATAATTTTAAGTTTAAATATATATTATATTTGATAAATGACATAAATTTTATTCAAAGCTTAAACTTGAGATATTTCAGCTTATCAAGCCTACCAAAAGATGCATATTGACTTTCATGCCTTTCATCTGCTAATGTGATATTAATATGATTATTTTTACCTATCAAATTTTACTTTATAAAGATTAATTTAATTTATATTTAGAGTTAAATTAAATATAATTTAATATTTAAAATTATAAATAAAAATAATATAAAGTTATAGTCTTTGTTATATTAAAATGCTGGAAAAAATAAATTATAATATATTGATTAAAGTTCATAAATTTAACTCTTCATAAACAAAAGTAACTAAGTAAAAACGAATCGAAAAAGGTTATAGAAATTGTCAGTATAATTGATCACGCTATCAAGTTTTAAAGAATATTTATAAATAAATCTCTTTAAAACAAATTACATGTGAGGTATATAATAAAATAAAAGTAACTTAATAGTGTAAAACATTTATATATTAAACTATTTATATAACTTAATTTCATATTAAAATATTAATTTTAATCTTATGGTATTGATGAAGTAAGCCCTCTTATGTAGGTGTGGATCATATTCTACGTGTTTCATCCTTCTTTCCCTTCTCAATGTCAAGAACTTAAAGAGTAATTATTTATTATTAAAATTCAACAATAATAAAAATAAATTTAATATATTTTCATGAAGTAAGATCAGGAGAAGATATTTATGCAGTTTGTATCACTATATTAGATATAAGTTAGAAAGATTGTTTTTTATAAACCTTCAACATAAGATAACTATAATTCAAGAAAATATAATACAGAATCATATATTATAAAAATTAAATTCCATAAATAGTTTTGATCTTGTGTTACCAACAAATTACCTTCTTATATGTGTGAATTCAATTCTTAATATTAATGGATTTGTTTCCTTTGTGTGCTATAGGTGAAAGAGGGGAAATGAAAATAAGGGATGAATTATTTTCCTTAGTTATTAAGTAAGAAAATAGTCAAAAGGAACTACAAAATTAAAAGGGTTTATAAAAATGTTTTGTTGTTTTTGGTAAGAAAATAAAAGAAAAGAGTGAGGAATATATGGATTATTTCCTTATTTAATAAGGAATAAGAGTAGAGGAATTTATCATTATTGAAATTGTTTGGGTAATTTGGTAATTATAAAATAATAGGAAATGTGTTATTTTTTTCTGATTGATATTTTGTGAGGAAATTAAAATAAATGCTATAAATAAATGGGTTACTATAAGATTCAACTCAAACATTTGACAATGAAGAATTAAGTAGATAAATCTTGTGGTAAAACTAATCTAATAATTTCTCTAAAATTATAATGTGCAATTTATTTTCTTATCTCAACATGCTATTATATTTCGATTTCGAAGGGTACAATATATCGAATTTGATTTTTTTTTTTTCATTTGATGATTTGTCTAATTATACTATAGTCGTTAAAAAAATTTAAAAAAAAAATAATAAATATTTTCAATGAGATTCATCAAGAAATTGCCTTTGATTAAATATTTTATGGTTTAGAGTGATTAGAAATTTTGTAATAAATTCAAATTAATTGAACTCTAAAATAGATATTAAATTTAATTTTACTATTGTTATTTAGAGAAGGTACATGCCACAAAAGCACCAGGAATTACTTTCATTTTCTTTTATTAATTTATTTATATATTGTTGAGTCCCCATTTTGGGAAACATAGTAGACAAATAAGCAGATTCGTCGTGTCCCTGTTGGACAATTATATAGAATGCATTTTAATTTGCCAACAGAAGATGCTGTCACATGCCTCTGATAATCACAACTTAATTATTTGGTTAATTAACATCAAAGTCAACAAAGACTTTCATGATCCACACATTACAAATATGTAAAGTTTGTAGAGTGAGAGGGGCTTCTGGTGGACGAAAAATTGACAAAAGCCAGTAAAAAAAAATATAATAACAAATTTTTAAACGCGCGTATAAAATCTTATGTAAATGTGAATCTTCCATAAAATATGAGAGAAGAAAGGTGAATTTTATAAAGTATAATAGAAATTTATATAATATGTATATGTACTTTTAAGTTCGATAATATCGTTATGAATCTGCTATTATATGTGAAATAAAGGACAATATATAGTGGAAACTTGGATCGTGACATTAACCATTTTGCAAATTGAGTATGTTATTTTTAAATATATATAGGTCCCAGAAGAAATTGCTACAAAAGTCACCAACAGTGTAATTTATATTGGACTATTCTTTTTGTTATGAAGCATGTAGTCAACTATATATATTTTTGTTGATAGAATGATATGTAAAAGAAATTAAAATAATACTTGATTATTCAAATGATTTAACTTAAACTATAATAATATACTTCATAATATCCAGAATTTTTTATTTGAAAAAAGAATATGACAGGTGTTATTATGAAGTTATATTGTTGATAGCATGACATGCATGTTAAAAGCATCTACTCTTTTTTTTATGACATAAATGGAGACAAATTAACAATATGGTCCCAACAAACTCGATATACTCCTTAGCTAATCCTATATATATTTCAAATGATCACCATCCTTCTGTTCCAAACAAGGGTCAATTCAAGATTATAAGTTAGAACCTTTATCAGTTATCTTGAAGATGGATTTTTTTCCTATTAAAATCTTCAAGTAATTGCAGCTAGCAGTTTAGAACTGCAAAGAAATTCGGCATACTCATCCTCATATGAATGTTTTTTTCTTAATTTTCCTTTTTAACTTAAGTATAAATCATCTTGCTCCTTTAATACACAGAGATCCAACAGACCAACCATCAGAAATTGCAGCTCCTTGTGATTTCTAAAAGTAGTAGTTCATCCGATAGATTACTTACCTGACTTTGCTAGCCATCACTGGCTAACATAGACAACAACTTACCTAGTATAATTACACGAATAGCGTCCCATAGTTAGTCTATCAATTTGCTTGTCCTACTTTTCTTTTCTTTTTTTGTTCATTTAAAAGAGAATGTCTCCTTCCTTTTTTTAATAATATTTTAATTCTAATGTTTCATATAAAACGTTTTAGACCATAAGATTAAATGATATTTTGGTACAAGTCAAAATCAGATAAACAAATTAAAACAAAGGGAGCAATAATAAACAACTATAAATGACTTTGATAGTTACAAGAATTTAATTACCTGACTTTGATTGAGCAAGCTATAAATGATTAATATAATAATAACATACCTAGTGCAGTGCAGTCCCACGAATAGATAAAAGCATGTATTGTGAGTTTAACAAAAATAGAAATCATAGGTTAATGTGATTATTAGAATATTTTTTTCTCTGATAAAAATCATTGCTTTATTCTGAGATGTCAGAATGCACTGGAAAATATATTGAAGACTGGACAACTTAAAATTTAAGATGATGCGTCTGAAATTGTTGTAATATCTGACTTTCAGTGGCGATCTTTCGCGGCGATAGAATGTCTAAAGCAAGGCTTTCGGTGGCGACTCTTCTATGGCAACAAGTTATCACTAAAACTTCTCTGTAGAATTTGTTGTCACTAATAACTGCCTTTCAGTGGCGACTTTTTGTGGAGACAAGTTGTCATTAATACCCGTTTCAGTGGTGACAAGTTAAGACTACCTACTTTCCTGGGATGAGAGACAAAATCTTCATAGACCCCCGGCT
>JBDJHY010000116.1:21083578-21093884 GCA_039654485.1 Withania somnifera | reverse complement strand
GCACATTTGTAGAGTTGAACACGTCGCGGGCAACCATAGAAATGCCATGGCCAATCTCATTGCCTCTATTTGTGTAAACCATTTTTTCGGCGGCACAGGTCCTAG
Organism: Withania somnifera; assembly: GCA_039654485.1. NCBI lineage: Eukaryota > Viridiplantae > Streptophyta > Magnoliopsida > Solanales > Solanaceae > Withania > Withania somnifera. Next base: position 21,093,779 of record JBDJHY010000116.1, on the reverse strand, counting down.
CCCCAAAGAAACCGAGAGGATAGCTATTAGAGAGCTACATTGCACTCCAACCTATTGGACGTGCTGGTATGGGGTGTCCTTGCTAAGAACATTGTTCGAGGGACACTGGAGCCTGGATATTCTTGCTTTCCCCGCCTTTTCATACATGTTGAATACCCTCAATCCCAGTTTTGTGAAAACCCTCATTTATAAGGAGGATATGGGCAGATTTATGTACTATTTGATAGCATTTGGGCCTTGCATTCAAGGATATGCTCATATCAGAAAGGTCGTCACCGTTCATGGCACACAACTTTATAGGAAGTACGAGGGAGTTGACCATTGTTTGCCAAGATATAGAAGGCCATATCTACCCCAATACATATTGTGTTGTAGATAAGACGAATAATGAGCCTTAGAACTTTTTATTTCAAAAGCTGAAGTCGGATGTGGTCGATGATCCAGAATTATGTTTCATTTTCGATAACATAAAAGCAACGCCAATGACATCAAAAGAAATTACAATCATGCCGATTACGGACTGTCAATGTAACACTTTTGGTGAAAATATGCAAAAAAAAAATAACCATATTGATGGTTATCTTAAGGTGTTCTAAATCACAGCTCGGGCATATAGTTTTGAGGAGTTTGGTGATCACTTTCAGCAGTTGGAGGATAAGTTCCCTGATGCAGCACACATCCTCTAGCAAAAGATTGGCTTTGACAAGTGGAGCAGGGCATATTTCCCAAGTAAGAAGTTTGACTTAATAACCTCAAATGTCGTCGAGTTTGTTAACTCGATGTTACAAGATGAAAGGGTGTACGCCGTATATGCCATATTTAATTCAATTGCTCGAAGATTTGGTGAATTATTCTAACAGAGGGATGATGAGGTGAGCAAAACAAATACTATTTTCTTGCCGGCTGTCAAAAAAATAATAACAAAAATCATAACCGACGGCAACGACATGTATCTAGAGAATATAAACGGAAGCGTCGATGAATATATCGTATTCGAACATGGCCGCACTGCCAAAATCACCCTATCAAAAGGTCATGTTCTTGCAGGCAATTTGACTCGCAGCAAATACCATGTCCTCATGCCTACGGCAGCTCCGAGTAGTAGTAGTACTGCTACACCTTTGGTGAGAGTTTAATGTATCATATATTTTTGTTTACCTACCTCCCGTTATTTCATGTGCTTCTATTAAAATATTAATGTTATCATATTATTCGGCTATTGTTACTGTTTCTCGTTTCTTAAGAAATATCTAATGCTTTTCCTTCTATTTGTTATATCCTCTTTATTTTGTATTATTTTTTTCAAATATCTTTGATATACGTCTTGATAGTTGATACCAATGATCAACTTTTTGTGCAGGAAATTAGTAGCCAAGAAAAACCTGAATTTGAAGAGTTTTTAAGTTTTAACTATTGATTTTGTTATATAAAATTTATCCAACACCTAGTTAAACTAATTAAACTAATCTTTCTTAGAAAGTATATTTGGTCTTTTAGGTATAAAATAAGTGGGTTTTTTTATTTTATTTTAATATAAATGGTGCTTATAAAATTAAAAAAATTTATCTTTTTTTAATGCAAAATTACCCTTGTTTTAGTCACATGGAGTTTTAAACTATTAAGGAGTGATACTATTCGATCGATGTAGGTTCTGTCTCAGTGAATTTAAATCTCCTTAAAGAGCGAGCTATCCATGCTTCAAACTAAAAATATTTTATTTAGTTATTGTTATTTACTTTATTTTTTCAATAGTCATTATTGCAGTTGTTATAGTTGTTGTAATTGTTGTAGCATATACCTCAACAGATAATAAAACACTTTATATTTTTTGTGTGCGAGCAATTTTCTTAACAGATTATTCAAGCTAAAAATTATTTATTTTGAAATGAAGAAAATAAGAACAAGATCGATTACGATTTAAGAAAACACATGATCTATGTTTCATCAAGAATTTACTAGTTAAAATTGAAGGTTAAATTTATTATCAATATTCATATCAATTATTATTTTAAAGAATATGTAAAGCCCAAAATAAACAAATAAAAGTAAATGAAAAAAATAATAAAAGTAAATTAGAAACTAAAGAATAAATATCTCTTAATTTCTGAACTGAATTAGGACAATTGAAATCCACCATCATTTTTTTTTTATAACAAATGTTATTTCACAAATAGGATCGTGGAAGAATCTAATGTACAAAGACCTTTCTCTATTTTTGTGGTGGCTCCACAAAAAGATTACTCCATTCTCAAATTCTTTCTTTATCGTGTCGAAAAAGTATTCTCTTAAAGTAAGTGTCATTTTAATAAAGATTAATAGGCTTTCAATTATATATATTTTTTTTCTTATTAGTCCTTAATTTTCGTAAAACATCTAATAAATTAAAATAACTTAAAAAATTATACCTTTATTTATAAGTATTTTTTATGGGTGTGAGATGTATTAAAGTGACACTTATTTAAGAAGAATTGGTTAAAAAAAAAATACTTTTAAAATTTGATTGAGAAAAAAGATACTTTTTTTTTGCTTTTTTTTTTTTGTGACAAAAATAGAAAGGTATGGGGCTACTAGCCCCGGGTTAGGGATTTATATGCATACTTTTAAGATTTTTGGCTAACTTTTGATATTTAGAAAATATAGTTTGGTCCCTTATTATTTTTATAAAATTAACTTTAACTCATTTTCTCTCTCTTCTATCCTATACATTAACTGTCGTCTTTCTTAAACGAAAAAAATTTCATTGGCAATTTTTCTTGCTCCCAAACCGCAAATCTCATTCTTTTTTCATTGTCAGGTAAGTAATTTTGATGTTTCGATCATTTTAAGTTTCATCTAGAAAAAATATTATTCGATTTTGTTGAAATTTCGTGTTATGTAATTGTAATTTGGCTGATTCAATAATTATTTGTGTCATTTTTTATTATTGTTCTGGTTGGTATTTTAAAAAAAAATATATTTTTATTAATGGCAATGCATAAAAAATTTGAGATTTTTTATTTTTATTTTTAGTCCATATGAAAGGTTGTTGCTGTCTATTTTAGGGATTTTGATTCTGGATGTGTGTTTGAATTGTTGCAATTGTGTATTTATTAATAGACTTGTGTTTGATTAAGAGAATTTGTGACTTTTTATTGAATTGTTGTTGTAATGGTGGATCTTTCCTATTGTTTTGGTTTTTTTTTTCTTGATTTTGTATGTTTTGGACTGCTGCAATTATGTGTTTTATTAATAGACCTGCAGTCAATTAGGATTATTTTGATGCCAATGGTAGAACTGTTCTGTATATAGATTGTAATAGATGACTAGAATTAGAGGAACGAAGGAAAGCTGTAGTAGTTCTGTTGGTAGTAAAAGAAAAGAAAAAGAAGTTTTGAAAAAGTCGAAAAGAAAAAAAATTTAAAGTCAATTCGTCAGAAACAATGGATGAGATCGACGAATATATCGACGAGGGTAGCAATGAAGTTGCTGAGGCCATTGGGAAAGATGTTGCAAATATTTCTGAGAGTAGTGGCAAGGGGTTCCTAAAGATGATAAGCCCTTGTCCTTGTCACATTATGCAAGGTACGTTTCCGGCGAGAGGGACGACCTAACCACATGGATGGATGAATATGAATTTTTTTCGACTACTAGTTAGTCTAGATTGACCTTGTTTCAAGAATTTAGAAAAATAGTGAAAGATCAAAAGCTTAGAATTGGGTTTAAGGAGTCATGCTTTGACAGTATATGAAAAAAGTCCAAATTTCTCAAGTTCAATGGACAGATGGTCCATTATATGTTGTTGCTTAACATGACTTTCTATCGATGACAAGCCTAAATGTTTTGACTTGAAGGAATTTGCTCTGGTTACGAGGTTAAATTGTTCACATACCCCCATGAATCAACACTGAATAAGGTGATTGAGAAAGGTGCAACCTTCAAACAACTTTGAACGGACAAAGCACATCCATTAAGCACTCTAATGGTTGTTCGATCACTTGAAGTGAATAAAGATTTATTCTGACCTCAAGAAGTAAATGAGGAACTCTTTGATACTGAAGTACCATATCTCAGAGCAATTGGTGCACGTATGTACCTTACTAATGCAACGAGGCCGGATATAGCATTTTTTGTTAATTTTCTAGCAAGGTATAGTTCTTCCCCTATGCAAAGACATTGTATCGAAGTCAAACATATAATGGGATATCTAAAGAGGACTATTGTTATGTGTCTGTTTTATTCTAATAAATATTTTACAGATTTTGTTGATCATGCAGATGCAGATTATTTATGGACCAACATAATTTTCAATTTCAGACAGGCTATATATTCATATTTGGAGGAACTGCTATGTCATAAATAAGAGTTTCACCAAAATATGTGTTATCTTAGGAATTACAGAAAAAAAATCATATACTTTCAATTATAAGTGATCTTAGAAATTATGACATATAATTTGAGAACCCAAAAAGTAATCCATTGTTTAGTATTAGTTCTTCATTTAAATTTTTTTATTTTTACTTATTATTTTTGACATATTAAGAAAAAATAATAATTTTTTTCATTTTTACCCCTAGCATTAATTGTTTATTGCTAAAATATTTTCAAGACTTAATGCTTCCTCCATTTCATATTAACTGAATTATTGAGGTAATGAACACCCATTAAGAAAAAATAATTAGGACATATTTTGAATACAACTTTAGATTTCTACCCTCTTAGTTATTTCAAGATTAGCCTTGAAAATAGAGATGATTATTAATGAAAAATATAAAAGAAGGGGAAAAATAAAAAATAAACATCAATTCACTAAAAAAAAATCTCAACAATTCACTTAATATGAGACGAAAAAAATACCAAACATCAATTAATAATAATAAAAAAATAAAATAACCATATCAATAATTATATTTTTAATGAATATGTTAAGCCTAAATATGATAACCAATATTGAACGGAGAGAGTATTAAACAGGGGAAACCATTTGGATAACTACTTCTCCCACTTGGCACTATAAAACACCTTGCTACCATATTGCGCTATTGACGCACATCTCAAATTAAAGCATGAGTAAATTGGCAATGGTTGATACTAGTAGTACACGTCCGTTGGCAAATTATCACAAAAGTGTTTGGGGAGACTATTTCCTCTCCTACACTCCTCAACTCACTGTATGTTATGTGTAAATATATATATATCGTTTTCTAATAGAATAGGCTTGATGTTAGTTTGATGTATCGTATCAGTTTCTCCATAATCGCTTTATTCTTGTAGTTTCTTATTCTACTTACTACCCATTGTTATATGTGCGTGGCTATCGCATTATTATATATGGTATTATCTGGCTATTGCTTTTATTCCTTATGTAATGTCCTTTTTATTATTTTCTGTCTTTCTTACTTTTATATTTTTTCTTTTAAAAGTTTAATGTGTGCTATTTGAGTTAAAAGTCTTTTGAAAATAGCATTACTATCTCCACGAGATAGGGTACAAATTTGCTTACACTCTGTCCTTTCCTAAATTCTATATTGAATATATTTGCTTACCTTTTCCTAAATTCTACATTGAATATATTGTTGGTGTTGTATTACATTTGCTACTATTTTAATATAAAGGTGGTTGAAACTATAGTAGCAATTAATTTTTTGGGCAGGAAATTAGTAAAGAAGAAAAAGTTGAACTTGAAGAGATGAAAGAAAAAGTGAAGCAAATGTTAGTGGAAACTCCTGATGATAGCATACAAAAACTTGTCTTAATTGACACAATCCAACGATTGGGAGTGGGATATTATTTCGAAAATGAGATCAAAACATCAATTCAGAACATTTTTGATGCATTCGAACAGAGTAAATATGAAGATGAAGACAATCTTTACGTCGTTGCACTTCGTTTTAGACTAGTGAGACAACAAAGGCATTCCATGTCTTCTGGTATTGTTTCTCTTCTCTAATTATCCTATGCAGCTTATTACTGTTAATTTCTAACTTCTTTCTTCTCGAAAGTAAAATATTGATGCATGAGAAACTTTAAGAATTCAAAATTTTCACTAAAATGAGAATACAATATTTATGGGTATTTAGATGAGGCGAATATTAGTCCGATATGAGTGCCTCTTTTCTAACTTGTGAGACTACACTACATATATTGTTGTTGTTAAGATGAGGCTTTGTTAAAAGTGGATATATTTGTGTGTATATGCATATATATCTGCAAGTCCATATTTATACTTCCATATAAGTATTAAGCTTAACTAATTTAATATCTCACCATGATGATAATTAATCAGATGTGTTCAAGAAATTCACCCACCATGATGGGAAGTTCAAGGAAACTGTTACTAAAGATGTACAAGGATTATTAAGCTTATATGAAGCAGCACATCTACGAGTACATGGGGAAGAGATTCTTGAAGAAGCTCTAACTTTTACAACCACTCATCTCAAGTCCATGGGCCCAAATTTGAGCAACTTACTCAAGGCCCAAGTCAGTGAAGCCTTGTTCCACCCCATTCATACAAATGTACCAAGAGTGGTAGCAAAAAAATACATACGTATATACGAGAACATCGAATCACATGATGATTTACTTTTGAAATTTGCAAAACTGGATTTTCACATTTTGCAAAAGATGCACCAAAGAGAGCTTAGCGAACTTACAAGGTATGAAACCTCTTTAATTGATCACGTGAATATTGTATAAACTTGGTGTGATATATAATACATAGTATATACATGTATAGGTGGTGGAAAGATTTGGATACTTCAAACAGATATCCATATGCAAGAGACAAATTGGTGGAATGCTACTTTTGGGCAATGGGGGTGTATTTTAGGCCTGAATACAGATATGCAAGAAGAATGTTAACAAAATTAATTGTTATCATCACCTTCACTGATGATCTCTATGATGCTTATGCAACTTATGACGAACTTGTGCCTTTCACTGATGCAATCGAGAGGTGAATAGCTATATCTAAGCTTATCTTTGTCATTTCTCCCTGCTACGTTGTTGAGTAAGTAAGAAATATACAAATGTTCAAGTGTTATTTATGCATGTGCAGATGTGACATTACTGCTATGGATTCGATATCGCCCTATATGAGACATCTTTATCAAGTCTTTTTAGATTATTTTGATGAAATGGAAAAAGAATTGACCAAATATGGTAAAGCTCACTATGTGAACTATGCAAAAATTGAGGTAATCCAGCTTGCTACATATATAACACTCTGTTAAACCAGAGATATCATTGATTTTACAAAAAACTTAACGCTTGTGATATACATTTTTAGACGAATAAGTGGACCAAAAGCTATCTTAAGGAAGCAGAATGGTTGAAAGATGGCGTCGTTCCAAAATGCGAGGAATATAAGAAAAATGCTACCATATCTGTTTCCAATCAGCTGATTCTGATTACTTGTTTGATTGTTACGGAGGAATTTATATCAGAAGAGACGTTGGAATGGATGATAAATGAGTCGTTAGTCCTTCCAGCTTCATCATTAATCAACAGATTAAAAGATGATATTATTGGACATGAAGTAAGTATATATATACACACCAACATAAAATAGATGTTTAAACTTAACATCATATACTGAAATCTATGTATTTGATGTAGCACGAACAAAAAAGAGAACATGGAGCTTCGTTCATTGAATGCTACATGAAAGAATATGGAACTTCAGATCAAGAGGCGTGTGCTGAGGCTCAGAGGCAAATTGCAAATGCATGGAAAGACATAAACACAGAATATCTACGTGCTATGCAAGTACCAACGTTTGTCCTCGATCCTGCCTTAAATCTTTCACGAAACGTAGATATTCTCCAAGAGGATGATTTTACAGACTCGCAAAAGTTCCTTAAGGACGTCATCACCTTGTTGTTTGTTGACTGTGTCTATGATATATCATGTGGATAATCGTAGCATTCATCAAGTGTATGTTTGAAGCAAACAATAGTTCCATTACTTGGAACTTATATTTCTCAGTGATTGCTGAAATTGCGTGTGTGTTTGGGGTGGGGTGGGGTGGGTTACTACTGTTTTAGTTCTATTAATGTTTGGATGAGTTCCTGTGTGTGTTGTCTTTTCACTCATATTTCTTTTAATAAAATGTGCACTAATATATTGAATCCTGTTTCAAAATGATATGTCACTCGCAGAATATTCTTATACTTGTCAAAATTCTAAGTTATATCTGGATAATAAATTTAACTCTCCAGCCTTATGGAATAAGAAGGAATGACAAAACGAAATAGGTACAAGCTAGCAGGCATTCATCCTTCCCTTTGATCAAAAGCAACCGAGCTGAAGTAATTTAGTATGCATCCTTCTCTTTGAAGCTGTACTCTTAACTTCAAAGGGTTCCCTAAAGTATGAGAATGCTCAAGTCCATCTATATCCAAACCTCTCAACCATGGAAGTAAAAAAAATTAAAGGTTTCCAACACAACAAATACGTAGAATCAAATAGGAAAATCATTTCTATTTTGGTTATTTCTTAGACTTTGTTAATCGTATAACAATTTCTTGTTTTACTTTAATTTGAGTTTCAACTCATTAGATTCAATAAGTATTCACTTCATCCAAATATTTGAAAAAAAGAATGACATTTCTAGAATTATAATTAATATGATATTATTGATTGAATTTTTATGCTTGGCACGAAGTTCTCCTTTTGAGTAAAAGGGAATCTTGCTTAAACTTATAATTAATATGGTCCCATTTGATCATTTTCTTTTCTTAGATGAGACAATTTTTGAATTGGTAAGATGGAGGCATTGCTATTTTCTAGAAATAATGGTCCGTAAAAAGTTAGGCCAAAAAAAAAAAAATTTAGAAAAAGATCTTGCTTTGGTAATTCTAGTGGAAATTGTGGTTATCTTTAGGAATAATTGAGGTGTTGAGATTGTGAAAATAAATAAATAAAAGAATGTTCAAGAAGCAATTAAAAGGCATTTTTAAGACAGGCATTAAATTTTGAGTTTATTATCCAATTTTTACAAATTATATAAAAGTTGTTTAATTTAAAATTTATTGTATAAAAAGGTTAATTTTTTATTTTTTGTTATATAAAAGTTATCGAACAGCTAATTAAGACGGGGTAGGGCGAAGCATATCAAAGAGGCGTGGCAGGAAAGAGGAGAGCAGGTGAACTACCGTAAACATTTTTTTTAAAATTATAGTTTACTAATTAAATTAAATTTTCTTTGAATGCGACTTTTGATTCTTTAGATTGTTTGACATGTGTAATAAAAAAATTAATTAGAAAGTAAAAAATTAAAATGAATATCTTTTTATGTATGATAAAAAATATTAATTAATTTTAAAATTACTCATGAGTTGAATATCCCTTTTTATTTTATGTGGTATATCAAACGAATTCAAGATATAAAGAAAATTAGGCTTTTGTTTCATATGTATCTTACTATTAAATATCATTAAGTTTAAATATTTGCTTCTTCTCCTTTTAGTGGTGAGTTCTCAAAACGAGATGGATTCTGTGAAGTTTAGCCATATGAATATTAAAATGACATAATGTACATACTCCCACATCTCCCTTCTCGTCCAGCAAACCAGACCACATTATTAAGGAACAAACCCCGCCACTTCCTATTCTTCTTTATTTATGCACCCACCACCCTAACATCGTCACCCCCTCACCATCTATGGCTTTCCACCACCACTACCTCCTCCTCCACCTCCTCCTCCTTTTCACTTCCTTTTCTTCCACCTTCTCAGATGATGCTACTGTCATGTCCAGACTTCTTACATCTCTTTCTCCACCACCTTCTGGTTGGTCAACTTCTCAACCTTTCTGTTCTTGGAAAAATGTCAACTGTGACAAGTCTACTGGTACTGTAACGTCCATCAATCTTGATTCTCAATCTGTTTCTGGTTCTTTACCTCCTGAAATTACTCAACTTTCCCATCTTAAGACCCTTTCTCTTCAAAACAACAATCTTTCTGGCCCCTTACCTTCTTTTGCCAACATGTCTAACTTAGCTGAACTTTCCTTGAACAGTAACCAATTCACTTCTGTTCCTCAAGATTTCCTGTTGGGGGTCCCAAATTTGGTGACTTTAAGTGTTAGTGATAATGGGAAGCTATCTTCTTGGCAAAATCCTATGTATTTGAGTGAAAGTACAAATTTAGGATCTTTTTATGCTAGTATTGTTGGTGTTATTCCTGATAATTTTTGGTGCGTTTCCTAATTTACAGAATTT
>JBDJHY010000116.1:21021960-21032888 GCA_039654485.1 Withania somnifera | reverse complement strand
GAGTGACTTAGGGTTACTTATATATATTCTTTATTTGTAATCTAAAACATATAATAAATTACAGCAGTTCATCGCTCCTGAGGACGTAAGGCAAATTGCCGAACTTCGTTAAATTTTGTGTTCTTTATTTTTTTTAATTTTTTTTTTTGTTAATTCCTGTATTTGGTAGCCTGATTCATCAACAGTAATGTATCGCGACTTTCTATATGTATCAATAGTTACTAATACTAGATAACAAGATGAGAGACAGTTGTTAAGGTAGTAAGCGTCCTCGACCTGACTGCGATTCTGCGAATCACCAAAAACGTAAAAAAAATGGGAGCTCCTCTAACGGGGAAAATTATGACTAGAGGTTATAGGTGGTAAGTGTAACTTTCAAATATATAGTGGGTCAATCAAACCACAATTGAAACACAAGGGAGTAGAATACAATTAGAAAAAATAAAATCAAAGCTCAAAATGCCCGCTATTTTACCTGCAAATAATTCATTATTTTGTACTGTTTAGAAAAAAAATGGAAGCAGGCGATTGGGATCGACCTTTTACGGAAGAAGAACTCCAAGAGATCGATGCTGCATTTCAATCAGCTACCAAAAGAGTACACAATTCCCAAGATGTAGTTGCCGCCGCTGATGAATCTCGCCGGAAAAGTCGCCGGAGATTGCCGGAGTCTCTTTTTGTTTATCATCAACAAACTGAAGCTTCTAATTCGTCGTCGCCGCTTCTGTCTCCTTGCACTAGAAATCGGTCTCAGCTTAGTTATTCCTATCGTTCTTCTCATCAAGGTAGGGATTTTTCTTTTTCTTTTTTTTTTTTTGCCAAATTGTAGTAAGTTGTTATTCAGGAAAAGTAGTTATTTTTCTTAATGATCTTTTTTTGGTTTTTGTTGTTTTTCTCCGTTTGATAAATTGTTATTCAGGAATATTTTTTTTTGTGGTGAAAAGATGGTGGTGTAATTAATTTATGTTGTTTGATTATAGTTCTGTTTGCTAAATTGCAGTAGTAAATTGTTATTCAGGAAAAAAGTTTCTTTTTTCCGTGTTGGAAAATGTTTTGTAAAGCAAATATTTGTGATTAGTTTTGTTGTTTGATTAAGTATAAAGTATGTAAAGAGTTGCAAAATAAAAAGAAAATGTCAGTAATGCAGAGTAGAAATAGAGTAAATTATATGAAATATGAGTAAAGGGAAACTACTTAAATCTGGTTAATTACAGTTGAACGGAGTCTTGGTGTAATTGGTAAAAGTTGCTACTAGTTTGAGCTGTGGAAACAACCTGAAATGCAGAGTAAGATATCCTTGTGGTCCTCGGACCATGTGCATAGGGGGAACTTTAGTGCTCCGAAATGCCCTTATTTTGGTAAATTACAGATTTACAGTCTAAGATATTTGAATGCTGGAAAGTAATTTCAGAAGGGGAACAATTAGGGGTGGTATCAATATTTTGTCTTTTCACCTAAAGATTTAAATTTTGGATTTATGGGTAAATCTTATTCTAATTTACATTCTAGTGAATTAATGGATCGATATGCTAGAGGACATTTACTTGAATTCGATAAATTTTCACAAAAATAGTTCGATATCTACTTATTTCATTATAATGAAAATAAACCCTGCACACTTTTTTACTGTTGTTAGGTGAGTACTTGGAATAAGATAGGTAAAACTATTGGAGAATATTGTACACAGTTTGGTTTACTATTTTACTGCTCAGAAATGTTTGTCTCTCGATCTTGTAGTAACTGACTGCATGACCTTAGAAAGGAAGATATGGAGGTTCAGGATTAGTGTAGAAGGTTAGTGGTAGTTGAGTGTTGTCATACTTCTAATTGTTATGATTCAGGTATTGCATAGTTTCTTTTCTCCAACTGTATGATTTAGTCTGTTGCTACACTTGTTTTGTACATTGGTATTTTGTAGTCTCTGTTTTTTATCTTACTTTCTTGTGTTGGTTGCATTTCTTCTGAGCCAAAGGTCTATCAGAACTAACTTCTCTAGCCCGCAAAGGTAGTATTAAAGTTTACATACATCCTACCCTCCCCAAACTCAACTTATGAGATTACACTAAGTATTTTGTTGTTGAGCTTGTAGTACTCATAATTTTTAGATCTCAAGGCGAGATGCAGTTGAGTTTAAGGAAAAGGAATTAGTGTTTATTTTTGTTGTGTTTTATAAATGGTTGCTAAATTCTTAAATGATTTTAATGTCCAAGTTTTCTTTTTCATTTTTGTTTTCTGTTGTAGCAGCTAAGGTAGTGATACAGTACCCAGAAATGACTTTTAAAGGACGTGTTATATACAGCAGAACTACCAAAGAGGTAGAGAAATCTGCAGTAGAGCTGTTTAATTTTGTTGAGGAAAGGAAGAGAAAAGAAGGGCATGTTGCTCTTGGATTTGACATTGAATGGAAGCCCACTTTTAGAAGAGGTCAGTTCAATGTTAATCAAATGACTGATGCACCACTATATGAAATTTACAAACTGTCGGAACTTGAAAGTTCTATTAAGTCTTTCAATGTACTAGCTTTTGATTTATTTTCTTCCTTTAGCTTTTCACTATACCAAGCTTCATATGAGGGGGTGTAAATTGGAAAGTTGTTAGTTATAAGATGTGAAATTTATTGAAATAGCACCCACTAGCCACTAGGTCAAAAGGATATGGAGTTTGTTATGACACCTTCTGAATTTTGATAGTTCATACTTGATATTTCTAAACTCACTTGATGTGCGTTGCCTTCAGCAACAATAACCACTACTATGTTTCAATCTCAAGCTAGTTGGGGTTGGATATATGGTCTTCAATAACAAGCAACTTTATCTGCTGTGGTTTGCTTGGAGCAATGAGAGTGTATAGACAAAACTCATGAAAAGTACATCCAGAATGTGCTGACGACAAAGATATTTTGAGAAAACAGACAAAGTCATTGCACCTTAGTGATTACATTGGCATCTTAAGTAGACACGTATACCAAGAATTATTTTATGTACTTATGGTGATTAGAAAGACTTCTTTTCTCTATTATTGTTCCTCCTAAAACATATGATTGACTGATTGACAGATTATTCTTTTGTATGTTCCTATTTGGCTTCACTTCTTGCACTCACTCTCTGGTTGCTAGGCATACTCTTTAGTCTATAAGTAGGCGAACATTACTCCCCTTGACATTTTGTTTTAGTTATCACATAATTAATTGGATTTTTGCTTCATTTCAGTTGTCCTTATTAGTGAAATTGCATGCTACTATCCCTCATTACAGAATAATAGGTGCTCTCTACAGGTGTGGCACCCGGAAAGGCTGCTGTTATGCAGATATGTGCTGACAAGGGTATTTGTTATGTTCTGCATATTATCCACTCTGGAATTCCTCAAACTCTGCAATTTCTTCTAGAGGATCCAACTGTTGTGAAGGTTGGCATTTTCCCACTTTTTTCTGAAACGTTTATCAAACAATGAATTATAATTGGACGTGGTTTCTTAGCTTTGTAGTGTTCAAACAAATGTAGGTGGGTGTTTGCATTGCAAATGATGCTTATAAAGTTCTCCAAGACCACAATGTATCTGTAAAGGCTTTGGAAGATCTCTCTGAACTTGCCAACAAAAAGCTTGATGATCCAAAGAAGTGGAGTCTGGCATCACTAACTGAGAAGCTTCTTGCCAAGCAGGTCTTTTGGTTTCTGATTCAACCATTTATATTCAGTTTCCTTATCCTTTGCTTTTCCTTTCTTCTTTTGAGATCCTTGACGGGGGGGTTGGGAGGGGGAATCCAGGGACTAGTTTCTTGCCTGTTCCAGTCAGTTCCGTATCAATGAACTGAGTCTTTTTAGTTGTCTTGTTAAGGTATGTAAAACGAAATTCAAACTTGCAACTTTTTGAAGAAGAGATCAAGCAGACTACCTCATCTTCTGGACATATGTGCATATTAGAATGTATAATATTCTTTTAGAAAAAACTGAATCATTCAATAGTATTCACTGAACTTGAGCAAATTTCAGAGGTAATGAACCAAGATTCCACCAAATCCCAAATTACAAAAGAACCGGCACTACAATAGAACCATATCCCCTAGGAACCACATTAATACAGAAGGCACCACCCAAACAAAAAGCAAAACAAAAATCCATATTCCATTACTAACCATTAAGATAATTGTTGTGCTTTTCTTGGCAGAAAGACTTTTGCATGCAAAACAAAAGTGAGAACCATATCTTCCTTCAACCCCCAAAACCATACAAAGTCCTGCCCTGTCTTTTGAGGGCATACACAACATCCATAGCAGTCACCGTTTTCCTCCCAGCATGCTCAATGTTAAGTAACAGCATCAGGAATCACACTCTCCGAGAAGATCTTGAGCACCCCGTAATCTCCTCATACATAAGCCATCTGATTTGCTTCACTCCTCTATTGCCAAAAGCCTAGTGGCGGGCTTTATGCATACCCTCAATGTTATCACGGAGGACCTTACCTTGCTTTACTCCTTTTCCGAATCCTCTTCCTCCTTTTTCACGACCCAACTTTCCAATCAACCTTTAGTTTTTCTGAATCTTGAAGTGAACGTAAACTCTTGCTGGATAGAGTATTTGTCTTGCTATATTACCTGTGTTGTGCTGCTACGCCCTCCATATGTTTCTAGTTGTTCTTTTCTTCCAATTAACTGTGAGTTTAACTGATATATTCTTGTTATTGTAGCTCCCTAAGCCAAGTAATATCAGGTTGGGGAATTGGGAGGCTAATGTGTTATCTAGGGACCAACTACATTATGCTGCTACAGATGCCTTTGTTTCTTGGTACTTGTATCAGGTCAGCAGCATGAATCATTATTCAATCATCATTTCATAACCATTTCAATCATCATTTCATAATCCTATTTCTCTCTTTTTCCATCACAGGCACTGAAGAGCCTTCCGGAGATTGTTGATAACAAAAAATGAAGATAGGTTTCTTGGCCTGAGAAGAAATGCAGCCTGAACTTCATTAATCTAGAGTACGTTCTACTCAAGCTTTGGCCATGGTAGCTACTCCATCCATTTATATGATGTAGTTAAATTCCATGTCTAACATTGCTGTGCAACTCCTTGTCGTTGAATCATAATGTTAAAACCTCATGATAAGTTAAAGCACTCTAGGTAATTCTGCTATTGTAAAATAGATAAAGCCCTCTACATGATTCTTACAATGTAATAGCCCTGGGGACTTTGGTCCTATGGTAAAAGTAACAATCTAAAGATGTCAAGTTCGAGCCTTTATTGTTCTTTAATTTTGTTTGACAGAGTTACGACTGTAGCAGATTTTAGCTTGATTGATCAAGGTGAGCACAAATTTGCATACACCTTCATGTAGATGTAATCTGTTAAAGAGCATTATATTTGGAACCTCCTATTGTGATATTTCTAATTGGATTGGGCTTAGTAATAAGTTCCAAGGTCATAAGGTAGCGGCCCACCCCAATTCATCAGTCTACCCGCCATTATAGCCCATTATTGATTTTCCTTCCTGACATCTTTATGAAAAAAAAAAAAAAAAAAGATATAAGAGAAAAATATGATGATTTTAATGGGAGGTAAATCCAAAAAATTACAATACCATCCGCTTAAATATTGGCATTTAGAGTTATCATGTGAAAAGTAGTAGATATTTAATGAAATATTTGTAAACCGTTTAAAAAAAATTAGAAAAGAAATCATTACAATCTTTCCTCCAACTTTACTTAGTCATGGAATTTATCAACAGCACCTAGTAAAAAGAATTATACATAAATTTTGATATGTGACATTTTTGGATATTTTTTTGTCTTTCTTTCTTTTCAGAAAGTCGAATGTGACTTGAGAAATGTAAACGGTTAAAAAAGATGATAGCAACTGAAAGTATTGACTTATTAATACCATTGCATGTGGGTGGGGCTTTTGTGTACTTGGATTTGTACATATTCCTTCATCATCCCATCACCTCTCCCAACATATACCAAAATAAGTGAAGATTGGGATATTGATATTTACAACATCTCTTTCCATATTCTCTTCTTTTTTTTTTTTTTTTATCACAGAGAGGAGAGGGGGTTCTGAGTTATGACAATCTATTTATAAATTGTTTTCAATAGATTCTTGACTCAACTAAAGCTAACTCCGATCTAAATACTAAAAGTGATTGATGAAAATTGAAAAATAATATCTTACATGCTAGTGGGATAATGACTTCACGAAATTGAATGATTATACAAGCCATTTGGCAGAAGCGAATTAAATATGTTCTAATTTTATTGGCTTAATTCCAAAACTCTATCATACTTTATTTGATTTGTATTTTATTTCTACTTATTTATTGGTGAACTCTATACCTTGCCTTCTACATCCTATGTGGCAAAGTTGGACATAAAACTAGGGAAAATAACAAAAAGATAAGAACAATTGACACAACAAATCAGATCAAAATGATTTTATGGTTAACCTGTTAATCAAATCAAAGATCCCAATTTATGGTGGTTAATGCAATTCACTCAATTTATAAGCTTATGGAGCTGCTCTCTTCATGCTAAAACAAGTGTCCTTTATATCAAAAACTAATTTGATCCAAATTAAGCCTCTTTAGTGTATGAAAGATGCATTAATTATTATTATTTTTTTTTTTAAAAAAAGAAGAAGTTATCCTTGTCTTGTCAGATGATGAAAAAAGTATGAGAGATTAGTGTTGATTTAGTCGAATAATTACCATGATTGATGCTATTCAATAATTTATTTAATAAGCGTGTTTAAACCTTATAATAACATTTTTGATCCACTACTTATTAATAAAATTATGATTTTGATGTTTGCAATCTTGGGCTAAGTATATTTAACCTTTAATTAATGTAAATGTGTGATCTTGGTCTCTTTGTATATGAAATCGAAATTGAAAAAGAATATTATATATATATATAAGAATTTCAATGAATTATCAATATTAGTAACAAAGTCAATACATACGTAGTCTCCTCCATGTCATGGAAAAAAGAGCATGGAGCATCAGTCCAAAATTCAACTCTTTATTCTTCAACTCCTTAATTATTAATTAATTAATTAGTCAACAAATTACAATTTTAATCATTATTCTCTCAATTATCCATGTTGAATAGCTAAAATGTACGTCTTCGAAATTGCGGAGAACTCCTCGATTTTTTATTTTAAAGGAACACTATAGGGAGAAAACTTCAAAATTTTAAATTTATGAATTTTAATTAATACAAAAAACACTACACAAAGGAGAATTCAAAATGTTAAACTTATATATTTTAAATTCTAGAAAAGACAACTTATTTCGAATAAATCAGTGAGTTTCTTAAAAAAAATTATGATTTTTTTTTATCTAAATTTCTTGATTCCGCTAAGTCTATGACTTCACCTCTCACTACAAGGGGTTCGTTTCACGAAAAAGTATCCTTTATATTAGGTCAAATTATATTTTATTTATATATATATATATATGTATATTAATAGATGGTGAAATCCTTTATTTGTTTATTTATAAGTTAAATCTCCCTAGGTGATGAAACGTGTATTTGTTTAGGTGAAATACTAAATCATGAATTTTGCGTAGGAAATGTATAAAATAAGCATATGCCAAATCCTTCTCGAAATGCACAATTAGTTCAAAGGAAAAGAAACAATAGTTGGCCAACGTTTTATTTTTAATTAATTTTAAGAAAAATTGAGATTGATTTCGGAACTTTTATCTTAAATAATAAAAAATTTCATTATTAGTTCTATTTAATAATAAATTAGCAATATATTATTATTATAAAAATTTATTCATCAATATTGGAGATTGATGGAACAAAATGAGAAAAGTCTGTGTCAACAAAAAAGTAAAATAAAATAATAAGGGACGTGTCGATCACATTTTATAAGCGTGTGGGTCAATGTGTAGGGAAATACATCCAATTATATACGTGGAACTTAGTTCCTGAAATGACATTACAACCCCATAAGTTTTTTAAAAATACAACAACAATGAATAAAAGTATCTTATGGACTGTACTTCTCTGCCGACATTTTTTGGTTGTATATTAATGATTAAATGATAGGTAATAAGAAAATATAAATAAAGTAAAAACGGAATTTCAACATCTTACCTTTGTCGTTTTGCTCGTTTTACCTAATGAAACGACATTACTTACTGCATCGACTCAATTTTTTAGACCGATAAAAATTATGGCAGAGTGAATAATATTTTTGTTTTTTATGATAAGAGGTCTCGGTGTTTGAATAAATTATTTTTGTTACTCCTCAATGTAAAAATTTTATAGCGTGAATTTTAATTTAATCGAGGTTATCTATAAATATCAAATATCGAATAGAATTTTTTTTTTTTTTTAATATTCGTTGGTATGTTTGTTTAAAATGATAAAGTTTTTGGTTCAATTATTTGATATGAATTTAAAATTTAAAGTTCATGAGTAGTCATTTTATAATAATTTCAGGTTAACGTGACAATTAAGATGAAATTAAGAAAGTAGCACTTAACTGTGATTTTTAACAAGCGTTCACACCTCATTAAATCACTTCACTTGTATAAATTTATATAATTTCATGTAAGCAAATGATTTATGAGTAAATATTTACCCATAAAAAGAATGGAGTATTATATATATAGCTTTATTCGTAAAAGTAAGAAAAATTATTTGAATTAGACCTTCCATTCAAATAAAATATATCAATCATATATGAAAATACGTACATAGTAGAGACAATGTCATATGAAAAATAATAAAACTATAAAAACAATAATGAATAATGTGATAACAAGAAAGATTTTGTAAATAATTTAATTGTACAAAAAGGTTTTAACTTGCAAAATAATGAACCCTTTAATTGGTATGGCTCCACCTATCACTTCATCAACCATAAATCAATGGTGTGAAACCAAGAAAAATAAGGACCATTTTTCAATCCCTATGTATTTTTTTTTTTAAAAAAAAAATTAAATGACTTCGATATTGATTTTTTTTCTTTTTTATTTATTTATTTTTAGTTGACATAATTTTTCTAAAAGTCTAAAAATATATATTTTAAATTTTTTATTATATTAAAAAAAGAAAAATTACAATTTATAATATCTTTATATAATTTAAAATATTAAATTAATTTAATATAACTTAACTTTAAAAATCAATTAATTCAACTATGCCAACTAAAAATTAACAGAAGAAATATTTCATTTGTCACATTTTTGTGTTAGAAAAAAACATATATATATCTTCTTTTTTTTTTTTTTTTGTGATAAGCTGGATTCGATTGAAAATAAAATAAAACATTACAACACGATCAGCATAATCAGAATATCAAACCAGGATTAAAAACATGCTAATCTGATTGTTTGCATTGTCTTAATTACAAACATTAATGAGCCCAGTGTATTTAATTCTGGCTATATTTTTCCAAAATTCCTATGCAGCATACATTGAAGGAACTATCAAAAACTTCTACGTCATCAAAATAAGATGTCCCATAGGTTTTTGTTATATTATTCATCGAATTTTATCGTCCTTCCACTACGAATCCTAAATTGACATTACATTAAAAAGATTTGCCTTTTTTTCGATTCGAGTTCATATGTAGAGAGACTCAAATCAGAGACTTATGATTAAGGATAAACTATATTGGGGCTTCGATGCCGGACTCCATCAAGGCTAGGGTAGCCATTCGATTTTTTTGAATGCTTATAGGATACATACATATCACCACCAATAAAATCTTACGCACTAGTGTGAGATTCAAACTCTCAACCTTCAAGTTTTTATTCAATATCTCAACTCACCGTTAAAGAAAATGCAATTTGCTACTTTTTATCTATTTCAATAATTTTTTATTTGTAACTTTTATAAAATCTATTTGATATTAAATAAAAACAAATAATTGTTGTTTGTTTTCAAACATGATGAGAGCATTGAAATGGGTACTCTCCATAGTGTCGGCACTAGGCACATACCAATTATTCAATGATTGACAAAGAGATGGGCATCACAGAGATGAATTATAAAATTTCAATTAATTTCCACTAGGAAAAAAATAAAAATAAAAAGTGAGTATAATAACAATAACATAATTTGTATATTTTTATACACCGTACGGTTTGGGGAGGGTAGACTGTATATAGTCCATACCGCTACCTAGGAGTCAGGTAGAGAGGTTGTTTTCGAAAGACCCTCGCCTCAAGACAATACAATATAAAAAGTACATAATATACTGACAAGGAATAATGGGAACAAAAAGATAAAATAACAACAAATACAATACATTCACACTACATGAAGCAACAAACCTACCCAAAACTCTCGGAGCCAGTCACTACACCTAAAATACTATGACTCCTAAGCCCCTACGATAGATAAAGAAAACCTACCAACCAACAAACTTTAACATCAAACCTACTAATCTTCTGCCCTAATACTTGTCCTTCAGATCTTTCTATCTAGGGTCATGCCCTCGGTAAGCTCAAACTTTTTCAAATCGTGTAATATCATTTCTCTCCACATCTAATGTAACTGTCAGTCTTATCTCACATACTGTCTGCATCCCCATTGCTCTCCCACGCTCCTATATCCATCAATTTCCTCTATCTATAGGGACCGGTCATCGTCAAACTTCTCCATAAGATCCTAGGTCGATCATCCACAACCCTCTTCTTCCTCGTCATCTTTATCTCCAAATCCATCATCCAAAGTTTATGTTGGGTTGAAAGGTTTTCCTTCGAGATAACCTTACAATCTCTGTAGATCCTTTTATCCCCCTTCCTAAGAAGAAAAAAGTCTATTCGAGTCTTGGTCACCAAACTACTAAAAATAAACAAATGCTCCTCCTTCTTTGAAAAGCTCGAATTCATGACTATTAATCCGAAGGCTCTAGCAAACTCCAAAAGACGCTCCTTCTTTGTTTCTTTCCCCAACTCCAAAGCCTCCACGC
>JBDJHY010000116.1:20918421-20939632 GCA_039654485.1 Withania somnifera | reverse complement strand
AAAAAAAAAAAGATGGGCAGAGGTTTTTCAGACAGTTAACAAAGAATGCCTTTAGAAGACAATAAAGTAGTCACCATGAAAGCATAGGAATCAATATAAAGTATAGGGGTAATATGAGAATTTCCACAATCACATACATGATATAGTTTAGATCAATGAATTCCTCAGATTAGGTTTTTTCATACAATCGTATGTAGCTCCTATATGTCATAGCATGCTATTAACAAGTGGCAACGTACAGTAAAATGTGGAACACCCCCCTCTCCCCCCCCCCCCAAAACAAATAAATGGTTCAACAGCTCTGCTTTCTTAATGCCCACTGTTTTTTGTTGAATTGGCAATTTTTTCTCTACTACTTAAAGTAACTGCAAAGTGTAACCCGAGAGGACACTAGCCAAATAAAATACAAGCAAGAGAGGCCAAACAACACCTTTGGCTACTTAAATATTGTGTGAACTAGAGCGTGGAGCTATAACCATCAAGTCCTCCACTACTCAGTTTGCAAGGAAGAACTAGAAGCTACTGAATTCAACAAGATTTACCTGTTATGGAACAACAATTGAGTTCCACCAATTAAAGAACAGATATGAGTAAATCTTTTCATGCTTGATTCAGGGAGCATCACGCTCTACTCATCTCAGCAACATCTGGTTGCATTAACCTTAATAGCAGCCTGCCTAACCAAACATTTTCAAGAAGAACAAAGAAAGAAGAAAAAAGGAAAAAAAAAAAAAAAAAGGAAGAAGAGAGCAAATGAAAAAAGGGAGAGGAAAAGATGAGGAAAGAAGCAATGCAAGAAAGGTGAAGATTAATGAACTTAAACTTAACAAGTTTCTCCATCCCAACAATATTCAGCCATCATTCTAAAAGAATTGTTCCAAAAGCAGTGAACGCCCTCCCATCTAATCAACCAAAATTTTCAACTGCATACCTTCAAATAACTTTGCCCGTTCATTTGATAAAGCACCGAGAAGAACCAGTCCCATAACCTGCATAGTTTGGAATTTAACAGGCCCACCAAGCCACTAAATGTAAATAAAATTGCAGCCTCCTACAGAACTACCAGCATCACTATAACTCATCATGCAAAGATAGTATGACAAATTCACAAGACACAAAGCTACTTAAGCAGAAAAGCTTTTGCAAACTACCTAATCATAGTTCACATCAGTTATGAGTACATGATATGAAGTCATAAAGCTCAAGGACATTCAAATTCTTCAGCAGAAGGCACAATTCCCTTACAACAAAGGGCGTCTGATATGCCTTCCATCACAGTACTGAGATTACTAAAGGGATAAAGGGTAATTTAAATCCTCAAACAGACGTACAATTAAGAAATTACTACCTACTGATAGAGATAAAAGTTCACCACACATGAGCTCAAAAAGTAGTTGACAAGAAACTCAGCAAGTTGATCCAAGATGGCGCAGAGGCAAACTAGATATTCAATCTTTCAACTAATGCTACATCACTTTCTGCTTATGTTCCATGGACCTGCAAAAGAAGCAAAATAAGGCGCTTTCGTCATACAAACTGCAATTAAATCACTCTAGCAGATCTTGATCATCAAGTCAATCTATGTCTTGGGATCATGTTCATCCAGGGCAGTATGCTTCCTCAAAACTTTCCATGTTTTCTGCAATGGTAAAAAAAAAATGTTCACATAATCGAGTATCACAAGCCATAACCCATAAGAAGCTAGCAGTCACTGGTTCACATTCCGTCCTCAGGATCTTCCACCATCAAAGTAGCCTCAGTTGTTGCATGGTTACTGTCATACTTGGAGCTTCTCTGGTGACTTCTATGACCTCTCCCTTCATCCTTTAAGGTTTCATCTTCACCTGACCCATGCCTACTTTCAGAAGAATT
This sequence comes from Withania somnifera, assembly GCA_039654485.1. Taxonomy (NCBI): domain Eukaryota; kingdom Viridiplantae; phylum Streptophyta; class Magnoliopsida; order Solanales; family Solanaceae; genus Withania; species Withania somnifera. The sequence goes on along the minus strand of JBDJHY010000116.1, from coordinate 20,937,760 downwards.
TGATCTAGAGCATCCCCTGTGCTTTGATAGTCGGTTATCAGGATGGCTTGCAGACTGTTTACTTCCGTGCTGCTTATCATCAACAGATCTTGACCTGGAGCGCCTTTTCCTTCGATTCTTTGATTTCTCTTTTCTGTTCCTTTCCAGTTTAGCACTTGAACGATGTTTATCTTCAGGAGATCTGGACCTCAACTCTGAGTGCCTTCTACTTCTATGCTTTTGTTTATCTCCTTTATATCTGTCTAATTTATCACTTGAGTGATCTTTCTCTTCAGGAGATTTAGACCTTGACTTGGAGCGCCTTCTCGCATGATGCTTCCTTTTCTCTTCCCTGCTTTTGCTAGAATGACGCTTCTCTTCTGGAGATCTGGACCTGGAGGTTCTTCTGTGCTTTGACTTGCTGTCTTCCGCAACTTCTGGAGACATTTTCTTCTGTGCATCCTCAACAACCTGTGGCGATGATGACCTTCGCTGATCCTTCTGCCTGATTTTCTCAACCTTGCTTCCTTCTAGCTTATCGGCAGACAGGTCCCTAACTTCGGCAGACTTTGATCTCGACCGCCTGCTATATTTTGATTTTGATTCACCATCTTTTGGGGATGACCTACTTCTTCGTCCATGTTCAGGTGACAGTGACTCGCGTCGATATGCTCCACTTGTCTTGTGTGCTGGACTTTCTCGGCGGTGTCTCGGTGAGCCTGAATCATCACGGTAAGATTTCCTAGTTTGTGGACTTGTGCTCCTACTTCTGTTTCTCCTTGAAACAGGAGAACGGCGATCATAGAATCTAACAAAATCCCGTCTTCTACTTCTGTCGCTAGCATGTCTCACATCCCTATATGACTGCCTTTCATCTTCATAGCCTGAATAGTGCCGGTGTCTCACAGGTGACCTGGGTCTATAATCTCTTGATCTTCGCGGCAGAGGAGAGAAAGAACGGGATCTTCGTCTTCGCCTATAACTTATTGGAGATCTGGACTTAGATCTTGATCTGGACCGCGATTTGGATGGAGACCTGGATCTTGACCTAGCACAACTGGGAGATGGTGACCTATAATAGCGTAGCTCCTTAGTAGAATACCAATACAATTAAAACAAGCAATACACAGCAGATAAAGAAAAAATCCAATTCTAGAAAAAACAAATTGTCACCTTCCTGGGAATTGCTGCAGATTAACATTCCGACTCTTTGTCTTTCTATCATAAGGGATAACACACTACCAGCATAACATTAAAGGATCTCCAGAAGAAAAGAAATGGATTATGCAACAATAATTCCAGCAATTTTATTAAATGTAAACCGTAATACACTTGGAAGATTCACCAGGCACGCCCTATCCCCTTTGTAAAGCATATGATACCTAAGAGATGCCGACGTTGTAATTAGATTCCCCTCCTCCTAGAACCGTTCACATATAACTTGCAAAGCAGATTCTAAACTAGAGTGTGGTTCTAGTGAGGTTTCTAGTGACCTCTTTGTTCTTAAGCTTAAAGCTAGTCGCAGATTATTAAATAGTCGCAAGACTTGCAAATAAGTTGATGATGTTGTCAATTATCATAAAAGGATTGAACATAGCCAGCTATATAACACTATTCTTGGTATCTACAGTATGGATATACAAAGCTTACACTCACTCCATGCTGTTTCATAAACAAGGCATGATGATGTTCTACAGGTGCAAAATCCAACTATTAACAATTAAAGTAAATACTCCCGATAACAGTTAGATTACCAAATACATAAGATAAATTATAAAAAATACGAGAAAATAGTTCAGGTAACATACTTGGCCTTGTCATCAGTTCCCTTATCTTCAGAGATCAGACCATCAGCTTTCAACTTCTTGCTTATTTCTGCAGCTCTTGCGGCAGCCAAATCAGTAGCAGTTTTCATAGTTGCAGCTCGATTAGCTGCTTGTTGTGCATTCATAGCTTGCTGCATTAATAGGGCCTGCTGAAACTGCATCTGCTGCATTGCAACTGCTTGCTGCATCATCAAGGGCAAAGAGGAAGAAGCCGATGATGAATTTCAGACAGCTGCCTTTGGAGGAAGTTGTTTTGCCAGTTCAACATTTAAGGGGCGACCACCAACTTCTATATTGTTCAACGCCAAAGCAGAAGTTGCTTCTTCGGGTTTTGAGTATTCAACGTAAGCAAAATGTTTGGATTCAGTAATGCTACAATCAACGATTGCACCACAGAAACCAAACAGCTGTTTCAACTGATCCACTGTCAGAAGTGGGCTAAGATTGCTGACTTGCACAGTACTTTTAAGGGAATTGGCCTTTCCATCTTTGTCACCTGATCCTGCAACACAAACAAGTAGAATGAGGTACATTCTTATGGATACAAGCAGAAAATGTTATATGCATGATTAATGCTACACATCATCTGTTGTAATTAATAAGTTGGAGGAACAAGCAAAGAAAAGTAGTAAGAGACCATCTGGAAGGAGCAAAGTACATCCTATATTCTCTTTAAGTCATAACAGCAAAATAGTTTGAAGAAGCTTACATGAGTAATAAAAGTTTATGATCAACCCCCAGTAACCGCTAAAATAAAATTACTTATCAAACAATAATGGGAGACAAAAGTACCAGATAAATTTCTAGAATCAATGGTTTACTGGAGTAAGGAGATTTAAGAATAAATTGCAATAATCAACAAATAGGAGGACCTTATTGACAATAAGGTGAGCTAGGAATACCAGAGGAATCTTTTCCAGACTGTGCTTGTGACTGAGCAGCATGTGCTTGAAGAGCTTGTGCAGCAACAATTGCCTGAGCAGCAGCCATAGCAGCCGCAGAAGGTGCCATGGGCACTTGACTAAGAGTTCCCATGCTGGTGGTTGCAGCTAGGGCAGTCATTAGAAGATTGTGAGGAGGATGATTGAATTTGCAATCAGTTTTTGCACACCGTCCATAAAGGTATTCTCGGCAAACTTCACCGAGAGATGCCCCAATTCCAGGTAAAACTGCTCCTCCAGAAGCTCCAAGAACAATACCAGGTATCATCCCAAGCAATCCTGGGACTGCCCCAGATACAGAACCAGAATAGTTAGGCATATTAGGCATGTTCTGATTGACCATATTTGAAAATGTGGTTGCTGGAACCACGCCCAATAGCCCACCTGTACCACTGCCTGCACGATATAAATACAAATTAATATCTTCTACATCTAGAATAAATGTTGACTTCTGCAAACCAAAACAAGAGGATCAAAGCACAAGACACTCCCTCGCCATTCCTTCCACATCAAACTACTGTTAATACTTAAACAGGAACTTAGTTTCAACTTCAGGAAAAAACCTTTTTTTTGAAATGGAGAAACAATATTTTATTATTTGCTCAAGTTTTCACTGCTAAAACAAGACAGCGCATCTACATTTTTCAGTTCATGCTCTAATTAGTTAGTAAAAGAATATTATAGTAGGTCATAAGTACATATCCATCTTACCTATGTATTGAAGAGGTAAATATCTTACATCTCATTACAGTTCCATGTTATAAGTCAACCATATCATTGTCACTCAAACTACTTTACATAAAAACAAGAACATACGAAACTAAGCATATAAGAGTAAGCACAAGAGATAGTAGCACACTTCATATATAATAAGTTCAGAAACAGATTCAGCAAGGCATGTTAGAAAGAGCAGATATGGCTAGACTTATTCAGGAAAAGATAAAGATAGTGGGCAGTAGTTCAAACATTCTATGGGAGAATTTAGGGTGAAGAGGTGCACTGAATACAAATCTGGACTACTGATGGGTGATGAAATTTGTCCATAATTCCATGGAGGTGTTACTTCTTACTAAGTGGAATCTCATATCTAACACCAAATGGCTTCATTAGAATTGGAAAATAGAGTGGACTTTAAAACATCACAATTAAATAGGACAAAACATTCTTTTAGGATTTTTTTTTTTTTCGGAGCTCCTACTTAATTGTGATGGTTTAATTTCCAATAGCAGCAATAGTTACCCTCCACCTTGGACAAGGCTATGACAAATGGGAAGAAATTACCTAGCGCTTTTTAATCTCTGTTGGAATATGAACGTAGATACATTTAATAAGACGACAACAACAACATTCTCAATGTATTACCACAAAGTGGGATCTGGGAGGGTAAACTGTACGCTGTACGCAAGCCTTACCTCTATATCAAAGGTAGTGAGGTTGTATACATTTAATAAGACCTTTTTTGTTTTACAATTTCCAAAAAGTGTTCTGTTTGATTAGCTTAGGTTAAGTAGTCCAAGCAAGCCTTTATAAATTACAATCCACTTAATAAAACCAATATCATAGCTTCAGTTTCACAATCCAAAAGGTATTCCATAACCACATTATGATAGAACACAAACCAATTGCATACTCACTTCGATCCAATTTTTACAGAGTCAAATTAGACTTTCTAAAAGTATCTTTCGATAAAAGCCCTCTAAATGAAGAGGGGGTGCAATAACAACGGCTACAATTCATTTTGCTCCATTGGTACACATTTAATTCCAATGTTAAATAATTCACACATCTTTAATATCTATAGTTATTACTAACATACAATTTTCTAGACAAACTAAAAAAACTTAGCGAGCACTACCCAAAGTGCACCTAATGGTGTGACCTGGCGGTCAATAAATGGGTTGTACACCATGAAGTCTTGGTTCAGATCCCTGCAGCAATATCTCTCTATCTGTTCTAGCCTATGTAGACAGAGTTAACTACCTTGTACTTGTGAGGTGACCAGTATCACGTGGAACTAGCATGAAGTGCACCAGAGTTAGACCAGGACACCACGGTTATCCCCCCCAAAAATACTAGACTAAAGTTGCCATTGTGACTAAATTTAGCATCTTTTTACTTCCCATTCTTTTCTATTCTTCACTAAGCTAAGCTACCTGAATAAGGAACTGTAAAGCATAAACAAAATTCACCAATCCAAGTGAAGAAAAACAATCAAACCTGTGCTGAAGAAAACAGGAAAAGGACTACCCATGATAGCCTTCCCATTACATTCAACATTCACCATATAATTTCCTCTTTTCTGAACAATATAGCTCACTGTGTACGTCCCATCAACCATATCCTTCACAATCGCTTCCAAATCTGATCCTCCAACTCCAACACCAGGTGAAACCCTAATCTTAACCTGGGCCCCACCATGCGGAACCTTACGTCCATCAGAATCCTTCGTCACAACAGTGAAAGTCGAAGGAGCACACGCCGTACCTCCGGCGATTCCAGCTCCGGCAGCCGTACATTTCGCAGGGTCAACGGGACCGATCGGCTTCAGCGCGAGTCTCTTCTGCTCATATATGTCATCTTCGTCACTATCAGATGCGGCAGCGGCGGCAGCTGAAGCTTCGACGTTCTTAAAAGTGGCTTCGAAAGCGGCTTTAGCAGCCGCGTCTTTCTCTGCTTCGCTTTTCAGCTTTGCTTCCTCGGCTTGCTTCGCCCATATCGGCTTCACCGCCGCCGTCATCGTAATCGCCGATGAATTGTTCCGATCAGCCATGTATGTAGCTACAAAATATACGCGAACCCTAGATTTGTTGAGGGATTTGGTAAAGAAGAAAGGCCGAAGAGAAATATAGAAAAGAATAGGTGCCAATCTATAGAGACCTCGAAGTTTTGGACTCGTATTAGGATTAAAGAAACTAGAAGTATTTAAATGAAGTTTATTTAAATTTAAATACAATAGAAACCCTTAGTAGCAAAATCAGACATTTGTAATTGCATGAAATTATTATATAGAATTTAAAAAAGGTAATAAATTATCTCAAATTTTTTAATTTTATATTTGAATCATTTGAAGTATAAATTTTTTATCTAAAATTAATCAAACACAACTAGATAATAAGAAGACCAAATATTTTTCTACAAACGCTTGTAAGCATGTTTAGTTATAATATCTTGTTCACTTTACATACATTACAATTTTATTGCCTGACATATTTTTTTTTCCAAATTTTTTAATTAATTTATTTAAAAATTTAAACTCTTTTCTTTCAAGCAAGAGATACCAATGCATCTGATTAAATTTAGAAGCGAAACCACAACTAAAAAGGCAAAGAAAAAGATCTCGAATGTTGTAATGAAGAATAAATTAGTATACATCATGATAATTATTAACCTTTAATATAATAATAATTTAACTAACTTTCTTACAATAAAATTAAATTTTTTCACGTGAAAAAACTTTTAAATAAAAAATAAAATGAATATACACGCAATTAAATTTTACTCAAAATGTATTTAATTAACCACTGAATGCTAATTTAAGCAAGAAATATGTACTCCCAATAATTCACATATATGAAACTTATAATATCAAATAATTTGGGTGTCTTTTAATCCTTAGCTTGCAATATAATACTATTATAAAAGTATTTTCTAGAAAAAAAAGGGTAAAAAGGGAAAAAAAAGTCTAAATAGGGTGTGAGTCTTTTGTGAAATTACCATTGTAGAGTTTGCTTAAAAGCTCAAGTGTAGGGCAAAGTAGGATAAAAACGCACTAAGTAGGGCTCGGTTGGGAAGGTGAAAAAAGGCTTTTTGAACACTCCTTATACCGGCACTAGCCTTGGCGGTCCGCCAAAATTTGGCTTCTCTTCTCTACAGGTAATCGTTAAAACCCTTTTGTTAAACCTCTCTTCTTCCTTTTAGCTTCCAACAGAGCCGAAATTTGCTGAAAACTTACAGTAGCCAATTTGTACTTCAATTTATTCAGCAAAAATAATGGCATCGCATTCAGATGCATACGCTGTTAAATCTCTCAACAAATTTCCTGGTCGCCGGCGTTTTACTGTAAGTTATTTGTTATGTAATATGATATATGAAGATATAGGGGTCGAGGATTTAGGTGGTCGAGTGTGTTTTATCTAAAGTTTGATGTAAGTTGTTTGAGTGAAGCATCAAAACACACAACTATAAAGTATCTCGCTTTTTTGAGTTTTATACCTGGACTATTAGACGTGTGAGTTTACTGAGCTATTACGAAATGTGTATTGAAATACACCTCAACTATTTATTCAATTTTGTTTGACGGAATATTACAATTACAATTGTTCCTGGTAGGAGAAGTGAACAACTGAAAGTTGAGAAGTGTTCCCATCTGTCTTGGTCTTGTTAGACAATTTTATGTGGTATTTTTACTGGTGGGAAGTGACATTATCTGTGGATCTAGTCGAGATGTGCAAACGCTTGCTCGGACACACGGATATTAAAAAGAAAAGTTGAGGTGTGTTTCAATAAATATTTGGTGATAGTTCACTTTTTTCTACTTGAAATATATTAATTATTCTGGTAGGAAAAGTGAACAAATAATAGTATACATGTGTTTTGCTAAATAATTGGTGATAGTTCAGTAGGGAAATAACACACTTTGATAGTTCAGGTATAAAACTCGGAAGATCGAGGTACTTAAAGCTGTATTTTTGACCTTTAATTCTAATTTCTTCTGTGGGGATTGAATATGTTTTGTTTTATGTATGGTGCAGTTCAAGACATTTTCTGAGCGAATTGAGGATGTTGACATTGATGTGTACAAAAATCTCGACCCTTTAAAAGCTGAGCCCTCTGAAGGTTCCTCCTTCTTTCGGGATTGCCTTATAGAATGGAGAGTACGTACTTCCATATTGTTGTTTAAAGATTTCCTTTACCCTGTATGTAAAAAATGTTAGAGGTTAATTCCTTGTTGAGAATACTTTGTTACAATGTTTTTTTTCTTGTTGAATTGCATTGACTTTATATTTCATCTGTGAAGTGTGAACTTTTGGATTTGGTAAAATGACAGTTACAAGTCTTTTGTTTGGATGTTTTATATGGGCGTGAATTTTGATGTTCGTGGAAAAGATTTCAGCAAAACAATTCTGTTGATGATGTCTGAGAAATGGGAAGAAGCTGTTGTTTCACAAACTTTACCTAGAAAATTAAGTTTTTGGGATAATGTTAACATCTTTTTTATCAGTTGATAATGTTTAAATTTTTGTATTGAAGAAGCTCCTAACAGTTATACTTCATAATGTTTCATGCATGATTTCTTTTTCCCTATGAGGATGTAAAACAACACACAGACACTGTTGGCAAAGAGTTTTATAAGTTTCTCCATTGTCCAAATAGTTTTGGACCTGGATACGTGTATTTGGTTATAGTTTCAATGCTTATAATCACCAGTTTAAACATTCAACTGTTAGGAAAGTTTTAATGTAGTTCGAAGGACTTGCAAGAAGTACCCATTGGCATCACACCCATTTGCCACAGATGTCTTAGCGAATGAAGAGTTCTTGCAATATAGCTTCTGTTTTCCATTTGATTTTCAAGTTGGTTTTCACTGCTTTTGATTGCTACTTTCCTACTGTTGAAGTATTTCTTTTCTTCCTCTTGGACTTTCACTAATTCTCTTTTTTCTTCTGGGACAAAATAACAGGAATTAAACACCGCAGAGGATTTTATTTCATTTTACGAGGAAATATTTCCCTTGGTACAGACTCTACCGCAAATTATACTGCAGAAGGAATTGATAGTTGCCAAACTTCTTTCCAGATTGGACATGAAGGGGAGACTATCCCTTGAGCCAATCCTCGGGTATTCTGGATCTTACTGGATTCTTTTAAGGATGATTCACTTGGTTTTTGATTTTGTTTCTATTATGAACAGTGAACTTTTTCTCTCTAGTTTTGGAAGTTCACCACCTCTTATATCTGAAAAGATTCAAAATACTAAAAAATGGATTCTGATTGACCAAATTTAGAGCTTTTATGAATAGGGAAAGACTTCTTGATCAAAAAAATAAAATAAAGAGAGAGAGAGAGAGAGAACAGAAAAGGCTTATTCAGGTTCTTGATTTTTTCCATTTGAATATAACCCTTTTGCTAGTGGTAAGTGAAGGAAGCATGATATCTGGGTTAGGCTCATGTTGTGGGTTCGAACCCTACCACAGAAAAAACCTGGTATTTAAGTGTTGTAGGAATGGGTATGCTGTGTTGCTATCTACCAAGCTTTGTACTACACGCCACTAGCCTTGGAGATTTCTCGGTTATAAAAATATAAAAGAAGGAAGAAAAACATTACTCCTTTAATTTTTTTGGAAACATAGATGCTATTTTGTTATCTACTTCAGAATTATGTTAGGTTCTCAAAGCTCCTAAAAAATTCCTAGAACTGTAAATTTTCATTCATCAATCTCTACAAGGACTGCTAACATGATCTTTTGCGGCACACTAGGAATTTTGGATTTTTACTAGCTTTAGAGTGGAAAAAGGCTTTCCTCTTATGCTTTTGGCTAATGCTTTGCTGTATGTTATTGTTCACATCATTTAATTTATAGAGCGCCAGAGATTAAGTTCTTAACTGTTTGTTTTTCCTCATTATCGTCATGGCCCCTTATTGATGAGGTATAGTTTTCTGTAGGTTGATTTCAGCCTTATCTAGAGATCTCCTGGAGGACTTCTTACCGTGAGTGTGCTGCTATCTGATTTTCTTCTTGCTTCACGCCGATTAACATCGTGGGAGATTGTTTTGCACCTTGCTTATATTTTCGCACAGTAATATTTACTATCGTTTGCGAACAATTCCCTAATCTTTTAGCCACTGCTGTGCAGTCAGTCTTTCTTATCTTGTCTAGTTGTCTTGTTATTTTTATCCTTCTCATTTTGTGAGTCATTTTATTCTATTTTAAACTGATATATTTCATTGGTTTGTGTCCATTACTATTTTCATTTCAGTCAATTTATGTTTCATTATCCTTGTTTTATATGCTTCCTCGTGTCTGTCTAATTTAATGGTATCGGGGACGGTAAAAGTTCTTCCGTAGACGTTTAAGTATTTGTGGGTTTGTGCCAATTAAGTACTTCTACAAGTTTGGGCATAAAGAACGCATTTCAGCTGTTTTACCCATATATTTCTGCTAGCTTATTCCACTATGTACTCATACTTCAGTTAGTTTGTTCATGCAGAACAGTTTTTTTTTTGTTCCTTTAAAAACTCTGGTCATATTTTTGTTGCCAGCTTTCTCCAGAGGATTGCTGACTCTTTGGCACGTCTTCTTAAAAGTGGTGCCGATAGAGAACCAGATACAATTGAGCAGGTACTGGGTTTTCCACAAATCAATCTTTAGTATATACCAGCTTCAACATTATCTTCATATCATATCTGAGTTCCAATCCTTGTTGTTCTGCAGATTTTCAAGTCATGGTCTTTTATTATGATGTACCTGCAAAAATATCTTGTTAAAGATGTTGTTAATGTTCTAAAGTAAGTCTACCCTATTATCAAAGCTTCTCTTTTCAGATGTTACTGTGATTCTCTGCCAATTCAACATATCATACTTATAAGCCGAGTCCTGTAAATGTAGATAATTAGAGGTTCCACTTGTTTTGTGTGTTGGCAAGTAACTTATCCCTCTCTTATCTCCACAGGGTAACAGTACAATTAAGATACTATTCCAAGGAGTACGTCCATGAATTTATGGCTGACTCAGTATCATTCATATTAAGGAATGCTCCTGTTAAGCAGCTTATAAAAGGTATTCTACCTGTGTGCCTGTCAATTTGTGTTCGGGAGAAATTTCTCTGTGTAAATATTTAGTTACGGCATAAGAATGTTTGACCTGTTTTAAGCCATCAGTCTCAAAATGTAATAATCAACTGTTTCTACGTTTTAGCTTCTTATATCACTCCCTTATGACCCTTCTTTGATGACTTACTATTTTGTAGCTCTTAATGCTTTCGGAGTTCAACAATTTCGTCATCTCCAAGGAAATGAAATACATGGAAATTGGCATAATTTGTGTTTATGAACTTTTAGGTGCCATTTCAAGTATATCTAGTCTTGTTTGCCCCTTTTGGGACTGATTTACTTTTATATATTATTGCTTTTCATCATAGTTAGACTATTTGGCTGAGCCAGGAGATTTCGTTTAATTTCTTTCATTGTTACCATCCTCATCAGAGGCTAATTTAGGATTTCTGAAACATTGGTGCACCACATTAAAACAAGGAAAAAATGCATTAAGTGGTGGGCATTGATCCCTGGTCTTCTAGGCAAATAACTCAACATCCAAGTGCACAACTTAGCCCTCTTGTAGCATGGTTGCCAACAAATAATGTTATGCCAATTTTAAAAATAAAATATAATAGCTAGTTTTACGGAGAACTACAGGTTCACATGCCCCGTATTTTAGCTATAAATTCGCTTCTGTGGCCCTTATTCCCTTTCCTATTTATTTCATGCTCTTTTGTCCTCTTGTTCTGTGTACTACATTCATATGGTTACACAGGCGATGCAGATATGGAGAGAGTTAACATCACCAGCTTTTAGTGCTCTGATTTTTGCCCCTAGTATATCGTATCCTGCTTTTTTAATTTTAATGATGTTGTCGATACAGCTTGATGCTGGACTGTATTATGTCAATTCGTTTTTATGTTTCTTAAAGCTTGTGGCGGGAAGTGCAGAAATATCACACTTCAGATGGTCAAGTGTTATACAATGAGTTAACTGTTGTTTTGAAACAAAATATTGATCAAGTGAAACAGGTTTTTCTCTTTTAGGTGCTAAACACTCATAATCGATGAGATAGTTGAGAAGACTAGGAAAAGAAGCAAAGTACCTATTATGACTCAGTTTCTTACTCAGTGCATCTGGGTTTGGCATCCCATCGTGCAAATCAAGAATTAGTCATGGAAGTCCTGATTGAACCCTGATAAGAACCGTATGCCGATGACTCATAGACCATCCATTTCAAAAGCAAGAAGCATTAACGAACTGACTAGTAAATAATATTGTAAAAGATTTCTGTAAACAAACCGCGTAAAGAGATGCTCAATGCTTCAGGAAATTTTGTCGTTGATTTGCCAGTTTCATGGGAATATAACAGTAAGAACCTTTGGCTGAAATTGGAGAACATTATTCTTCGAAAAGAAATGTTAAATACCATCAAATTTGTTATGAATGATCTAACATTCTCAAGCATCTATGTAGTTCTAGATATGGGATTAGGACGTCTTGTCAATCTTCCTATGCCTAGATAGAATAAAAATGCACTTGTTGCTTAGATATGCAGCTTTTCTTGAAATCAACTCAAGAGGAATCACTTTGCGGTTCCTTCTAGTTCTGATCTCTTTGTGGTATCTTTCTTATCATACATTTTGTTGTTTATATGATGGGTGAAAAAGGTAAGCATACTGCTGTTTTCAGCTAAACATTCCTTATTGCTGTTAACTTCTTGAAATCAACAGGTGTGAGGAAGCTTATGTTTGAAGTTGCGAAGAAGCCGTTAGAAATAAGAAAGTCTGCTGTCAGTTCACTATTGTGGTATGTTATGAGAGGAAGCTCCTCAAGGTTACACTCAAGGGCTGAACAAGTGTTACGCCTACTGGTTGACAAGTCTCTGTTTGTTATAGGTGATCAGTTCACTGGGGGTAAGCTCATCTACCATAACCCTATTTTGCTGCCTGCAGAAAATTGGAAGTACAAGCTCTGTATAAAATTGTGCTTAGATCTTTCCATCTTCTATATTTCAGGGTGGTAGGATATACAAAATTTACTGTGATTTACCTATGAGCCGGAGGGGAAAATATCTAAACTTACTCCCCCTTTTTCAATTTGTTTGTCTAGTTTTAACTTTGCATGGAGTTTAAAAAGATAAAAAAGACTTTTGAATCTTGTGGTCTTCTTGGTCTTAAACATGTCAGGTGGAAAGTTAGAATTAACGAGATAGAATTAAAGAGTTAACAAAAAAGGAAAGAGGCATTCTTGTGTAGATGGACTATAAAGGAAAGTAGAACAAAAAAATTGAAACAAAGGGAGTATTGTATAACATAAAATTCATCATGACTTTAATCATGTGTATTCAGTTCATATTAATGCTTTCATACTAGCTTATGGTTTTTAATATTGTTTGGAGCAATGAAAATGTTAGCACAAACTTTATAAGAAGTCAAAAGTGTTACTACTATCTGTCATATTGTTCGGTGTAACTTTTCCATTTGACTTGTGTGTTTTTTGCAAAGTGTAGGTGCTGAGGCCATTCTTGAAGTTCTTGTTCTAGCACTGCAGAGATTATGTGAGGAATTGGAAGCTACAGAGTTGGAGTTGATGTGGGTTTGCTTATTTGAGGAGATAACTGAGTGTGTATCTCTAGGCCATCTATTGCACCTTGGTCGCCTTTTGTCCCTTCTTGTTTCTACCCTGCAAGTTAGTTACATTCAGAAAATATCTGGTGGGTTATAACTTATGTCCATGTGCTTTGCCTTAGTTCATTATATGAAATGGTTTTCTAAGATATTTCGCTTATTCCAGATTACCAAGGGGTGCTTCAATTGATCCAGTTACTTGTACAGACTTACATTCTGCCTCATCCTACTGTGGATGCAATTGATCAAACATCAAACATTGTCGACAAAGTTATGAAGTCAATGCTTTGCATTCTCGACGGTCTATACAGAGCTAATAATATCTCTACTCTCTCTTCTGTTTCAATGCAATGGGCTCCTGTGTTTGATTTGAGGAATAAGAGGTATTGCCTTTCTTTTGCAAGTGTGAGCTTGTCTTACAGGTGACATTTCTTGCTTGTTCCCTAACAATTTCCTAATGTTGTAGCTTGCTGTCTTTTGTCGAAGATCTTCTATTGAAGGACCCTTGCATTGTACATTTCTTCAGAGCTAGCATTATAAGGTACTGGCCCTTTTCCCTGGCTTTGCTTTGCACATCAAAGCACACTTCATGAGATGAATTGTGGTTGCTTGCTTGTTTTCTGACACTTCTTTATTTGTGATAATTGATGGTTTCTAACTGATCTTTAACCTTCGAATGACATTTCAGTGCATTAAATGATATGATAGAGATTTCAGAAGAAGAGGTTATACATTTGCTGCAAATCTATTTTAAGAGGCTGCCAGCACAAGGGCACAGCTTCTTGGATGAAGTTCCATATGAGAAGCTTTCAAAGATTCACAATTTTCTCCGAGAAGCCATTGGCCACTGGATTAGGCGGATACAAAAGGAACAATGTTCTACTCAAATTGAAGAAAATGAGTTAGCCATACTGTGGGGAATCGTCGGCTGTTATCCTTATATATTCAGTGGTTCAGCGAACGAGTTATTGCTAATGGACTTGGTTAATGCTCTAGATGATCTTTGGAGTACTGAATCTGGTAAGACTTGTTATCTGAGATTAGTTAGATTCCTAGAGAGAAACTTAGCTTTAAAAGTTCTACACCATCTGGCATTTGTGGGACTGAAAATAACAAATATTTCACACACCGAATGTTAAAATTTAATTGGGGAATTTCGACCTGTGATATGTACCTTAGTGCCTATATGCTAGAATCTGACATCTGTTTCTAAAATAAATAAATCTTTGTTGACCCTGTTGTTGTGACCTTTTCCTCCCCATGTATAGTCAAGTTTTTGTCACAAACTTATTACGTCTCTCTTTCTGACTTTCCTTTGGGTGCTTTGCCTTTCTCAGCTGACATTGCTGGGCATCCCAGAACTACCTGGCAGAGCTTGGTTGGTGCTGCATTGGGTTCTTATTTTAAGTTGGCCAATCAGAAATCCAGATGTAATGATTCTGTCGTAAGCAGGTTCTTAGATCTGGCAAGGAAGCACAAGACATGTTCTCAAGTGTTGTCTCCAGTAGCTGATGTTTTGGATTCAGTTTGTGGGTAAGTTGGTATTTGCTTGAAAATCAGGTTCGAAAACACTTTTTGGTCCTCCTTTCAGTTAATAACCCTTTATAAATATGCTTGAAGGTCCATAATCCAAGCTGATGCAAGCACTAAGAAGTATCACCGAGAGCTTGTTGTGAGTAAGTTGGTGGATGCCTTAGGTGTGTTTGCTGCAAATTTGAGCCACCACGACAAGAATTTGCGGCTTTCTACCTTGAGAATATTGTGCCACTATGAACCTTTGACAGATGGTGGTTCTACTAATGGACAACCCCTTGTGAAGAAAATGAGAATGGATAATCCTCAGAGTACTCTTGTGGACTACGATGGCAATAATGTATGAATGTGATACCTTCTCTTTTTTTATATAATTTCTTCTGTCACTAAACATTTTCTGGTTATTTCCAGGTGATTCATCTCCTACTTTTGATTGAAGAAACGCCTCTTTCTATTGCAACCAGTAGAAAAGTTATCCTACTGATATCAAAAATACAGATGAGTTTATCTTCTGGAAGGGTACCTAAAGAGTATATGCCTGTTGTTCTTAGTGGAATTATTGGAATTTTTCATAACCATTTTAGCTATTTGTGGAACCCGGCAATGGACTGCATAGCTGTCCTCCTTAGTCAATACTTCGGGCTGCTGTGGGACAGATATATTGAGTACCTTGATCATTATCTATCTGTTTTCCTGGGTTCTCATGATGAAGCTGCTCAAAGCAAGGGGGAATCATTAGAGACAGCTAATAGTATGTTCCATCTTTTCTTTTAGTTCATATAGTCCAAGGTTGGCAATCTGCTGACCGGCTTCCACAGTGGTTTCATTTTAGTGTTAGTTACTGTGATATACATTTGCAGATTTGAGTGGAAGCTTCAGGTCTTATGTCTGTCCGGTGTCTGATGGTGCATCGTGTGCAACAATTTTTTCTTTGTTGATTCAGTGCTTACATAGAATTCCGTCTACTGCTGAATCACGTTCACGACAAATCATACCTCTGTTCTTGAAGTTCCTAGGCTATAATATTGAAGATCTTAAGAGGTGCATTTTATTTTTCTGCTATAGTTTTTAAGGTTTGGAGAAAGTGTGTTTGCTTCTATCTTCTCCAATTGACCCATGCTTATCTGCTTGTTCTGGAAATGCAGTTTGCAATTATACAATCAGGAGGTTTGTAAGGGGAAAGAGTGGAAAAGCGTTCTTCAAGAATGGTTGTCCTTATTCAGACTGATGCGGAACCCTAGGTCTTTTTATCTCAATCAATTCTTCAAGGAGGTTTTGCTGTACAGGTTTGTATTTTGGATTATTCTTTATGGTCCATATTAGTGTACTTCATTAAATTTTTTGAGGTGACTTATTTATTGTATTCTTCTTCTTCCTCCTCCATTTTTTGGGGGGTTGGGTGGGTGTTCAGACTTCTTGAGGAAGATGATGCTGACTTGCAAAGTAAGGTCCTTGATTGCCTGTTAAATTGGAAAGATGATTTCTTACTTCCGTATGATCAGCATCTGAAAAATCTGATCAATTCTAAAAGTCTGAGGGAGGAGCTCACAACATGGAGCTTATCTAGGGAATCAGATATTGTTGATACAAGACATAGAGCTTTCCTTGTTCCTGTTGTTATCAGAGTACTGGCTCCAAAAGTCAGAAAGTTAAAGGCACTCGCGTCTCGTAAGGTACTGTTCAAATTTATTGAATTTTCTCTAGAGTATGCTATCATAGCTTTGTGTTTTATTTTTGTTTCCTCTTCTTTCTCTATTCTTCTGTATTTACCATTCCCAGCATAATACAGTAACGCAATGCATTATTTGTCCTAGCATGCAAGTGTCCATCATCGAAAGGCGATTCTTGGCTTCTTAGCTCAGCTAGATGTTGAAGAGCTTCCTCTTTTCTTTGCCTTGCTGATAAAACCCCTTGTATCTGCTCCACAAGGTGTTGCAGCCAAGAGTGCATGGCTCTGGACTACACCTGAAACTCTAAAGCATGGGTTTGACTCGTTTAGTGTCTCCGAGCATTTTTCCAGGGATTGCATCAATGCCATTTCATGGAAGAAGAGATATGGTTTTCTACATGTAATTGAAGATATTGTTGCTGTTTTTGATGAAGTGCACATTAGCCCTTTTCTTGATCTGTTAATGGGATGTATTGTGCGTCTCTTGGACAGCTGTACATCCACTCTTGAAGCCACAAGAACTAATGGGGGGCTTGCTGATCATGGTCACCAAGTAGAGGATAAAATCATGGTAATGTCATCATCTGCTGCAAGTCTAGCAGGTTTAGTTTTAGAAAGAAAAAAGGAACTTATTCTGTTGCCCATAATATTTTATTATGCTGTTAACACTAAATATCTATAAATGATTTTGTATACCCCTTGATTTGGTTTGTGGTGGTTGATAGTGTCAGTATTCCTTTTCTTGACCAGATCAACCTAAAAGAGGGACTCCGTCCGTTTCAAAATAAGTGGTGTTTCACAAAATCAAGAAGGCATTTATTTTTTCTCAGTTTTACCCTTTTTAAGTAGCCTAATTTTACATAACCAGAAACCATTAAAGAGCTGCTTCCTTTTCAAGGCATTTGATTAAAGGCAAGTTAGTGAAATATGTCTTCTACTTCTTAGGAGTGAGTAATTTTCTTAAGAGGTGTACCTAAGCTAAAAACACCACTTATTATGAAACAGAGGGAGTATTAGATTAAAATTATTGGGACGACGGGTTTATTATTAATGAATAAAAATTGATGCAAAAGGACTAGATCAAGATGTCACCGTTTAAGTTCATGATATGTATTATTTATTTTGAATTTAGGTTTGCAGGAAATTATTTTTTTGGATACGTTATATAGGCCTTTAAAAGCATGTGTGGCATGTGAAGTTCGGTTATACCTTATAAAGTTCTTCACTTTAATTTCCTCTCTCATTTCGATGTTAGGTTAACTCACCTAAGATATTATACACATGCACCTCATTTTTTGAAAGTGTATCAACCTAAAAGCTTGTCAGTCCTGTTCAACTCGTCCTCATTAGTCCGTCGTCCATCAAACGTGCCTCACAAGACAACAAAAAATATATATACGAAAATATAGCATCAAATTTCACGAAGAGTGAAGTTTTTAACCAACAAAATGAAATGTAACAATAATTAGGACAAAGTTCAGAAATAGCAACAATTTAGGACTTTATTACAAGAAAATAGCCAAAGTTCTGCTTGTTCGGCTATAACTTTTAGTTGTATATGAGCTTTCTATATACTACTAAAAGTTGTATATGGATTGTTAATTACACTTTTAGCTAGCCCGACTTGTAGCTGTATATGAGTTTTTTTATATATACAATTGGAAGTCGTAGTTATGATATCAGTTAACACCCAGTCCCAGACTTGTATATGTAAAAATAAAGACCAAATACTATATGCAATTTAAGTTGTAGCCGAAAGATCAAAAAGATATGCAACTTAAATTGTAGCCGAGCAAATATTAATCCTTGACTATTTTTTATAATTTTTTATAATTTTATAAAACATATGCTATTTTTCATAATTTAGAACTTATGTTTGTTATTTTCTCTAATCTTACGCCTTAATTGTAAGTAAGTAAAATTGCACTATATTCTATTATTTGCATTTTGCACCATAAATTATGTCTTTGGTAATCCCTTGGCAAAATTTTTACTTGTAAATGTTAGATTCTTGTTTTCTGCTCTGAGGCCCTGAGCTTGTTCAAATGGCAATGAGATTTGGAGTTTAAGCCGTCGAAATGAGTTTTTAGAGGTTAATGTTTTACCTTCAAAGTTTTAAGAGTATGATTATTTCAAATTAATTGAATCTGAAATGAATCGTGGGCATCGAATAAGAAACAAAAAAGAATTACTCACTAATTAAACTTGCAATAGAACTATGGAAGCCATGTAATTAACTCTTATGAGTCGTAAAAATTATGAAAAACTATGCTTTACGGCAAATATAAGCCATCAATTATGATTTATAGATATAGTTTAAATAATTATAATAAGCAATAATAATTATAATAAGCAATCCTTGTAGTATAATTTCATAATACATATAAGATGCAATAAGCTAATTTCGGCATACATATATAAATATGTCGAGATTCAGAGATTTTTTGTATATATGTATGTCGATTGATTTTCTGTTATTTATATTTGTCTGTGACTAAAGAATGTAATTAGTTAGTTGTAGATAAGAAAGCCTTAGAGGCCGAAATATGTCATTTTTTAAATTTTTGCTAAAAACTACTTTCTCTTATTCATAATACTTGTCAATAATTTCTTTTTTAGAGTCAAAAGATATGAATTTTAAACAATATTTAAAATATATTTTTGTATTATATTAATATGAGAAAAAAATATTTTTTCATAAAATTTTTGAATATATAATTTTAGTTTCTAAACTATTGTATTAATTTAATTCAATTAATTAATATTAAAATCAGTTAAATTCACTCTTAAAAAATAAAATGTAAAAACTATTTTAAAACGGAAGAATTATTAAATTATTGGTCTATATAAGTTAACAACTGGGTGTAGTAAAATTTTAAAAAATAAAATGTAAAAAATATATATATATATATATATATATATATATATATATAATGATTACAATTTTGATATTCAAACAATGGAAAGATGACTCTATTTATCTTTTATCACACCCTTCATTCTTTA
>JBDJHY010000116.1:20893445-20906238 GCA_039654485.1 Withania somnifera | reverse complement strand
GAAAATGAATCTCAGCAACTTTTTCATCATCATGCTTTTGATAGTCTTCCTCCGCCACATAAATATGCTGGGCTGGCACAAGACATAATCAAATATTCAGGTGGGCTACCATTAGCGCTTGTGATATTGGGGTGACATTTGTGAGGGAGATCCATAAAAGAATGGAGATCAGAGTTCTCGAAGCTAGAAGTAATTCCTCATGATGATATCCAAAAAATTCTCAAGATAAGCTTTGATGGACTTCCACATGATTCCAAGATTGTTTTTCTTGACATCGTGTGTGCCTTCCATGGGTTATCTGAGTATGAAGTTATCACATAAATGCATGTCGTTTTCACACTGAAAGTAAAATTGCAACTTTAGTTCAAAAACACTTGCTCCAAAGGGAAAAGAAATTGCACACTCAGCTTCAGTTTCTGTTTATGCGTGATCCAGTGGGACATATGGGGCTTCATTTGGTGATGCATGATCTAGTGCGAGATATGGGAAGAGAAATTGTTCATTCAGAATCAGCTCAATACCTTGGAGGACGGAGAAGATTGTTCATCCCTGAAGAAGTCTGTGATGTTTTACTAGGACATAACGTCAGTAAATCCTTTTTCTTTAATTATACTTTTCTTTTTCCAATTTTATTTCGTACAATTATTAAAATCCATCTGTGCTTCCTCTCTGGTTACAAGTCTTTTCTAGTTGTTTGCCAACCATTGTAAACTAAAAATGACATTTGCTAAACTATAAACTCTAAACTCACACCTAAGGCAAAAGAAAATTGGTTATCCTTATTCGTCTTTTTTCTTTGCTTGTATAGTAGAAGTGAAAGTCCCACATTGAGGAATGGACTAACGGTTTTCTTATACAAACTTGGATAATTCTCCCCTCATGTGCTAGCTTTTGAGGTGGAGTTAGGCTCAAATCTCATATATTTGCATGGTATGAGAGCTAGGTCCATTCCTGTTTGGGCTTCAGGTCTATGCTCCAGTTGAACCTTGAGCGTGAAGGGGATTTTAGATTGAGTTGAAGTCCCACATTGATTGAAAAATGTACTGACAATTTGCTTATATGAATTTTGACAATCCTTTCTGCATGGCTAGTTTTGGGGGTGTGAGTTAGGCTCAACACCTAATTTTACAGTTATTAGCATTGCTAGTTCTTGAAAGACTCACCATAGAATTTTGAGCAAATTGTACTTCTTTTCTGACATCTTCTAATGTATAAGTTCATTTGTCTTGATAGTACATTGTGTATCCTTTTTGTTATAGTACATTGTGTACCCTCTTTGTTTGTGCACCAATTTGTATAAAGCATTTTTCTTTCTTAATTTTTGTCACTTAACATGACCTTAAGATACTTCCCTTTTTACTCAACTTCAGGGTTCCGGAAATGTAGAAGTACTGATGTTAGACAAACCTGGGGAGTTAGAGGGAATGGACTTGAGCACCAAGGATTTACGTATTAGTGGAGATATTGGGTTGTTTCCCAGAGCGCTCAAATGGTTGTCTTGGCAAAAATGTCCTTTAAAATGTATATCATCAAATTTTCGAGCTCCGAATCTTGTAGTTCTTGATATGCAAAAGAGTGCTATGGAAGTGTTTGATTTGAATTTGCAGGTTTGTTACTCAGTTCTACAATTTCATGCATGTGTACTTTTGTTGCAACCGAGTGAAAGAAATTCTTACCCGAAACTTATTTGATTTACATCTAGTGTTGCCCAAGGTTGAAGGAGCTGAATCTCTCTAATTGTTGGGAGCTCAGAAGAACTCCAAACTTCAATGGTGCAAGAAGTCTTGAGACTTTACTGTTTATGTGTTGCTCAAAATTGGAGGAGATGGATCAATCAATATGCCAGCTAAAATCCCTTCAAGTCTTGGACATTACTTTGTGCTGTATCCGGAAACTGCCAATTGGCCTTGGAGATATGCAAAGTCTAAGGTCTCTTCGTGCAAGTGGCATGCATATAAAACAATTTCCTGAATTTTCGAAAAGGTACAAAATATGAAAACTTTGGAAGTGGGAAGTATACATATACAGGCCATCAGAGCCCAGTCATAGAATCCTTGTCGCCCTTTCTTTCGTGTCTAGTAATTAGAGATTATGGTTTGTCCGAGGCTTCTCTTCGTGTGGATATTGGGAGTTTATCCTCCTTAATATGTTTAGATTTGAGTGGCCACAGTTTCCGTGGTCTACCCTTTGATTTTTCCAAATTAGGATATTTGAAGTACTTGCGTTTGCAAAACTGTAAGAACCTTCAGACACTCCCGTCAGTATCAAATTTAAAGAATCTTGAAGTTCTTGATCTTAGGAATCCAAAGAAGTTAGTCAACATTACAGGGCTGAACAATCTCCTTTCTGTATGGGAATCAACATGATTGATTGTAATTCTCTGCAGAATCCATTCAATGAAGGCTTCTTTAGTGCACTTGCTCTATCATCATTTCCATCTATAAGAAAACCGTACGAGGTTAGCCTCTCTGTCTCTCTCTCTTTCTCGTTCTCCGTCTCCTATCATATTGTTAAGTAATGATCTAATTGTGTCTTTGATGAACCAGTATTTAGACATCCAACTCGAATACAATGAGATTCCAGAATAGTGTAGCAATAAAGTAACAGCTCCATCTATCTGTTTGACTATGCCTACAGTACATAATGAGGAGTATAAATTCTTAGGAATGGTTCTCTGGTTTGTTTTCCCCTTAAGGGGTTCATCACCCTTTCCTGGATACTTCATTGTTGCTGCATCCGATGGAGAGAGGGAACGCTATAATCATATACTTAAAGGACACGGAGAGGTATCAAGGCGGGGAAAAGGTAACGGTCCAAGAGTATGACTATTTGTTCAAGCGCAAAGATACATTAAAGAAGATAGGGATCCATCTGTTATATTCAGATCAACATGGTAATGTTACTTCTTTGCCAGTAATCGTGGATCAAAGTCATTCTCCATTTCCAGAAGAACTTCCAGTTGCGCATAACAGAGCAAAGTTCTGGATCTTTTTTTTTTATTTGTTTTTATAATTTTGATTTGTTTATTCCAGAAAAACTTCCAGTTTTGCATAAAGCAAAGCACTGGTTCTATTTTTTCTTTTCTTTATGTAATTTTGTTAATTTCTTTATGCTTTTTATTTGTTTAAAAATTTGAAGTAGGGGAAATGGAGGAGGAGAAGGAGTCGAACCGTTGGTGAGATCAATCATATGGTGGGGAATCTAACACTCAGCAATAAGGTAGCTAACTAATTGAATTATTGGTTTGGGTCTCGGTTCGACCACTTTTTCTAATGGGTGTGTAGAAGTGTAGGAGAGAATGTATGGAAAATTTTCTTATTTTCTTATGATCAATGTACAGATTTCTACCACTATTATACATGTATAGGTTGAAAGGAAATATAAAATAGAATTACTGTACTTACTCTTAACTCTGGCTGATTTTATTCTTTACCATGTACACAATTATTTTTTACATCTTTGCCAGCAATCGTCGATGTTCTCGTTCTCACTCTCAGATGATGAGAAAAAGCCGGGAGAACAAGCAGTCTCAGTGGAAAAGAACCAAAAATTGGTTTCAAATAGTGGATATCAACTCAATTCTTACGGTGGAGTGTAAGTACTCATTCATTCTTAACTAGAGGTCTCGGGTTCAAGTGCGAAGTCGCCTTTATTAAGGAGCGCTTTATCTTCAATGTGGGATTTTTTTAGCATGAATCCGAATGTAATCGGATTTCAATATAGATACCGAACACCAGATGAAAAACAAAAAAAGAAAAACTCAATTATCGAGGTGCATCATCTCCATTGCAACCAAATTAACTTCTAGTTGTCATCGTTTAATTAATTAATAAGGGTGGATCCACCATAGAAGTGCGAGTTTGATTGAAGGCATAACACATTAATGTGCCTTTTAACTTACTATCAGATTACATTTATACCCTTCTTGTGCACATCAAAAATTTTGAGAGTGATCTGAGGCCTAAGTTAAAAGACAATGTTTATGTATCATGTCTTGATAGAGTTTTAGTAACTATGATTTAAATCTAAGTATTTGTGTTAAAGACATTACTTCCAGCAAGCAAGAAAGATCACAGAACCTACAAACTCAAAATCTTAATCAGCCTCTAGTAATTAATTAAGTAGTGACTAAAAATAAATCCATCCACAATAACATCAATCACAAGAGCAAAAGCAAAATTCGTTCTCAAATCACAACCATAGGAATACAACATCATAAGTAGGCACACACACAAATAAAAAACAACATAAATCCATATTCACTTTAATTTTTATTTTCAATCATTGATCACCTCTACAACGATAATACTTAGAACAACCTCTATTATACGGATTTGACGGCGGTGGAAGGCAGCTCCGTGAATACGGTTCACCGCCTCCACCGCCGTTACAAACCGGTTGATCTCTTTTCAAAGCACCAGGAGAAATATATTTTTTTCTTTCTTCAAGAAATCTTCTACTAATTTCAGACTCCATTAGAATCTCCAACTCTTCATTACACTTGGCTATTGTGTCATTGCATTGTGATTGGCTATTTACTAAGGTGAGTACCAGTGAAATGGTAAGAAAAAAAGTGAAGAAATAGAAGTGTTTTGTGGGATTTGGAGCTTCCATTTTCTTCTTTTCATTTGGTTCTACGATTTGTAGTACTTTTTATCGTGTGTCTTTTCTACTTTTTTGATAGTGGAAGACACACTCAGTAATGAGTACCAGAACCGCACTAGTCCACCAACCCAAACCCAATTTTTATATTTAAAAAAAAAATTATTTAAGTTGTGTATATCGACAGCGTAAGAAGACTTTATATTGTTAATGTGATTTAAGTTATTGTAACAAGTTATCATTATATTTTGTAGTTATATTGAATGACACTTTCACATGATGGTGTTAAAAGAAAAATTATGTCTTCACTGTGTATTTGTTATTCTGAGTTTTTGGCTAAAAACATCCTTTGAACTATGGGAAAGAGAAAGAGAAAGAGAAAGAGAAAGGAAAAAGAGAAGAAAGAATTATTTTTCCTTTTCCATAATTTCTTGCAAAGAAGAAAACAAACAAACAAACTAGTCAAAGAAAGGATGAAAAATATTTAAAAAAGGACCCTTTATCTTAAACCCACCAACTTTTTTTGATATTTATTGGTGGCTTTAGGTATTTTATCTACTTTTTCTCACGTGCAAACAAAAGCCAATAACAAGGTTTGAAATTTTTTTTCCCCTCTTGATAATTTTTTTCTTGTATGCATGGGCGGAATCATCCATAGCGAAGAGCAGTTACGTGCATGGGCGGAGCCATTTGTAGTGAAGGATGGTCATGCACACACCTTATACTGTGTATAAAAGTTAATGTTAGTTATTATAAGTGTACATTTAATCTTGCATACCCTTAACACAATTAAGAAGAAAAATTATAAATTTCTAATTCCGCAATTACTTGTATGTAATTGATCATTTATATTTGTGATACATACAGGGTTTTCATTTGTTGGAAAGAATTGGCGTTTGAATATCAAGAATTTTATCTGATCATTCCTTCCATTTTTAATTAAATGGAAGGTGTATCTGATAATGCTCATGGTGTTATATTAGCTATATCATCCAGTATTTTTATTGGGTCTAAGCTTTGTTATTAAAAAGCAAGGTCTAAAGAAGGCTGGTAAAAATGGATCAAAACGAGCAGGTTTGCTTTTTTTATTTTTTTTCCTTTTTCAATCTCCATTTGTTCAGATAATTTATTTATTCTCTAAATTTTGTTAAGTCTGTTAATTTCTTTTAGGAATGTGGTTTGTTGGATTATTTTTTGTCCCTGTCGGGGTGATTATTCTTGTATGTTATTCTAACAACCTTGGGCAGAAATACAAGTTAAGGTGGCAAAGTATATAGCCAAAATGTAATCTAGCCGCTTCCCAAACCCTACTGATAGGGTCAAATTAAAACTTAGTGCTCCTAATTGCCCTTTTATATCTTACAAGTTTAATTAGTATACTTCTAATGGCCTTCGTGTTGCTTACAATATCCCCTCCGTTATACTGCTATACAGTTTAATGAGTTGATTTTTCGGATTATCACTCAATTAATATTTGTTATCTCAGAAAGTGATCACTTTCTTTGTTGGAAAGAATTGAAATAAAAAAATAAAGTTCACTTTTTAAGATAATAACTGGTAGTTGATCAGTGAAAAATCTGAAAAATCGACCATCGTTTAATTCACATACAGTAGAGGTCCTAGTTTTTGGTTTGTATGGAATTTTTGGATGTTAATTCACATGGTGAATGTAACAACTACCTACATGGTGAATTTTTGCTGCTAATGAAGATTTTGCCTGTACATGATACAATTTGTTCTTGAGGCTAGGCATTTGGTCCTATTATTATGATTACCAATTATGCTGAATTTTGAACAGGTTCAGGAGGCCACTCCTACTTGTTGGAACCTTGTTCGTGGGCTGGGATGTTATCTAGCAGGACACAAAAACTCACAGTACTTTCTTTAAAACTTTAAGCACAAGTTGTGGACCATATAACCGATCTCAACTTGCTTGGGGTACTGAAGCATAGCATTTGTTAATAGTCCTTGAGCATATAATGTTGTATATGTGAAAAAATCTACACGTAATATGGAACACATAGGCCTTTGAACATGCTTTAGAAAAGAAAAAAGGAGAAAAAACAGAGAATATCATGAAAAAGCTCTTGAACTTGTCTATGAAATATATTGATAGTTTAGAACTTGAAGGAGAGTGTCGGCATAACTATTAAAGTTGTTATCAAGTGACCAGGAGGTCACAAGTTTGGGTTGTGAAAACAACCTCTTGAAGGTGTACAGGGTAAGGCTGCATACAATACAATACAACCTTATGGTCCGACCGTTTCCTAGACACCACGCATAGCGGGAACTTAGAGCAGCGGGTGGCCCTTTTGTGATAGTTCTATCTTGATCAAGGCCAATTACATACTTAAGATGTATGAAAATCTCACTCGATATATGCATATGTAAGATTATTCAACACAGAGAGAGAAGTATAATAGACATTTGTCAAATGCAATTAGAACTCATGGACAGGGGTGGAAGTATTTCTCACATTAATACCTACAAAGAGACCTTGACTTACAGAAAAATGCATGAAGATGATGGAAACGGAATGCTGTAATAGAATATTTAAAAGAAGTGACAAGCCCAATACCATCTAGTTCCAAAACAATTCAGGGACGGTCAGTTTTTTAGCTATATTTAACACTAATCTTCCGACTTCTTGTAGTGATTATTGGAGAGGAAGCTAACTTTGCTGCTTATGCATTTGCCCCAGCAGAACTAGTGACACCCTTAGGGGCTTTAAGAATGATTGTCAGGTATGCCTTTAAGCAGCATCATTGGGTAGAAATGTAAATCAAAGAAGCTCATTTTAGCCATGTTGCTCGGTCTCACCAAAACTGCTGCCACTGTATCAGATCCTAAAACGATAAACTACTTTTGAAGTATCCAACGTGCACCTGCCAACATTTTTGAAGAGTCCAAACACATAGCTTTATAGTTCAATACTGATATAACTTTCATGTGCAGTGCACTGTTAGCTCATTTTATTTTGAAGGGGAGGTTGCATATCTTTGTATGGTTGGTTATTGCATCTGCTTGATTGGCTCTGTCACTATTGTCTTACATGCCCCATTAGAGAGGAGTATTCAATCCGTCAAGGATGTTTGGAACCTAGCAACACCGCCAGGTATATTCAAGTTGATCGCCAGTAACTATTCATAGAGGCGAGTCTAGGGCGAGTTCTGCCTGTTCAACTGAATTTAGCTTGAACTATACATATACAAAAAAATAACAACTACTGCTACACCTCAATTCCTAATAAGTTGGGGCGGCTATATGAATTCTCACTTCTCCATATAAGCTCCCCCATGTCATCATTATACCAAATAAAAATAAAGCAAAAAATATATACAAATAATTGTAATATTAGAAGTTCTATAACAAAACTAAATCCTATTCCACTAGTAGACATCACCTATATGGATCTTTTCTTCCATTGCATCTTAGCTAAATCTACATTGATCCCAAGATGTTGTAGGTCTTTCAAGATAACTAATTCTCTTTTAACACCTTTACTCGTCATAATTTCACACCTACAGACCGACACATATGTAGGTCGATGCATGACATGATCAAACCATCTCAGGTGGTCTTCTCTCATTTATCATTACTTGCTCCTTCTAGCGAATATCAGTCATTTTTAATTTATATATACATGCACTTTTTTCTTAAATTATACATATAACAAGATCACATTCATTGTGAGCCCATTGACTCTAAACTCTAGATTCGCCTATAGGAACACTTACCAACATACAAATCTTCCACAAATAAATATAGAGAAGTGATGAATTTACAAATTTACGAACTAGATACATGTTATCTTCCTTTAGCATCAACATGCTTTGTCATTGTATGAACTAACCAAAAGGTTTTGAGATAAGGACAGGATTCCTTGCCTACGCTTTAACAGTTCTGGTGCTGATACTTATCCTTATTGTCCGGTTTGTGCCTCTTTATGGGCACTTACATTTGGTTGTCTACATTGGGATCTGTTCTCTTGCGGATTCTCTCATGGTCTGTTATTCACTTTCATGTACTGTAACAGTCCATGATTCCATAGTTACATTTCATACATGTTATCTCATGGTTATTTTCTTATGGTCATTCAGGTTATGGGTGTCAAAGCAATTGGAATGGCTTTGACGCTCACATTTGGAGGACAAAATCAATTCAAGTATTTTGAGACATGGTTTTTTATAGTGTTTGTCCTCAACTTTTGTCTTTTGCAACTGAACTATTTGAACAAGGTACTTCTTGCCTTCCATTATATTTTAGTGTTTTAAGTAGAATTGGTTTTCTGGTATGTTGTTTCAGTTTGGATTAGTTAGTCATACTTCTCATCTTCTATTTCACCCAAACTAGAGCCATTTTGACATAATTACCCTAAACAATATCGATCGACCAACTGCGTCTCAATATCAAATTAGTGGAGATCAACTACATGAATTCTTTGTATATATTTCACTCTATTCATGTCCTTCAGTACAACATCATACCTAATGTATTCCACAAAGTGGGGCATAGGAAGGATAGGTGTATGCAGACCTTAATCCTAACCTAGAGGTAGAGAGACTGTTTCCGATAGACCCTCGGCTCAATGAAAAAAAGATCAAAGCAGGTCAGAAAAGTAATAACAGAAATGAAATTCATGTCCTTCAGTATTTAGAGATTTCATCATAGTTTTTGACTACTTTTAAGCTGACTGTTAATCAACTGCAACCAATCTATTTTATCTGGACTTATACTGTCTTAAAAAATAATAATAGTAGAATATAGTAGTAAGATTTAATTTGTACTAGTAAGTAAGAACTAAATTTCTAGTTCAGGTCTTTCTTGTCCCAACTTTCATAGCATTAATAAGGTTGCTTCTCGTTATACAAAATGGACAGAACTGCATATCCAGTAACTTTTAAACACAAAGTAAGAACACAACATTCTGCAAGTTCCTTCAAATATCATAAGCATGAAATTGTTATTTTTTTTCTTACTCAATACTTGCTCTTTCGAAGATATAAATGTTTACATGACTATTGTATGTTCTGCAGGCACTTGACACATTTAATACTGCTGTGGTGTCCCCAATATACTACGTCATGTTTACAACACTGACCATTGTTGCAAGCATGATAATGTTTAAGGTGACTCAACATTAAGTATTGTGGTTATGGCTATTCAAAATTCTTGGTTTTATCAGTTTCCATTTCCTTGAGATCACATGGATGGGTTATTTATAGTAGAACTAATAAAATAAATGTGGATAACAGGATAAATAGGTATAGCAAATTGACTGTTTTAAAGGGAAAGAAATGATGTTTGAGAGAAAAGAAAGTTTGCTTGCTTTCCATAGAAGCATGACTAAGGATTTGTAATCAAAATGTTAGGAAGATGAACTGAAACAAACAAAAAGAGTATAATAGTTGAATTATTGGCTTATCTATTTGCTAATGAGTATGTACCGTTTTTATCTAGTTTTTTCATTTGACTGGAAAATTGTATTTCCACACTTCGCTAATTTTGGTGATACCTTTGGGATTCAGGACTATATTCACCAGAATACAACACACATAATTACGGGATTATGTGCTTTTGTAATTATCCTCGGAGGTACTTTTCTGCTCCACAAAACAAAGGACATGGGAAGCAATCCATCAAAGCCATTACCTGTGGTCCTTCCAAAAACAGATAAGGATTGTATGCAAACAAGTGAAACCACAAAAGTTACAGCTGAGGTTTGAAGTAAAAATGGTGTAAGGTAGTGATCAGCAACTGTGTCATCAAGAGAGGACAGGGAAAAAGGAGACCCTCATAAAGAAGGAAAATAGAAGCATTTCTTATTGGATAAACAAGATGGCGAAAATTTAGAATTCTCAGAGAGGTGATGGTTTTTGACAGGTTGACGCCAATGCTATACTAGGAGGAATTTCGATATCATTCGATTTTGACTTTAGAAAGATTTACAGTGTGGATAACGATATCGAAATTGACATGCTTCTTTGAACTATATACCTAGATAATATATGAGAATAACCGGAATTTTGTTGTTTCAGGCTAGCATTTCGGTGTATATAAGTCATTGTTTGTATCGAGATTCTCTTGTTACTTTGTCTAGTTGGCTTTCAATGTCTTTCACTTCTTTTTGGATTAAGTTATTGTTGTATTTGTAACAGATAGGTAAAGTAATGCTTCTATAAATGCTTTACATTGATCCTTTTACTGCATCATCGGTTGTTTATGTCATGAGGAATCTTGAGGACATCAAATTGATAGTTGAAAGTTATGTTGTTCAGACTCTTCAAAATTGCTGCAACATCCGGGTCAGATTCTCCAAAAATGACTACACTACTCCTGGAGGATTTGACACGCACACGGTGGACTTTCGAAGAGTCCAAACAACATAGATGATAAGTGCTATTCAACATCGTCAAGTTTTTGATT
Source organism: Withania somnifera (assembly GCA_039654485.1). Taxonomy (NCBI): domain Eukaryota; kingdom Viridiplantae; phylum Streptophyta; class Magnoliopsida; order Solanales; family Solanaceae; genus Withania; species Withania somnifera. Next base: position 20,895,210 of record JBDJHY010000116.1, on the reverse strand, counting down.
GTAGTAACCGGGAAATAAGAGAATACATTCATAATATGACAACAGAAATCAAGATTAAACTCTTCAAGTCTCGGATCACCAGCATATATCTAGGTCCAAGATAAACTTCTCCCACTGTTTCAACACAAGATTTTGTGCGACCTCATTTGGTAATTAGTGATCATCTACAATAGTTGTTTAGTTTTACTAAATAAAAGAAATAAAAGATTGTCAACACAAATCTATATGTCATCAATAATCCCACTGTTTAGATTACCAGGACATCATAAGAGGGAAAATGACATTTGTATGGTAACTTATTCTTCAGGGCTAAATTGGCTGTTTCATATTTCATTTAGCATCCCTCTGAGTGTAATTTTCATCTTTTGATTTTTGGCCCAAGGATGATTTGTTGATAACTAAGGAGACATTAAGAGATTCCATAGACAAACAGCAACAACAATATGGGGTTTGGGAAAATAAAGTGTATGCGGTCCATAACACTACCTAAGAGTCATGTAGAGAAGTTATTTCCGAAAGACCCTCGGCTCAAGACAATACAATCTAAAAAGCAAGAGATTCCATAAAGGATGTGATAAATATGTTCTCGTACGAGATGAGAAACAAAAGTTCATAATTCATTTGATGGTGTTGTATTCATCAGTGTTCTACTAAAACAAAGGTCTGATTAAAAGGCATTTCAAGGGATTCAATCACACAATCGTAAAGGCGTGCCCTTAAACTCCATCTTCAGAAAACCTAAACATCAAGGACTGCTATTACCAACATTTCGATTTGGACATATATTCAGGAAAGGTGAAAAGAATCATAATTATTCAAAAAATAAGATAATCAAATAATATAAATAAAATTAAATCTATTCACCTGTAGAAATATTTTAATAACTTAACTACTATTAACTAAAGAATATTTGCACCAGAATGATGGAAAAGTTTCCGGACAGCATCTAATAAAATTTGAGAACATGGAAAGGCGTAATCTTCTAGCCGATGAATCCAAGATTATTTTGAACTTGTCTTCTTATCATATTTATTTCAGATTTTCTACATCAACTTATATTATCTTACTCATGATTATGCTTCCGCACGGTTTTATGGCATATAATTAGTATGTGTCAGATTCCAGGGTCAGGTTGAGACAACTTGTGGTTCTAAATGTCATGTCCCTTCCAGAGTATAGACTCAAGGCATTGACAGCAACCCCCATTGCTTGACCCACAGTATAGGGATGCTCCTAGCAGCATTCTGGGATTTGCCACACAGCCAAAGTGGGTGGATACGTGACCCACGGAGGTCTGCTTGGTTGTGTAGCGACTCTGCCACCTTTTATTAAAACAATCATAGCGTTTTACTCCAATCTCGGATTGATGAACGGTTTATTGAGTTGAAAACTAGACTCAAAGACCTTTAATTTGATAGATTGCGGCTACGTAAGTCCTCATATTCTAGGAGTCATGCTCGTTTGCAGTTGACTCATGTGTGAACCAATATGAAAATTGGATCGGCAGAGAAGCTTTCAACTCAACTTTGTACTACGGTTCTTTGTAACCTTAATTCACCTCCAAAACTCTTTCCATACTTCGGAAATAACTTTATCACCTAGGCACAAGTAAAAACTCTTCGGGTTCAAGTCTAATCACAGGCATAGAAAGGTTCAAATCTTAGCTCGAAAGCTCATAGTTCTACAATATGTTGCGTACACACGCTCTTGTTAGTCGCTAGCTGAGTGGTGGGCCCCATGAATGATTTGCGAGATCTATGTACTG
>JBDJHY010000116.1:20850848-20863842 GCA_039654485.1 Withania somnifera | reverse complement strand
GATAGATTGCGGGTAACGCAGAGTAGGCAGAAGAGCTATGCTGATCGTAGGATTCTTTCCTTAGAGTTTGGAGGTGGTGACAGAGTCTTCTTGGAAGTGTCTCCTATGCGTGGTTGATGAGGTTCAGTAGGAGGGGAAAGCTTAGTCCTAGATATATAGGACCATTTGAGTTTTTAGAGAGAGATGGTGATGTTGCCTACCGCTTGGATTTGCCTCCTATATTTTCATCCAATCGTTAAGTTTTCCATGTTTTATGTTGCAATGGTATATTTTAGAGATGGGACTCATGTCATTCGATAGGATTTAGTGCAGTTTGATAAGAATCTGTCTTTTGTTGAGGAGCAGGTAGCAATGTTAGCTAAGAATGTTAGGAAGTCGAGATCTAGGGTGATTCCAGTGGTGAGGGTGTAGTGGAGGCACCGTCTATTCATGAATTCTACTTGGGAGATCGATAGTGTGATATGGAAGCAGTGTCAATAGCTGTTTGAGACAACAGGTACTTTCTCTCCCTATTTATTTTTTACTTTTACTTAACTTTCGGGGTCGAAAGGCCTTTTAGTAGTGGATGTTGTAATAACCCTCACAATTATTTATGAGAATTATGGTACTAAAGCTTTCCATTAGTTGTTCCAAGTCATTTATAACTTATTGGGGTTGGTAGTCCAATTCCCTGGCGGCTCAGTTGAGATTTATCTCACTTTGCCTATTTTAAAGTCTAAAACTATGTACTCGTTGACTAAAGCCAACTTTCTTTCAAGAAAAGCTCAGAATCAAATTCCAACAGTTTGGGTTGCTACGAAACACCGAATAACGTCTAGATAGACCTTAAGTTCATGTTTCAGAGTCTTCTTTTTGAGTTTGAAAATTTGTGGGTTTTCCATTTCACTTAAGGCAAAAATAAGAGTTCGGATGGTCTTTTGGTGTTCGGAGTACTGGAATGGAATTCTGATGCTTCCATTAACTCCGAAATAGTGATTTTTGGCTAGTGATAGTGTTGGTTAGCTTACTAGAGTTTTTGTGGTGTTTTTGAGGTGTTGGTTGGAGTTTTGAGAATTTTAGGCCTAATGGTTGAGTTGGTCAACATTTTCCTGAATGACCTCGTATTCTAATTTTAACTGCACTATTGAGTCCAAATTTTTGTTTCAGGTGTGCGTACATAATTTATTTGCATAAATTAGATTCTGAACGCATTTCGAGTGGTGATACGGAGTATTTCTACACTTAGCTATTTGCTGTCAAATCCTGCTAATGGTGCAGGTAATCCTTTTTCGCGATCACGTCACCAATTCTCACGATCATGCAGTCTCTGTTCACTGCGATCATGATACCTATGTACGCGATCGCGATGTGTTCCAATAATTCGCTTAGACGTGATCGCGTGCCTTCTCATATGCGGCCGCGATGTTCCAATATTCCCATAGTCATCACGATGCAATGTGGTATTCCATGATCACGATGTGCAAATCATTTCCTCTATGCGATCCCGATGTATTTATATCTGGCAGTATAAATAATTCTTGCACGATTTTTCTATTCATTCAACAGCAAACCCTTCGTGTTTTCTCTGAGTTTTAAGCAAAAATCATCCCAAAAAGTCCATAAAAGGTTGAGAAAAAGTCCCAAGGCTTTCCCCTTCAAATTCCCCGCACCTAGTAAGTCTTCTTCTCTATTTTGTTTCTTTAAAACTTAAGGTTTCCTCCATTAATGGCCCCAAACGGTGAAAATGTTGAATTAACTCATATATTATTGAATAAATTATTGTTTCTTTAGTAGAGTTCACTCCTTAGTGTACTTGTTTAATAGAATTTCCCTGGTAAATTTCATAAAGATTGAATCTTTTCCCCTTTAAAATCAAATCTGTCCTGGGCTGTTTTAATGGCTTTTCCGCACTCAAATTATGCTCAATTTTAAAGCATGGATTTCATGTAACATTGCAACCCCGTGGAAAATTTTATTCGATTCCGATAAGCAGACCCAGCAGGTTATTTTAGGTCTAGATTTAGGCCCATTCCAGAACTTAGTATAAAATAATTGTTAGACTCGTATTGATTCTAAGATTGCTATTTCACAAGTTTCAAAGTCATTGGAGATTATATTTGACATCAGTTGGAGTAACTTTGAGATTTCCAGCACTTGTTTGTCGGACGATAGGTAGACTTTGTGGGCTATCTCTAGGTATATAACTTTGATATTGTACTAAATAGAATTCGTGGGTTAGGTTTCTATGTTGTTACGGTATACTTGGACAACTTCTTCATTTTGTTCGCTATTTGTTCTCTATATTGGCCTACGATGAAATACGACGCCCGTGATTTAGAGTTAGCTTTGTGATGGCTTTAGGGTGACTCTAGAAGTAGTAGAACGTTGATGTGTGGGTTGGTTTTGGGTTTTGTCCTTAGGTTTAGGCTGTTGTATTGTGCTTCTAGATGTAGCTCATATGCGCTAGGGTAGGACAACTTCTTCATTTCGTTCCCCATTTGTTCTCTATATTGGCCTACGGTGAAATACAACAGTGAGTACAACTTTTCAACACTTATCACACTTATTGTCTTGGATACATGATGATACTTGTTCCCTCAAGGATATCGATGATACTACTATATTGAGGCATTAAATGTCATGACTCGCCGAGTACAGCTTGATGATACTATTGTTGTGAGGCATTAGATGCCAGACTATGAGACCCTTGAGGCTTTGTGACTTGAGATATGAGATTATGATGACATTAGAGATTGTACGTGGTGGGTGTACCTCGATGGACTTTGCTTCTGGACTATGGCGACGTAGAAGAAGGGTATAGGATAGAGCAGAGATATACAGGAACTAGGATAAGCCTTCCACATATTTTTCTTACTGGGCCTATGCCAACCCGAGGAGAAATATACACAAGACTGGTTAATTCAAATGGGTGTATTTACTTTTCTGCACTAGTCTTCCTCGGTGTACTCCTGGCTAAGATGTAAGGCCTACAGGTGAGCGTGATTTCTATGTTTAATTTATTTATTATATTGTTGATTTACTGTTTAGTATTGTAGTGTTACTTTTGAGACTTTCTAGTTATTCGGGATAACTATGCTAGATACCTTTTGATTATTCATCCTTCCATTCCTTGAGGTTACGGGTATACCGTCCATGTCTTATTTCTCTCTTCTATTTGACTCTTGATTAATTATTGTTATTATTCATATATATTACTGCAAGAATTCCGGGTACGCCTTTCTTTCTTTCCTGAGATCCTATTACGTTATTTAGCTAGCGATGACTTGTTCAACTTGTTCTTGACTCATCTGAGTAGTTAGCTTCTATGATGTACTATTTTCTCATGTGACCCTACTTTATTGTATTCCGTTATTTACTACTTTTATTATTGTTATATGTCTAGTGGGCCCTCATAACCTATTGGGTACAGGTTGTTTCGCGACTTGTACTCATTCTACACTTGTTTCCCTGGTGCAGATCAGAGTACTAGTGGCCCACATTGATTATGTTTTGTCGTTTGTGCTTATTTCTGCTTACTCTAAAGATTCAAGGTGAGCTTCGCATCTATCTATTCCTGTTTTTTTTCAGATTTGGATTGGTCTCCTTGTAAAGATACATTTATATTAGACCTTAGGCTTTATGTTTTGTTTTTAGATGTTCTGCTTTGTTACACTGATACTAGGTTTTTGGAAGTTGGTCAACTCATTGTAATTTCGCTACATTGAGTATTTTTACTTTCATTTATACTTTACTTATTGTACTTGTGCTTTTCGATATTGATGTAGTATCCCTCTACTTCGACTTTAGGCTACATGGTTGGTTCTCCTAGTGGTGGTATAGTAGGTGAGATCATGATCCGAGAAATTGGATCGTGACACAACCTTGAGGTAGCTTTATGAAAGCATCAATCCCACCAACCATATAAGCTACGATCATCTCTTCTCTATCCACAATAAATTCCTATTGATTTAAGTAGGTATAAGTACATATTCCAAAAATAGATCAAATAAATGCAAGATTAGAGACGAAGAGAAAAAACACTTAAAGCCACTTTGTATGTCTTAATTTGGTCTTCTTTTCCACCTTCTGCATAATTTTCTGGTCCCTTCTAAAGTATGGACTAGGATTTTACATATTCATCCCACTCTTGTTCAATTTACAAAACTTCTCCATCTTTCATAAAATTCATATAGTTTAGCTCATCTTCTTCTACTCCATTGATTTCAAAGGATTTCTCACTGATAGGAAGAATGACTTCCTCGCAATAATATCAACTCTCATAACTGTATAATAGGATTATGTTACTCAATAATCTAGTTTATTAGTCACATTAAGATTCCAATCGATGATATCAATATAAATATAAACTTTAATCACCTTTCTCTGACTAACACTTCAGATTCCATTACATAGTTAAGCCACAATTACTAACTCCAATTTTAACTCCTAACTGTTTTATATTTATCCCAATAGCCCACTTAATAAACTGGTTATTCAACACAATATTTCAGCACAACACCAATGTCATAGACCCTTCAATGAGATGCTCGTGATAAAAATCCATCCTTGCTTCATCACAAATGTCTCACATACCAAGGTGACTAATTTTATCACTCTTTTTTAGTGGATAATATTTTTTTAACTAGTCTTGAGATTTATTTTGTGACAATGTCTAACAAGGTATTAAGATTTATTTATCTTTCTTACTTGGATGAAATAAATAGAGTTGTTTTAGTGTGATTATCAAGTTGCAGCATGTGGAGCTCATCTTAATACTACTAATTCTTAAGATAGGTCCCATGCCACACACCTTAATTTTGTTTTGTGGAAACAAAAAAAATTTGCTCTCCTTTTGTAGCATACAAGAAGTGCATCCTAATGTACAAATAAAACATTTATTGGAGGTGTCTCTTTTTTAATTTAGATGTAACTAACATGAATAAAGCACCAGAAATTGATAAATGAAGTGCTAAAACCATGATTGACACAATTAAGAAAAAGAAGTACAACAGCACCTTTGAGAACGATCTTAAATATATGCACAAAGTACAAAATACTGACTAACCTTGCACTATTTGGATTCTTCACTAGAAATCGTCTTGATGTGTAAAGAACTATTCGATCTTGCACGCTTTTAACAAACCACTCCAAAAAAGATCTATTTTCAAGAACTCCCATAAGGGAATAGACCTGTCTGGAATCGGTTGCACTATGTGAATTTTCATAGTAGCAGAATGAGAATTAAACCATAGATAGATCATGTTGCAAACTACTTCAAAATAGAACATTAAATACCACTTAAGCTGCAAAAATAAACTAAAACTTTGCATCAAATTTGACTAAAAATAATAAAGGATAATGATCAGTTCTTCTATACAAAATCCAAAACTTAGTGAGACCATTAGAGTGTGTGAGAAAAATGACAAGGAAAAAGGAAAAGGACACACACCTGAAGAATTTTGCAGTATCAGTTATTTCAGCTATAGATACATCATTTGGGAATATTTGAAGAACATCACCAAAAAGTAGATCAAGGTACAATAGATCAGAAATGGTTGTATTATATTTTTATGACCATTAAAACTAAAGGAAACAAGCAATTAATTCAACAAAGGGAGAAACTAAAAGCATCTTGTAGATAAATCAACAATTCAGCCAGTTAGAACTTATAAGCAACCAATATACAGGATAACACAGAACGGTGGATTATTCAATTCTCCATATGGCTTATTATTTCTCATCCAACACACTCTTTGTAAGCACAAACCAATTGTCTTAGCCAAAGCTTCTTTGATACTTAACATCAGGAATATTTAGGTACTTTGACTGCTTGTTGCAGAGAATGTCTCTGCTGCCAATGTATCAAAAAGTGGGTAAGTATTTTAATTTCTGGCAGATATAGAGAAGATTTATAAATTCACTTTAAGCTAATGTCCTGTCCGGAGAAAGTTAAGTCTATCTATATTTTGTTTTCTGAGGAAGGTTCACATTTCATACAATGTTATGCCACATTCTCTTTTGAAATATTATCTCAGCTATGGAAAGGACGATGTGCTATTCACAATTTTTACAATTGATAGCACTTTTATCCCCTTAGTTATTGATAGATTCTATTAGTCTCCAGTTCGTGATATCTGACTAAGCACATTAAACCTCCAACAAGTAATTTGTGCACTTCTAATCCTTTTGTTTGTGCATTTTCACAAATACCATAATTATTAATTATTTCACCTCTTAATTGCTCGTGTTTTATGTTAAGTTTGTATTGCTACTGCATAGTTCAAGGTATGATAAATGTATAATAGTTAATTATAACATAATTGAATGTTAAGTTTGCTGAGTATTATATCAAAGGACCAAAAACAAAATTTACCAATAACTTATGTATCAAAATGCAGTTATCTCTAATTTTTATGTCGCAAGCTGCTGAACACATACCTCAACATGTTTTACTCCATGGTTCCATCCATCAATTCAATTAACAACTCATGATTTTGCTCTGGTGGTTCATCAACATCTATTTCTTGGTTGTGGAGCAAATTTTCTACATTTGGGATAAAGGTTTTCAAAGACAATTTGATGTGGTTCCCCTCAAATAGACCAAAAAATGCATCTTCAATCTTCTTTATAGCCTCAAACTTGATTATATTGTAAAGTCAAATGCACCAGAGTTAGACAAGCGAGAGTACACACAAAATCATACAAAGTTTATTTTGAAAATACCTGGTGAAAGTACTCTGAAGATCTTTCAACGACTTCAAATTCAATTTGCTCTTCTTAAGATGATTCCCTAATTCAAACATATACATACAAAAAGGGTAAAACAATGATAAAAAGGGGTATCCTTAATTTTTTTTAAGGAAATAACATAACAACAACCAAATACACTTTGGTACTTCATAGGTAGAAATATTTTTGACACTACAATAGACTAAACCATTGGTTGATGCATCAACAACTCTAAGCAAGTTTGCATTTAGATAATGATATCTACTCTAAATTGTCTTGCAATATAGAAAAAATATAAGAACCTTAAAATTATATTCTGCAGGTGCACTCTTCTCCAGGAATAGAACGAGTAAAAATTTTTCAAAATTTTCCAGTACCCTTCCTTGTTCAAATCCCTAAAATATAAGGTAAGATACAATAAGAATAACAATAACGAACATTAAAACAAAGTCAAGAGTTGTAAGATTCAAAGGAAGCATGATAAGATTGACGCATTAGACTTGGACAACCAGAAGAGGAAAAAAAATAGCAAAAAATGCAAGAAATCATTAATCCAACAAGAAAGATTCAACTTCTAATCAAAGTGTAATTTTTTATAAGGTATTTGGATCAAATATAACTGGTTCGGCAGTATAAAAAAGGATTCTATGATCGACAACTTACCATTATTTTTCAAAGGAAAAAACAACACAGAAGAATTATGTAATGATTGCAACTGAGAAGAAGTGATACACCATAAAGCTAATGAACTGACCCTTCTAAGCCCAATGAAAAATACAGAAGTTTCAATTATACAACTCATTAGCTGTTGATCAAATTTTAAGTTCTTGCCACTATATTCTTCACATAGAACTTTATATGGCAGAGTTGACTCACCAGCAAACAAAAGGCAACCACAATTTCTGTTTAATCTTGTTTTCTTAAGAAAATAAATACATCGTTTAACTTACAGCTAGACAAAATAAGAGATATTAAGCAAAATCAAGAGGCAAAAAGAACTCAGAATTTAGAAGTTCCTTTTCTTGATGTTTATTTCACTGTCCATTCATCACTATTAGTTATGCTTAGATAAATGCTCCAAAAACATGACACATGCCAATATTCCATCTCCACAACACCTTCTATGTTTTCAGACTAATCTCCGCATTCATAGAATTTAATAGAGACTGGTGAGAAAGTAATTTATTCATTTTTAGTTGTCACCAATATTTTACGTGTCTTATAAATGATACTATCAATTTTTCAATGTGTCACCAAATAAGAACCTGATGATCCCATGGTATATTCATGGAAGAGAATTCATCAAAACTTTACACTAATATACTCCTATACATGGAAAATGTGGTAAAGGTGCAAAAGAATTGACATCTATTACTGCGAAACAAGCTTGAAATATGTAAAAAGAAAAGCTTATACACTAGCACAAATAGTAACAGCTTCAGTATAAATTTGGATCACAGGGGAGTTAGAAATTGTCAGAGTTTACTTTCTTCCACCCATATGCAGTTTATTTGATACTTCACCTTAATGCTTTAGTTCAATCAGGAGCTAGATACCATAAAACTATAGCATGTCCGATTTCTTAAGGAACCAACATGTAAACGTGTTTGCAAAACCTACAAGCAATCCCCCTCAACCCCACCCTGATCAACAAATTTTAGTTTATATTCGAGTAGAATCAGTGGATGAACAGAAATAAATCATTGTTTCAATGAGTTCCAAAGAACAACTAAGGCCTTCAATCTTATTCACCAATTTTCTATAACCTACCGAAAAAAGGAAATTTTTCAAAATCAGAGGTTAAGCATATGCCCCAATTCCACATAAACTGAATTTTTAAAACCACCAGGAATCCTAAGAACCTTCAACATATCCCCTTGGAAGCCTCTGAATATCTTCTTCTGTTTTTACATTCTTAGCCATCTCTGCGCTTAACTAATTCTTCAAATATTGCCAAATTTCATCTGAAGTTCCAAATACGAGAATTTAAATGGCAGATAAAGCTCCCTTCAAACATTTATATGTGTGCTCGTGTGTGTCTATGTAGAGCTCTCCCAAAACACGTGAGTGTGTGAACACAGACGCATATACATGGAAGGGAAAAAAATATGAACAACTTTTCTTCTACCTAAATCCTGATCAGACAAGAAGCTGACTTCTGAAGCATCACATAATATCTGTTCCACTTTACTCTGCAATCAAACATAGTGAACAAAAACGACTTTGAAAGAAAATAACAATGAACATGACAAGTAGTTAAAGAAAACATGAAATGATTCATTGAATTTATTTATTCCTTGTCCCTTATCAAGCGTTAATTTGACCATATTCAGAGCTAATATGGTTGGATTTGCTAAAAATGTTATACAATGATGAACTCATTTTTCATTGTTTGATTATCTTAAAGTGAAAATGCTTTCTTCAATGAAAACAATTCCTACCTAAAGGAGGGAAATGGATTCTTTAGCTAATGAAAGAACTCATTTTCCTTGCCAAATATCCCAACTTTTACTCCATGTTACTAGTGACATTGTTTCCAACCTTAACTACTCAAAATTATATCCAACCTTAACTACTTTCTTGGTGCAGCTCGTTACACGAGGCTTGCCTAGTATCAGGGTTGGAGTTAGGTAAGGATCGAGAAGACTTTCCATTCGGCAAAATATTACACTCTTTATACATGGTTAAAATTATTTTATACGTATATATAGTAGATATTGAACCTCCTTTGGTTTCTCATTGTGGCGAATTCAGAAATTTTGTATCATGGGTGCTTAACTATTTTAGTTTGGAAATTGTTACAAAGAATAGATGCTCAACAAATATATTTGAATAATTACTAGACTTTATATATAAATAATATTTGTCACAAAAAGTAATAGATGCTGAAGCGCCCATAGTACTTAACATATGTCCGCCACTGTTTCTTCGTGTGTTTACTTATGAATCCCCTTAATGATAATTCTAAATTTGACACTGGCTAGTACGATTTCCCTTGTCATAAAAAACACTAGGAATAATCCAGAAAACATTTTCCTCCACAGCAAACACACAACTAAAAACAGGTACTCCACTTTCCTTTTTAGGAAAAAATAAATTTTGATATTAAGAAACTACAACTACTGTAATTTTTCCATGTCAAAAAATGATAAACAAGTGTACTGAATTTAACTTGACCAATTCCTGGAGCTAAGAAAAAAAACATTTCTTAAAATTAAAATTTAAAACAAGTGTACTGAATTTAACTTGACCAATTCCTGGAGCTAAGAAAAAATTATTTCTTACAACTAAATTTTTTTTTTTTTCAAAAAGACAAAGTTCAATTATTATTTTTTTTACCTCAAATTGAAGTGTACAAGCTTCGAGTGATTTCCTCAATTCAAAGTCAACTTTTTCTGATCTTCCACACTTCTTTGAATTTCTCTAAGCTCTTTAATTTTCCTATTATTACCATATCCAAGAGCAACAAATATAAAATAAAAAAATGCTCTAGTTTTTTGCTCGAATTTTTGTAAAAAAATCAGTTTTTTTTTTTTGTGCGCTGTAATTTAAACTCCCGCCATTGTTATACGGGTTTGTGATTGTGTTGACTTAAGGAGGAAAAGAGAAGTCAGCTTGTTTTTGCTAGTGTTTTTTCCAAATATGCTTTTAAAAAAATTATTTGTTGTAAGAAAATGTTTGTGTTTGTTCATAAAAGAAATTGATCAAATATTACTGTTCAAAGTGTATTAAAAATTAACTAGTATAATATCATCATTTTCTTTATACTCAATTTCTACTCATCAGCTTTAAAAGAAGTCTCTCTTAAGTTCAAGAGTTTAGAAAGGCTCTTAGCATCCCGGATGAAATGAAAATTGGATTCATGTAATAGGAGAAAGATTTCCCTTTCCTTAGCCGAAAAACATTCTAATTATAATAATTTTTATATTAAAGTATTAAGTGTGTACTTTATTATTATTGAGACTTTAAATTCAACTATTCACCTATTCAACGCTTATGAAGCTCTAATTGAAATATACGATAATTTCTTGCTAAAGTTATAGCTAAAAATTTTTTGTTTATGCTCGAAAACAAAAACACGAATTATATGATTCTTGCAATCACTATTTATTTTTGTAAGAATTGTAACATGAATTGTATGATTCTCACAATTAATATTTTTTTGGTATAGGCATGTCACGACCCGAAATCTGAATTGTGAGGGAATCTACATCTCACCTATAGATAAACCTACGGTGGTGGGCTAGTACCAAGAATCCGAAAAAAATAAATAAAAAGGAGATGATGAGATGAAATAAAAATAGAACACATAATACATAACCCAAAATGCCTCCCCGGAACCTGGTGCAGTGACTGTAAAGCATCTATATACATAGAAAGGGTACAAAATATATAACCCCTAACGAGCTAAAACTAAAATATGATCATCCAAACTCCAAGTGGGAAAGTTGTAGAAGACTGAAGGATGATAGGCCAACATGAACACCAACTACTCACCGTATCACCTAAACAGTGTCAAGCTAATTCGCACGATCGTGTCCGCCCTAATAACTCGCACTAGAACCTACATCAGCAAAGATATAGAAGTGTCGCATGAGTATTAAAACAATAGGTACCCAATACGCATCATAGACCGACCTGGCATAAGCAATTATAAGGTAAAGAAAAATTCTAACATGTAACATAATGACACGTAGTGTATAACCAAAAAAGGCTAACTACAGTAATAGCTAGTAAGTGCAGTGAAGGATTTACTACCAGTGTGTGTGTAGAATCAGCTAACAAGTATAATAAAAAGCTAATAACAAGTCATGACATATAGACTCGGGTCACGACCAGATCATTACACAACATGAAACGTACCTAGAGCTCCAATGTAATCGACACAAAGAAATACCAGCAAGACACTACCAAACCATCACTCAATTAAGCTAACCGCGAATAAAATAAGTGTATGAATAGTACTAATTGAAAACAGAGGAATACAAGTACAGTCTACTAGTAGAAAAACCCGACTGGTACCTTATTCTACCGGTAGGTACACTCAGACAACCAAGAAACCCAACAAGTATTCCCTCCTTAAGTCCCAAAGGGTACAAGCAATGTGTAAGGATATAATCCAAAGGGGTTCTAGAATAGTAAATAGGTGCTCGTACGCACCCTCCCCGGTACATGACTCAATCAAGAGTGGAAACAAAAAGCTATCCCGTATACTTCCCTAACCTTCCCCAGTATACCCCTCCCCCGGCCATGCAACATACCCCAGGCATGACAACCCAGGTTGGAAGATCCTTAGAGAGATCCAATCCCACGTACATAATCCCTATAAAAAGACATCCAATGCAGTAATCCTCAGAGCTAAGAGGCCAAAACTCGGGCTCATCCCATATAACATATCCTAGTAGAAAGATAAGTACAACCATACCTGCAAAAAATCTAGTCCCAAAATATCCAATTGTCGTCATGTAGAAAACAGAAATCACAGTGAATGTAAGAAAATAGCCTCAGATAGTATGGTAAAATAGCTTCATATTGCTCCTAAGTACAGTCGTGGAAGATATAAGTATATATGAAACCAGTTTCCAATTATTATATGGTCAAAATCAAGTTATCATTTAAATAGTTTAATACATGCTCGCAATAAAAAATTAATCAATAGGCTAGGCTAGTCTAAGACTGTAAACTAGGGACCCTAGAACAACTATTAGTGCCCAACTCACAAGGGTATAATCCTTCCCCCCGCCCTAGTTCCTGTCCTGAGCCTGGATCACTTGTATCTTAGATGCTATAGATATCCCAAGGGCGTGTGTCAAGGGCCACGTACACACCCCTACCATGAAGAAAAACATGGAGCTATATAGCTCAGTCTAAAAGACACTCTTGGGATCGTACCGGTCTAAGGAACACTATCATCAAATGGGCCACCAACCAAACAGCAAAAAAGCAACTGGCTATCCGGTTCAGAAAAGACCAACCCTATTATAATCATATATAACAACACAAGTAGAGCACAACAAAGCAGCCTACTAAATCGTCTCTAAAACCATCAACCTAAATAGTAGGATAACTACTAAGCTCTAATCGCTAGTTTAATTCCTTGCCCAACCTCACTACGTTCAGAGTCCACGTATGAAATATGCATCAAAGGTGTTAGTCCTCCCCCAGCCATGCTACGGTCCAGAGTCAACGTGAGGCATGCGGGCAGGGCAATATAGCCCCAGGGCAAGTAGTTAAGCTAAAATCCATCTAAAAGGCCATAAGCTGAAAGAATAAGCATATCTGTGCC
>JBDJHY010000116.1:20822239-20835323 GCA_039654485.1 Withania somnifera | reverse complement strand
TTATCATATAGAACAAATACAGTCAATGGAATTTTCAAGTTAACTGAACATATGAATTGAGGCAAACTGATTTGAGATGAACGCACCTTAGTTTCTCAAACTCTTTTTGGATAGAATTTGTAATTCGCAAGAAGAAGTGAGTTCTCTTTGTTTTATTTCTTTCTCTCGTGTGCTATTATTAGTCCTACATTTTAGGGACAGTGTATTTGACCTCTTCTTTATCTTGTTATGCTATTGAATTTCTTTTTAACAGATAGATACTTGCAATGCATACTATTGTGATGGGTTCACGCCAAATTCTGACAAGAAACCGATAATTTGGACCGAGAATTGGGATGGATGGTATGGTAATTGCTTCTTGTTTGTTAGATCTTTTTGTTTTTGGGGGTCATTTCATTGAATTCTGAACAAGTATGTGCGTGGTTCCTGGAAACCTATTGTTGTTACTGTTATGATAATACAATATCTAACATGTGAGTTGATTGCTCTAACTCACGAACTAGAAAGCAAAAGTTCTTTGCTGGCATAAAGCACTTATTTGAGAAAGTTGTGGATCACCCTTTTTGCGTACACCCTACCCTCCCCAGACACTTCTGGATCACACTAGGTATGTTGTTGTTGTTCTCTGCAAAATCTGACCTTTGTACTTGACTTTCTATTCTTCCACATACCTCTGTCAGGAAAGCTTAGAATAATGGCAAATCTACAGGAGAAGAAATTTTATTCTATAAGTGATCCTTCTCATATGTAAGGGCTTCATTTTATCTATCTCATTTATAATATTTTAAGTCCGGAAAATAGCGTAAATATATGAACATCACTTTTTAATTAAGGAGAATATTATTAACCAAAAAATGTTAGGAAAGCTACAAAGGGATTTTAGGACATACGAAACTAACGAGTTTAGAACAATAAATTCAGTAATGTATGAAGTATCAGCACTCAATTTGTTAAGTTTCAAGCCATGTGCGGAAACCCATTACTCAGGTAAAACTTCTCCTCCGCTTCAGTAATTGTGTATGAGGTCCATCATAATTTCAGAAGGGCAACAATGACATCTTTGTGATCAGCAGAACTCTATCTAGTTTGAGTGTGTCAAATGGTCCAAGAACGATAAGGTTCCAAGGTCAGCTGCTCCCCAATCTGTTACTCTCATGAAAGATGCAATCATATTAGATGGATGATTAACGAGTTTATAGATTAGCTTAGGCTAAAGGATGGAGGTGTAGTTCTTTGCTTGCTTAGTGTGTGTGGAAGATCTTGGAAAGTCTTCTTCTCAGGCTTAGGTCAGTTGATTATTTAGTTTAGCTTATTAGCCCTTCTGAGTATATAAAGATAGATGGATATTGCATACTGAAATCTAACTCAAGAACTATGATCCAAGTAAACATGGTATACTTGAGCTCATATCCCTTCATTATGCTGTTTTTTATTATCTATGCCTCCCTATGATGTATACAACTCAGAGGAATGCAGGAACTGTTAGCTACACTTTGGATCAAGTTGAGGGAGTCAATAACATACAGAAAAAGGAATGAAAAGACAAATCTTATTTCTTTTCTTTACTGCAGGTTTGCAAATTGGGGTGAAAGACTCCCGCGTAGACCTTCCGAAGATATAGCATTTGCTGTTGCTCGTTTTTTTCAGCGTGGGGGCAGCTTACAGAACTATTATATGGTATTTAGATACCTCTAATGCTCTTTAAAGTTTTATTTTGTAGTCTCGTACAGATAAGGCATGTACCATATTTATTTATCTCTCTCCTATTCCAGCTGACTTACTTGTAATTCTTTCAAAAGTTTTCTTGTAAACCGATCACATTACCCAGTTCCACCGATCATCTCTTTTTTTTTTAAAGTAAAAGGACTTGTTCTATATCCAGTATTTATTTGTTGAAGAGTTTAAACGGACGTTTTATGTGTGGTTAAATCATAAATGTTGATTTCCAGTTTATGTGAACCAGAGAGACTTGAAGTTACTGTTTACTACTGGGTAAAAGCTCCTATTAGGTTCGTTTAGATGTCAAGAAAGACACTAGAAAATGTGTTTCTTGAGAAAATTTTTGCAGGAGAGAAGATTATTTTTCCTTCCACGTGTGCGTTTGATGGGATAATGATAGTTTAAATATGAAGAAACCAATCTTTCAAGTCTAATGATATCTCAAACAAGACGAAACCATTTACTTTCAACTTCTCGAAACTTTTACTAGACTCGTTGTTTCTTGCCGTAAACTGTTTTTCCACTACCAGAGTAATTCAATGCAAAAAAAAGAAAGAAAAAAAGAAGGCTGGAAACTTGGACTCTGGCACTTTCCTTTTCCTTTCCAGCCAGAAAACAGTTTCCTTGCTGATCAGCTGTTTCATGTTGTAATATCAGTATTTTGGTGGGACAAATTTTGGCCGGACTGCTGGAGGCCCAACACAAATCACTAGCTATGATTATGATGCTCCACTTGACGAATATGGTAACTTTTCAGTTTTATGTACTGTTCTCTAAGAACATTACTGTCAAGGTAAAATTTGATAGCCAGGTATACATTGATATTAACCTCTTTTTTTCATAATTACTCACTAATTAAACCTCAATATCTACTTTGCTAATTATCTTACCTTATATAAAAGGTCTATGTTAAGCTGTGTCATTGATAGAATGTTAAAGTGTGAGTGTTAGTATTATCGTACAGTTAAAATATTAGAAGTGTCAAGTCCGTTCATAAGATATTGTCCCACTTATGTCTATCTTATAATCATCAAACAATCAATATTTTTCTTTTGTTCTCACAGTTCCTACATTGTATAGGACTACTACGACAACCTAAATGGGGCCATTTGAAGGATCTGCATGCTGCTATAAAGCTTTGTGAACCTGCTCTTGTTGCTGCTGATTCACCTCAGTATATTAAACTGGGATCAAAACAAGAGGTCAGTTATAGGCTTGAGTAATCCCTGATATTGCTGTAAGTCCACATGTTATTAAATGTAAAATAAAATGTTAGTTGTTGAATATATCGTGATGAATGTGTTTTATCCTGACTACTTTTGAAGAGGTACTTATTACTTTCTGTTAATTATCAAAGACACATCATGTTTTTACTTTGTTCTGTGACAGCTACTAAATGCTTTGAGATATCTCATAATTCTAAAATTTCATCAGTTACTATTATGATGCTTCACTTAATAATGTCTTTGATATAGCATAGTTATTGTTATTCTATCCTTTTTGAGGAGGTTGCAATCATCTGTTTCTAACAGATCAAGCAATATATCACCTATGTTTACTTGGTCCATAAAAAAATAGGCACCTACATTTATTGTCTTCCTGAAGAAAAGCAGAGAAGAATATCACGAGCTATTTACACTACCATATATAGCTGGAAA
Organism: Withania somnifera; assembly: GCA_039654485.1. Classification (NCBI taxonomy): domain Eukaryota; kingdom Viridiplantae; phylum Streptophyta; class Magnoliopsida; order Solanales; family Solanaceae; genus Withania; species Withania somnifera. The sequence goes on along the minus strand of JBDJHY010000116.1, from coordinate 20,831,946 downwards.
ATAGGAGGAAAATCTCTCATCAAATCAAGGAAATTTATCGGGTCAATGGATCAATCTAGTTGATTCGAGTTGAGGAAAGAAGAAGAGGCGATTTTAGAATTTCTAGGCTATGGGTGCATTATTAGAAAAAAGAAGGAAAAAATGTTCTAAGTGAGAATTGATCCTTGTACTTCTTGGTAAATTACTAAGCTTTTAGCCAAGTGCACCATCAAGTCTTTTTGTAGCATGGTGCCAACAGATAGTATTAGATCAATTCTAGCAAATATGTACATAAAATATCTAGTCTTACTGAAAGAGCATGGTTGCCCGTGCCCAAATATTGGGCTTAAATTCGCCCCTGGAAAGAAGTCTCTCTTTCTGACCAGGAAATTAATCACCATGGACTAATGGCCTAACAAAATTAATCCAATCTAATATACAGAGTTATTCTTTTTTTTTTTGCCCCTTTGAAATGACAACACATTCTACTGGGGAAGTTTGTGATTTACGAATGATGCTTTGTATCTTTTGCTACTTGTGGTGTTGTTTGAGTGGACAGTTGGCAATACTTGGCAATCCCTGTGATGTTGTTAATATGCATGTGAAAGTTAAGGAAGGCAGAAAGGACTTTATCTGAAACATAAAGGAAAGGCAGAAAGGATAAAGGATGGACTCTTTTATTTATGCAAGTTGTGAATCACTGTGCTTTTAGGATAACATTACTCTCTTCTTCTTACCTTAGATTTTTTTTGTGAATCATCATATTTGTGATCCCTTCTCTGCTTTACCATTTCATCCCTTGGTATTTGATGCTTGTCATGTTACTCTAGGCACATGTCTATCGTGGAACATCCTTCAATAATGGCGAATATATGTCCTTGAATGAAGACATATGCGCAGCATTTCTAGCAAATATTGATGAACATGAATCAGCAACAGTGACATTTTATGGTCAAGAGTATATTTTACCTCCATGGTCAGTGAGTATTCTGCCAGATTGCAGAAACACAGCTTTCAACACAGCTGAGGTATGTTAATGTTCACACAGTTGAAAGAGTATAAATTTGAAGTTCAAAAGATTGCTGTCAAAGCTAAAATGTGTACTTATTTCTTTGTTTTCTTTTGTTCCAAGCTTGTTATATTGTATTGATAATGCGTTCATATGTGTGGCTTCCACAAACTGAGGCTGCAGTCCTCACAATTTCTATGCGGATGATGGTAGTTGGTAAATTACAAAGATTGTTGATTTTCCGTTGCAGCTCAAGTTGTCTCCTATAGCTTCAGAAAAAATGGTTGAATCAAATGTTTACAACCCTTTTGGTAAATAGTTCATCTGAAATTATGATTTGCCACCATAAGGCCTGGCGATGCATTGTGAATTTAGCGACAGTTTAGGTGTTCACTTACTTGTACATGTTGTTTGAAAGAGAAACATGTCCAGGTTACTAAATCTAAACTCATCATCATATAGTTACAAGGACCCACTCTCTTTTCAAGTATAACATAGTGATCTCATTATCAGAATGCTGCAAAACCTAAGTTGTTCTTTGTGATTAATTTTAATAATGTGTTTAATTTCTTTTCTCCTGCATTCCTTAAACAGGTGGGGTCACAAACTTCAATCAAAGTAATGGGCTCTGATTCTGTTTCAGTGGGGAATAATTCTTTGTTTCCACAACTAATCATTAAAAGTAAGCTCGAAAGTATTTCACAATCTTGGATGACATTGAAGGAGCCACTTGGTGTGTGGGGTGACAAGAATTTCACTTCTAAAGGGATACTTGAGCATCTGAATGTGACAAAAGACCAGTCTGATTACCTGTGGTATCTGACCAGGTATTTCAAACTTATAACTTAGGTTAGGACTAAACAGGGATTACTACCTTAATTTGGAGCTACTTGCTAATGGGATTTGTCCAATCCCATATAAAGATTTAAAACCTCACTGTTTATAGCACATTCTCAGATGACATCTGTCATGGAATTGAAAGCGACTTTGAACACGAGAAGATAGCCTCCGAAGTCAAAATATTGTAAAAAATGATTGTAAGCAGGGATAAATCTTTCGACATCAGATGGCCAGTGGGCTGCTCTCGTCATAAATTAACAACTTTGATGTTTTTATGCACAGAATATCGTACGCGACAACATTAGTGATAAAAATGGATATACTTTACATGGACACTCTATCTGCTCGTTGTAACTTAACATTAGCTATAAAACTAACTTAAAAACTACAGGCCAGACACTTCTGGTTTAACCAAACTGTTCTCTTTCTCTGTTTGCCCTGTTGTGCCTGTTTTACTATGTTTGTGTTCTTTTGCTTTTTAACCCCTGTACTAATGTACTTTGGCTTCTGATTCACTGGAGAAACATGACATGATACTTAGCCTGTGATGTGAGGATTTCAAATTGTAGGACTTTGTTATCCTTGCATTTGGTTGTGCGTGTGTTTGTGAATAGTTAGGCATTAACAATGTCAAACCTCTTTGGATGAGCATCTAGAGATCTTTTGGTACTTTTGGCATTTGAGATTAAGTGTTTGGTGGGCGACAAGATTAATGATTATTTATGCAATAGCGTCATTCTCTCAATGTACTGTTGTCTCCCAATTCTCTTTGACTCTTGTTTTCTTTTCCTTTAACAAGTGAATGCCCATACAACAGATGTACCAAGAAAACTGGACGATTTGGTTACAATTAGATTCATAACATTTATCCTTGGTTTCAAACTGAAATAGTGATGAGTTACTCTGCTATCTCTGGTGAATGCAGGATATATATTTCTGATGATGACATCTCATTTTGGGAGGAAAATAATGTTAGTCCCACAATTGATATTGATAGCATGCGCGATTTTGTTCGCATTTTTGTTAATGGGCAGCTTGCAGGTATTTGTTTAGGTTTCTTTTGTGGTATATTATTATGCATCTGTTTTCTTTGTGTTATAGCAGTACTCAAATCTCCCCGCATTGTCAAAGTGTACTTCATACATTTAACTTTTCTTGGTCTGTATGTATATGATTTTATTTTTTTTGATAAAGGTAATAGTGCATACCTAAAACACTAGGAGATTCTTCCAATTTGTCCTAGCTCGGGTGAACAGAGTTAATTGACATATGGTGGTGGGAGATGGAAGGTACCTTGTGAATTAGTCGAGGTGTGCGAAAGCTGGTTCGCACACCACGGTTATAAAAATAAAATAAAATTAAAAAAATATATGTAATAAGGCATGAATATGATTTTCAAGTTTATGTTAATTTCCATCTCTGAGCATAGGGACAGTCTGATGGATTGTCGTAGAAATATGATATTCAAATTTGTGTTAGTTTCCATCTCTGAGCATAACAGACTGATGGATGTCTGTCCAATACTCATAAAATAGAAGTATCATTTTCTTGCTTGTGCTAATTAGTGCCTGGGGCTGAAACATTAGTCAGGCCAGCTTTGAGATTCCAGACATCTGGCCATTCTAGTGTAGTCTTTTGTTTCCCCTTTTCTCCTTATGTCCCCAATTCTTCACTCTTTTACCCAATGATGTGTCTGTTGCAAGTGAAGGTAGTGCGAAAGGCAAATGGATCAAGGTGGTTCAACCTGTTAAGCTGGTTCAGGGATACAATGACATACTGCTGTTATCTGAGACAGTGGGATTGCAGGTAAAGCTACTTTAGAAGTTGTATTAATCTGATGAGTGATTTGAATCATGTTATGTATGAATTATTATCTTAAACTTGAAAAAATTATGTTAAGTTTTTGGTGAAACCTGAAGTTTTATCATTTCATACACTCATCGGAATTGGAAAAAGATGACATAATCTCCCATTGTCCAAATTACATATTTGAATCCCTAACCTCAATTTCTCTTTCTTATTTATTTCCTTACTTGAATCAGTGGTGATGGTGCATGTTTACTGGCTATTTTCCATCTCACTTTATGATTTTTCAAATGTTTAGTATGACTCGTCAAAGGCTCTCACTTTTGAACCCTTACCGACTTCAAAAGCTGAAAGAGACTTTTTTGCCACATTTTCAGAATTATGGTGCCTTCTTAGAGAAGGATGGGGCAGGTTTTAAAGGTCAGATGAAGCTTACAGGATGCAAAAATGGGGATATTAATCTCACAACCTCCTTATGGACCTACCAGGTACCTCTTTTTCTTCACCTTAAATGAATCTTGATTGTCGCACATGCTAAAAAGATCAAACTTCTCATTTGCTTTGGTACTGATAGTTACTCAGGTAACTTTCTGTTTGTAATGAGCCCAAAGGTAGATCTATGCCCTTCATCTCTCGCAGTGTTGGAACATTTAGAAGAACCAAAATCTGAGAAACTAGTCTAGCCAGACAAGACTGGAAGGACACGTGGGTTTACTTTTCACTCATTAGTGGTATTTGAAGAGTGTTAATGGTGCCTGAGTAAAATGAAAACAGAATTGTGGATAAGATGTGAGAAAAGTCCCAATTGATATGCATCTTTTCTCAGTAAATATCAAGTTTCTTACATAGTGTGTTCCCTAAGCTAAATTTTTTTCCCTAATAATATAACCTGAAAAAAAAATCAAGGTTTCTATGTCCATCTGTTCTCTGCTTGTGAATTTACAAATTTTGATATAATCCATTCTATGCACGCAGAATCAACTTGCAAGAAAAGTACCATTGTTTCCACTTGTGGATAAGCAAAAGGGATAATATCAAATATGTACCAAAAAATTATTAATTTATAAAAAATATAGCCATGTTTGTATTACCAAAAAAAGTAGCCAAAAAATGTACTAGCTACAAAAAAAAAATTACAAAAAAATAAATAAATAGCTGCATGTATATGTAATGTATTGATATTTGGATAAAAGTTATGTAATGTATCGTTGTTGTATAAATTGTGAATAAACGTGTATAGATATTCTATAGATAGTGTATAAACATGTATCGATATTATATAAATAGTTATCTAATATCTGCGTGATGGATCAATATTGTATAGATAATGTATAAACGTATAAAAAAGTCATTAGTTTATGCTAAACTTTTCAAAATATCAATTTCCTAAAAACTTGTCAAAATATCAGTATTATATCATCCATATGTCCAGTTTCTTTGAAATACATTGTAAATTAGCTCTCAAGATCTGTGCATTCAAGAGGACACTTCAATAATGCTCCATTATTAAGTACTTAATTAACGAGATAACTCATACGAATGAAGATCTGTTCAGAATAGCAAAGATATGCCTTATGATCAAGCTTTTCCAACAATACATCACCTTCTTTTCAATCATTAAATAACTTGGTTTGCAAGTCCTTTCAATCCCGACTAACATATAATCTTCTCTAAACAGTCCAAAATTTTAGATATGAGTTCCTCTCGATGTTTCGAGTCTTTTATATATAATTCGCTCGAACCGATTCTCGGTTGCGGTATGCCAAATTTTAAAGCAGTAGGAAGAAGATGAAGGAAAATAAGAAGTGGAAGAAGGAAAATAAGAAGAAGCAAATGAAGAAAAAGATGAAGGGGGAGGAGGAGGAGGAGGAACGAGGAAAGAAGTTAAAAGAAGGAAGAAGATGAGGACTAGCGGAGGAGAAGAGGAAGAAGAAAAGATCAAAAAAGCTAAATGACTGTATATGTTTAGCCAAGCCATATTTGGCAAGAACATAGGCCGATTGGAGAAATATGGTAATCAATGGATTATATTTTTAAATATGTTATTTTTTATGTAAACAATTTAACTTAATGGTTATTTTGTATAATTTTTCCTAAACAAAATTGATCTTAATGCGAACTTGGAGATGAATAAACTTTCTTAATGATTTTCCAATATACAACTAAAAAATAGGAAGCCTGAATTTTGGTTATATGTCAACAGGTGGGGCTTAAAGGTGAATTCCTGAAAGTATATGATGTCAATACTACTGAAAGTGCAGGATGGACTGAGTTGCCCAATGATGCAATTCCATCGGTCTTTTCGTGGTACAAGGTAAGTCCACAAAGATCACGTTACCAGATTCAGCTGTCACTAGCATAGGGGAGAACTTGCTAATTATTGGCAATATCTTTTCCTAAAATTAGCGTTAGTCAAGTTCAATATCTGTTGCCATTGATTCCTTTATTATTGTATGTGCTTGTCCCTTATTGCCTTCCCATAGCTATCATTTATTTGTGGGTGAAGCAAGCCACCACATTCAATATTACTAGAAAGACTTCTCCTAGAAGAGATGCTCTGTATTGTTTGGTCAAGTTCTCTGATACTATTTTAAGTTTTCCGTTACATTCTGTATTAAGAATCTTATGATTAACTTTTTATTCTCTAAGATATCCCTTCAATTTTCATATCCCGAATATCAAGTAAGAGTTGTGAGCACATTTTTGAACTCTCTCTTTCATTGTTAAGAGAAGCTGGGAGTACAAAATGGAAATTTTTCAATCAGTAAAGGACCATGTATGAAGTCAAATGTTCTCACTTTAATCAATAAATTGACTATGCCTCAATTTCAAATTATTGGACTCAGCTATATGAATTTCTTTGAATCCATATGTTTAGGCCCATTTCATTGCGATACATGATAATTTGTCTTGTAAAGAAGTTTGGTGTACTTTAAAGATTCTCAAAATCTCCCAAACTTTACATGGATATAAATCTATAACCAGAATAAAAGGACTTCCAATAAACATTGCGATCAAATATAAGTGTAACAACTACCACTGAGCATTTTTTGGGATAAGTCAAGATGTATCTAATGACGATTAAGCTTTAATCCCAGCTAATTGGTATCACATATATGGATCCTTTACTTCTCTATGACGGAGGTGAAAGCATTAATTGACAGGGGGGGGGGGGGGAGCAAAGACGCATTTTCTTTTGACTTCTTCTCTGCCCATTGATTGCTACAAAGCTAGATGATCCTATTTCTTGTCCATAGATTAAGACGTTATTAGGTAAAAGTGAAGTCATCCCTCTCATTTCTTCTCGAGAACAACAACTTGTAGATTAGGAATTCTTGACAACCCTTTCATTTATTTTTCACCATGCTGCTGCAAAGTTTCTTGTAACAGGTGCTTCTCTATGTTTACTTTAGTTTTTGGTTGTGTCTGTTGGTGTAAGAGTGATATTAAGTGTTTTGTCTCGTTGATTGAGCAGACAAAGTTTGATGCCCCCGGCGGAACAGATCCCGTTGCCCTTGATTTTAGTAGCATGGGAAAAGGTCAGGCATGGGTTAATGGTCACCATATAGGAAGATATTGGACTTTGGTTGCACCAAATAATGGATGTGGAAGAACTTGTGATTATCGTGGTGCTTACCACTCTGATAAATGTAGGACAAACTGTGGACAGATTACTCAGGCCTGGTATGGACCTATTTTACTTGCTGAAATTCTAATTTATGTTGTAAGAAATTTGGCTCTCATGATTGTACGAGGCAACGCCTAGCATCAAGCCATGTGTAGGCACTGTGAAATGGATCTGGAGTTGACACATTCTGTTGCTTATAAAGTTCTTTTTCCGAACCAGGTACCACATACCTAGATCATGGCTAAAGGCATCTAATAATGTACTAGTTATCTTTGAAGAAACAGATAGGACTCCGTTTGAGATTTCCATTTCTACGCGTTCTACTGAAACCATATGTGCTCAAGTATCGGAAAAGCACTATCCACCTCTACATGCATGGTCTCACTCAGATTTCGATGGAAAATTGTCTCTGATGGATAAAACACCAGAAATGCTCTTGCAATGTGACGAAGGGCATACAATCTCTTCTATTGAATTTGCAAGCTATGGAAGTCCAAATGGCAGCTGTCAAAAGTTCTCTCAAGGAAAATGCCATGCTGCAAATTCCTTGTCTGTTGTGTCTCAGGTATGTTCATTTTTTATTTTTTTTTCATTTTTTATGATTTTGAGTTTCATGGTCACCTGTCCTTTTTACAATATATTGACTGCAATGAGTAGATACCAGTGTGAGTGTCCAGCTATTCCAAGGTCATGATCTGACAATGAAAAAATTAACTAAAGCATTGGGAAATATATGTCATGCCAGTGTTAGTGTGCGATGGTAGACGGATATATAAACATGCAGCTGTAGGTTTTCACATCTGCACTTTATAAATTGTAACATGGTTATGTACTTACTCTGAGAGTATTTGCTGCTTCTGTATTTAATTACAAAGAAGGTACGTGTCAGCTCAGCTTAAACGATGTATGAAAGTTCGGCTGTTTTGACTGGGATTTATTCTCTAAGTTCCTTTGTATTAGAGCAATATGTTTACTGCTTGACTTTGAATTCCCTGTTGAATTTGTACAGCAGAGAAAAATAGATTTTAAAAATAAGTGAACCTTGATTCCAAGTGCTAATAACTGAGTTCTAAATTTAATATGTGAACATATTTAATGAATTTCTCAACACAAATACACCGTTTGAGCAAAAGTTGTTGGGTTCGGCCGGGGGATGGGGGCTGGTTTGAGTTTGGTGCAGCAGGTGATCATGTCTCTCTCTCAAGTACTTCTTAATCGGACTTCCATTTTATAACAGGCTTGTAAGGGAAGAAACAGTTGCACCATTAGCATCTCCAATGCCGTATTTGGAGATCCATGTCGACATGTTGTGAAGAGTTTGGCTGTTGAAGCAAAATGCTCGCCACCACCGTATCTCTGCAATTCGTTTCCTTGTAACGAGATCTGGTAAAGCATTTGATCTTTTAGAATCAAACCTTCCCTTAAGCCTACTTGTGCCCTACCTCGAGCCCCTGCAATTGCTACGGTCGCTCGTAGAAAGCATGCATGGACGATTGCATCTGTAAATGTTCAGTTACTGTATATAAAACGAAATGAATGTTTCAATATCTACTGCTGATGAATATGAGCTACAAGTTATAATAACTATTAAGTAACAATGCAATTGGCTCTAGTGCATTCTGCAGAGGTTGTTGTGATTTCAATTTGTGATTGACTGAACTGTAAATATTACCTAAATATTAGTAGTAAAAGAGAAGAAAGGGTCAATATTGGCTATTAGGCATCAAATGGAAAGCTATGAACTTTGATTAAGAAAAAAAGAAGTTAGTACTCATGCTACCAAGAATGTTGCTCCCTTTTATCACGATCTAAATCAGTCTGAGAACTATGAGGTCTTACGTTCAAAGAGTTTTTCGATTTCTCCCTTTGTCTGAATTTATGACACACTTGCTTTTTAGTTTGTTACACCAACGAGATGTAAAAAATGAGAAAACACAGAGTCATAAATTGGACAAAACACATTCTATTAACCATCACATCAACACTTTACAAGTCATTGTCCACAAACATTACTTCATCAAATTTTGAAATAAAAAGAAATCTCACACAATTTTCATAATAATAACGTGTATAAGTTGAATGATCGGTAAGACCACACCTTTATTGATAAATTTAGTTATAAGTCGTCAAGGATCTTTGCTTCCTCTTGCGCTCAACGTTGGGTGTCAAAAAATATAAACTATCCAAACGTACGGAAGCTACGGGAGGAGACACATTTTGATGATCACTTATGGTAACAAAATGTTGTTGCTTAGTGTAGGAGTGCGGCTAAATGGAAACATTGGCCCACCTAAGTAATATGGGCCCAATAGCAGTGGTCCACACAAATAACGGTAATAATATTGATATTGATATATACCTTAATAAGGAACTCCTAAATAGGAGAAGAATCATATAAGGAATATACTACCATTTATAAGTGGTAGAGTTATGGTAGGATTACCA
>JBDJHY010000116.1:20807321-20819946 GCA_039654485.1 Withania somnifera | reverse complement strand
AATACTAAAGGGGAACTAAGCTGAGATGAACGAGATGATGAAGTAGAATGCTCGGGAGCTAACACTAAGGGGATGTTGAGCGAGACCAGTGAAGCTAACACTAAGGGGGAACAAGGTTTAGCAAGAGTCTAAGATAAAATGTTTTTTATCATCAAAAAGAAGAAAATTGATAGGTTTCAGAAGTGCATGGACTTGTTTTGATGATAGACAAAGTTAGCATTAGTTGAATCCTTCTTTACATTGGATTTCAAGATCCTGAAGATCTCAAGAAGAAATTATGGTAACAAGTCACATAAGGAAAGAAGTCAAAGTCAAACAAGAAAAATGGTTCTTTATATTTTAGGAAAATAATTTTCTTACCTATATGAGCTTAGAGAAGGTCGAAATATCAACAACTATATATATGGGAGATCTCTGATATAAGAAGGCACCTATTGCAAATCTGAGAAAGCAAAGTTCTCAATCAATAGAGTTCTAGTGAAGAGTGAAGAAGTGAGACAACATCAAATCTGAGTTGTCTGAGAGAGTTTGTTATTTTCTTGTGTGAGCTTGTTCTTGTTTGAGTGTTAGTTTGATATTGAGAGTGTGTTTCAAGAAGTAATATATACTTCTTGAAAGTGAGAGAGAAGTTAGAGTTTGAGAGAGTTCTAGTTTAGTGATGATTGAGTTGTAACCATAAATTTATTATTGATTTAGTAGACCGAGTTTGTGGTTGTTTACTCCTAATTTGGGATGTTTTTCCACGTAAAATATTTGTCTTTAATTATTTCTCTAGTTATTTTTTAATTTGATTAAGAACCAGGTTCTCACGCAAAGCAGTAGGAAAGCTTAGCTTCTTTTAATTGAATTTGAGGTAGATTTACATACATAATATATAATAAGCACGTGATTAGTCAAACTCAGATTTTATCACATTTTTATTGAGGTAATATGCACATAAATGTGTCTTTTAATTTCACTGCATCTACGTCCTTTAATTTTGAATGCGCACAGTAGATATTTAAACTTGTCTAAAATTAAACAAGTCGCATAATACACGTAGAATACCATGTAAGATGTGCATTGCAATGTAGGATGTCATATAAGACACAGTTCAACTTTACAGAAATTTAAGTGCTTAACTTGTGCACATCGAAAATCGAATGGCATAGATGCCAATTGTGGCCTAAGCCCATTTTATTTAACAGGACCAATTAAGGAAGTAGGGGAGGGGCGAGAGAAATAAAATTATTCTAAGAGGTTGTAGTTCATCTTTTATTTGGGAAAACAATGTTGCGAGGATGAATTGGATTTAAGATTGAAGTGGAATAAATCTCATCAGGGGCATCAATGAAAAATTATATTGTTTATATATGGTTAGAATTGTTTTGTACATATAGTAGATATTAAACCTTTATTGGCTTCTTCGTATGTTTATTTCTTAATATTTTGAATTTCTTTAGGAAAAATCTAGATTGTTATCTCATATATGTTGTTATATTTAAGATGTATTAATGTTTTCCATTAAGAAGGTAAGTAGAAGATTTTTTATATAATTGGTACAATTGACGTCATATGATCATGAAGTTACGCATTTGAGCCGTGAAAATATTTTCTCTGATAGAAATACAGAATAGGACTACTTACAGTAGATCCTGGTGATCTTGACCCTTTCTCGAATACCTAAATTAGTAAGAGTTTAATACATTTGCTTGACCTTTAAGGTTATTATAGGAACAATGATGGATCCATAATTTTCTGATTGTATATGTTGACCTTCCTTCAACATAAAATTGCTACGGATCATAAAATACAAGAGTAAATTATTTGAAAACAACAAGAATAATGATAAATTTAATCACTAAAAAAATAAAAAAGGAAATTAAAAACTAAACGAAAAAAGTGAATTAAGAAGGTAAAAGAAAGGTAGGAAGAAGAAGAACAAAAATATATATTTGAAGGAAAAGGAGGACAAACTAGCGAAAACAACGAAAAATATAAGAATTTTTAAGTCAAAGTAAATGTTAGCAACTTAAAAGAAAGGTCAATAAATTAAAAAAGAAAGAACATGTAGTATATATGTGAAAAAAAGAAAGAAAGGCAAGCCAGAAAAAGGTGATGGAGCTCATAAAAGAAGTGTCAATTTGAGAATCAAATCTGTGACAATCTGCACAGCACCTAATTCGGCTGGCAAGCTGAGCACTTATGCCAAGTTTTGTTGTGTGGGTGATATTTACCAATTTTTATACAAATATACATAGTTTCCGTCTCCATCGATAAATGCTCGAGCGCTAAAACAATGCATGAAGATTCGCCCCGTTAAGAGGAGAACAGAATAAAAGACCTCTTGAGTATTGAATAAGAAATCATGCAAAATAATTAATTGAGTGCTTGATGATCTGATTAACTTTTTAAAAAATGACTAAAAAAAAAATCTCTCTTAAACAAAAGATCCAAAATTTTGCTATAATATGTTGTCCTACCCTTGGATACATCCAATATAGTTCAAATTAAATATTGTATTAATTTCTTAATTTAATTAATTTTATAGAGAACAGATTCCAACTTTAATTTTTTGTAATCTCTCTCCCTTATGATTTGCTAGACATATAAATTGGACTCAATGTTCCATTTATCACATATTATAGGAATATCACACAACTACTATTGTTTTTATAATATATTTATAAAAATTTCGTAATATAGGTGTGAATTTGATTCTCCCTGTCCCTTGAGAGAAAAGAGAAGAGAAGTTTATTTGAGAGGCTAATTAGGTGTGGATCGTAGTCCAACTATTTTTGGATTTATTTCAGTCGATCTTAATCTCGAATTATATAATTGAGTTGCTAAAAAGTATTTCATCAACTTTATTTTATGTGAAGATGTTTGACGACTAGCATGAAAGAAGTAATTAAAAAGACTTTCGAAATTTATATTCTTAAACATACTATGACATTTTCATGACTATAAAAATGATTTCATTAAGAGTGACATGAAAAGTTCAATCCTTAACATAAGAAAAGTTCGTTCATTCTAAAATAGACTAGAAAGAAAATTTTATCAGATAAATTGGAACAAAATGAGGTAATAGGTCAGTCAGGACTCAGGAGTGACCTTCTGCGGTAAGGGCTTCAGCAGCATATATAGGCTCCTCTAATGGTGAGCTTCTCTTTCTCCTTCACGAGCTTCGACTTCACTTCCTGGAATCCCCCTCGTCACCTTTTTCTTATATGAACAATATCAACCAGAGGCTCTGCATGCACCGCGATAGAATATAGACAAGTAAGGATCAGAAGATCAACATATAGTTATTGATAGGTCAATTGGTGAGATGATTGATGATGCATTCATTCACAGGGGCAAGCATACATGTCGACCATGACCTGCTCGATGGATCTTCATGAGCAAATCTTTCTCTAAATGATCAATAACACTAAGTTGTTTGCATCTCGTTGTACAAGCATATTGTTAGTGGTTCAATCCTCTCTTTACCTTGAAAGAGGCAGCATATACCTTTGTCACCAATGCCAGTAAAATTAGTGAAATTTGCATACGTAGCATCACATGCCAGGAAATAAATAGAACACCATCGAACTCTGTTGCACGTCTAGCCAAGACTTCCAGGCTGACATATGTTCTTTCTAGTTCATCGTGATTCCCCTCTTTTCCACGTTAAAGAATGTGGTGAAGTATGCTAAAAGCTTCCATATAAATTCATGAACTGTTGCACTACTCAAGTATTTTGTCAACAAAATCAGTTTCTCTGCTTTGATGTAAGGCCAATAGCTCTTGCACCTCATGGATATCTTTTGAAAATGATTTCGAATTATCACCCGATAGAAATTCTTGGACCAAACTATTTATCTCAATCAGACTATAGCACAGTGTTTTCCTCATGCTTTTACTTCTTATCAACTTCCTCATCCTTGATACACCGTCCCACTTCCCGAGATCTGCATAAATGTCAGCGAGTAGAATATAGTTCCCTATGTCTTCCGGTTCAAGCTCTAGTAGATGTTCCATTGCAATAACTGCAATTTCAAGACTGCAATGAGTTCTGCAAGAACTCAATAAAGAACACCATATAGCAGATTCAGGATTAACTGGCATGCTTTTGATGATTGCAAGAGATCGTTCAAGACGTCCCATGCACCCAAGAAGATCAACCAGACAACCATAATGCACTATCTCGGGCTCTATGTTGTAATCGATTTTCCTCGAATCAAAGTACCTCAAACCGTCATCACACAAAACAGCATGCACGCAAGCACATAAAAGATCAACTAATTTGATCTCATTCGGTTCAACACCAGACCTCTGCATTTCGTGAAACAAATCAAGTACTTCACGAGCTCCCCCATGACTTTCTAAGCCTCCAATCATCGTACTCCACGAGATCATATCTCTTTCATACATCTCACTAAACAACTGACATGCTGATAGACACTTCCACATTTCTCGTACATTTCCATCAATGCATTACAAGCAGAAGTCTTCCTCAAATACCTATACTTTTCCGTGTAAAAATGTATCCACTTCCCTAACTCAAGCACCCCAAGTTGAGCGCAAGCATGCAAAACAAAAACGAAACTGATCCAATCCGCTTTCATCCTGACCATTTGCATACTCCTAAAAACCTCCAAAGCATCGCCATAACACCCTATTTTCGTGTACCCCGAAATCATAGCAGTCCAAGAAATAATACTGTTCTTTGGCATCTCATCGAATATGTCACACCTGCGAAAATCATGTGTGATGGCACCTACCTTTCCAACCCAATAGGTCAGCCTAACTCACAAATAATCAAGGAAATAACTAATACAAAGTGCGGAAAGTAAATACACAAGTAAGGTGAGTAATACGAAAGTCATCTATTAGCTAAAAACCAGGTTGCCACTGTACAAAGCCACTAAATAGGAGTTTATACAAAGTTTCAGTCTCTCAATATCTCTAATAAGTAAAGATACAAAAATAGAAATGATAAAGGACATCCAGTAACTGCTAAATACATGGACAACTACCTCGGAATGTCTCAAATAATGCCCGGATAAGTACGAAAGATGATCACACAATCCAAGGCTCTGAACCTGCACAAAAATGCTGAAAAAACAAGGGTAAGTACAAAACCACGGTACTCAGCAGCATCCTCGGTTGGTCTAACCATAAAGATCTAGTGACTACTCCTGGCATTCAACCATCCTCTGATATTACAACCGGCATACAATTCATATACAGCAGCCCAGTTAACAAAATAAAACAAGAATATAAATACATAAGGGATGCTCGCAAGGTATATCTATCACCAATCCTGTCACAACAGTAATCACCTCAAGATAGCCAACAATATCAAATTCAATCACATATTAGTGGATGAAATCATCAAGTAATCATAAATCATGGATATCCTCAAGTATCACAAAGAAGCAACAACATGTATGTTGTATGATTCAAATAATAAGTACTTTAAAGGCAACACCAATCAACAAGTAAACTTAATTCGTCAATACTTCATTGGTGTTCTATCCATAGTCACTCACTGTCGAAGACCACCACAACCAGATATCCAATGTTCATACATTGATTCCATCATATACCTATTGCCAAAGTTCAACATATTCAGGATCTCAATGTTCTCATTAACTTAATTATATGCCCACTGCCAAAGTCCGTTACAATCAGAGTTCAATGTTCTCATTAACTTATTTATACGCTTACTGCAGAAGTCCAACACATTCAGGGTTCAATGCCACTATTACTATATCATTTATATGTCTGCTGCCGAAATTCTCCATAGTCAGGTTTCAACATTTTTATCATTATGTCATGTGTATGACTGCTGCCAAAGTTTGAAACAGTAAGGTCTTTAGTATCTCTCAGTTAATATCAATTTATGAGCCATTTTCCACCCCAATAATAATATCAAAAATCAAGTTGCCAAATAATCAAACCGTGTACAAGTTACCAAAACAAAAATAGAAGCCCAGTCAAGAAATGCAAGAGTATTCAAGTTGTAAACAAGTTACCACACCATAATAATCAATTTATTACCAATGACGAAGCAATACTCATTTTAATTTTAACCGATCAAGCCTATGCCATGCATCGACTTCATAACTAGCCCCCAAATTCTCATTCTAAATCCTCAAATCATAATATCGCCTCTCATAGGAAATTTTTATCAAGAATATTATTTCTAACTCATTTACTTACCGTCAACAACTTCACAACTCTAATTTCAAAGGTATTAACTAGTCACCACGTGCAATGTCAACAACAAGTGCAAGATTAAGCCCTTAGTCTCTAACTTAAGGTATCCATTTATAATTACATCTATCAAATTAAGGCAACTTGCACTTCATTTTAAGTATACAAATCAACAATATCCTCAAGAAATCATGTAAACACAACTTGCCCGTTTTAACATCACATAATCACCAAATTAAGATATTTCAACCAATTTAAGGGAGGGACCAAATTTATCAAATCACATAATCAACAAATCTCTTACTTGGAGCTAATTGGAGCTATATTCACAGGAATTCCCTCAGCAACTCAAAACTCGAAATGCATCCTCGGGGTTCGTTCAGAACCTGGTGCAAATAAATCATATATGCAACCATACTATTTTCGATGTTTCAGACTAAATAGAATCATTAAATCACATGTACGAGGTTTTCGTGACCCGATACTCATTTAAGGCTCAAAAACTAACTTTAATTCAAAAATACCAAAACACCCTTGGGGCCTACAAAAAATATGAAAGACCTTATTCTAGGCCAAATTCCACCTTCCAAATTCAATGAAACCATTGTATTTTCAATTTGAGTGTTCTAAGTCAGAATGTTGACTAAAGTCAATCATTTCCTTTAACTCAATTTTATTACGTCTAAATTTCAACTCACTACAGAAGGTCTAAAACTGAAGACGGAGGTGTATCTATTCCAAACTCAATATTCTAGAGTTAATGGAACTGATGAATTTCTGATATGAGGTCCCAAACTCTAGATGACCCCTAGAGTTCTACATTTCACACTTAGAAGCTTTAAACTCAAAATTCTCAAAACTTTATGTCAAACGTCATCACGTTCCCAAACCAACCACGGAACCACACTTAGTTTGATATACTGTGACCATGGGAAAGGCAAAAATGTCAAAATACTCTAAGAACCGAAAAAAGACCTTTAGGGTCGTTACACCATCCACCACTAAAAGACAAGTTATCTTCGAACATAAGTGAAAAATGAAGTGTTGAATTGACATGGGTCCTGAAGCATAACTCGCAAAGCCTGAATCTATTTCTCAAGTAAACTCCCCAAGATGATACTATTATCATACCACACGAGTCAGACTTCTGAGTCAAAACTGGGAATTAAAACATCAAGGATAGCCAATGCCAACCCTACCTCACAAGATCATTGTATTACCACACCTCCATGATGAGTACGGTAATCAAGACCAGTCCATGGACTCAAGAAAAACTAGGAATCTCTACACTACCATGCTAGCACCAAACAGGCTAGTGTACTCATACCAAATCCTGAATTTCTGAACCACTATCACCCAAAATCGAAATGAAGTTAAAGCTCAACATCACTCACCCACAAGGTGGCTTGTTGAAAATGGATGACCCATGATCAATACTCATTTCCTTATCTGAATCAATCAAATCGCTCACGCTATAGGTCCCAATGCCTAAAGATATTAATCACTACCATCCCATCACATCCCATAGATAGTTAACCTCACTTCTAACCATGTCAATGATATATTCCACAAGAATCCCACAATTCCAAGTACCATGCATGAAAACTAAACACCTACTAACAGAGGCAATAAAAAAGAAATCCATGCGCAGTCTTTTGTTGCAAACAAAACAAAATTCTTGAAACATGATCACCGATCATAATATCTAATCGTACATCGAGCATCATATCAGGGATACCCTTAATTCCACACACTAAAGATAGTAAAAACAACTGAATCAATCGACCAAGCATAAGATCTCCCGAAACTGATCCAATCATGAGCTAACGCGTGATATAAAAAGTCCAACTCTTGAAGTACTCCTACACATCTGTCGATGCCTTTACGGACCTCTATGATTTATCCCTAACGAAACTCAAAAAAATTCTTTCACATTCCACTACCTCATGAAATTTAACATGCTTGGAAGAGTCAATACATCTCAGTTATTGAACTTTAAAAGGACTATACCACAGGACCGGTTCACCCGATCAACCACTAAGAATCCACCCATTTGGTAATAACACCACTGGAAACCAAAGAAAAAATATCTATCACATAAAAATGGGTATGGAGTACACCAAACACATAGAGGAAGTAGAACCACAGTCAATTGATAACAAAATAAGTCCATGCCTCACAAATGCAACACCAATACTGAGAGGAATGACCGAAACCACTCATGTTTCACTATCACCACAAAAATGCAGAACCTACCAAAGTCATCAACAAATTGATAATGCTCAAAGATAATGACATCGCTGATCATATTTTATAAAAAAAATAGATCATTTTATGCATCAGGTCTTGCCAAAATGACCCAAAGAATCGATGTAATCGATCTTCCACTATAAAACAACTACGAGTACTGAGTATAGATATAATCCATAGAAAAATCCCATAGATAACGATAAACCAACCCAAGGGATACCACACATACAACCCAGCGACTAAACTGCCTTATAACCTAATCATGTCACCACAACCCAAAGTCAGGCATATAATACCTAAATGAATATCGATGCCTAATGTTGAATCTAAAAAATCTTACACTGTCTCGGCCACTTAGCATGAAGGTAACTAGTAGATTGCCTAATCTTTCACATACAAGGAATACAGATGAATCAAAAAATGCATAGACGAACTCGACCAACAAAGAAACCCTTAAGGTCAGAGCAATCCAATATCTGGAAAGGTAGTGAATCTTACCCGATAATGCTTACCAACCTCAATGCACATAACCTTTCGAAAATCATCCAAAATCCCAAGAAACTTTATCACCAGGATCTCCAAAGAAGAACTACACAAGTACTTCCAAGAAAATATCCCATTCATTGTGTCGTACTTTTCCCCAACTGCTAAAATTCTTTTCTAATTTACTCATAACATTGCATTTTTAGTGCCCAATACCAAACTCCCTTGATTATTTGACTTTCATAACCTTGAACCCTCTTTGTACACATTTCCCGATTTGATCATAAACATAGTTTCTAAATGCATTGATTTATCAAACTCAATATAGTCTCTATAATCTGTTAAAAGGGTCTTGAAGGTAATGCTAATAAAAGATCATGACACCACTATCTCCTAACTCAACAAAATACATACGAAGGTCAATTCTACTCACATACCATAATCCAATGGGCTCTAGCATAAGATCGATACATACGATCTACCATTAAAGAAATAAGTCAAGGGGTAAACACATGGATAGTTGTAAGTAAAAGTCGAATGTCATAACAAGGCCAAAAAAATCATGCACATACATAGAAAATAGTAAATCCTGGGTTCAATACACAAAATACGTTGAGGTCAACCCAAAATCATAACCATATTAGCCATATCAGAAGTCTCTACCTCAGACCCAACCAGAAGAGTATCAAAACCTTACTAATCCTCACTCATACTTATAAAACCATCAGTAGTACCTAATTTTTTTTTTAAAAATACATTGCCACTCTCTGAAACTTTGAAACGTACTTCTCTCTCTTCCCAAAGCAAGATCCCTATTTCTCTGAATTCACTTCATGTACAGTAGCAACTAACCCTTTCATAGATAAGGGTATAAATTCCGCTCTTGATAGTATTCCTCATCGAGCTAAAGCTATTAAATCAAAAATCGACATCAAATACATGCCCACCTTCAAATTCCATGTTCCAATCATTATTCAATTAGTAAAATACTCATGCCAAGTTTTAGGGAAAGTCTTCTATGGCTATACAAACTGCTCATACCATAAGCATACACCATCTATTCATGGCTAAAATATCTATATACTCATTATAATAATTGGTGACGAACCATCTCACTTTATATTGTTGCTTTATGAGCTCAAAGGTTGAGACCTACACAACTCTTCAACTTCAAACTAAAAACTCGTATATTTCATCTTGTCCTCCAGTATTTATCATCTGTTACATGTCAAGTATTGCTACTAGGATTTTAAATTCTCAACTTAAACCCATGAAACAATTTGAACACCTCAAAATCTCAGATGCAAAATTTTTCTCATCTCATTCTCTTAACTCATCCACTATTTGTGCCTTTAAAATCACCGAATAATCTAAGATCTGGATATAAGTCCTTCTCATTATTCTCTCACTTCTTTCCATAGTAGCAGGTCTTGTGCCAAAATCACACAATGACATCTCGACTGAAAATATGCAAACGCAAGAACAAGTCACCGGTACAGATCAGAGAATGGAATGAAGTTAGTAGAGTTAGCTCGGACCAATGGCACACAATAAGTATTCAAGGAATAAAAGTTTTTTCTTCGAGTTGAGTAGCCTTTCGAGGATAAGTAATGTACGTATCTACATCGATCCATGAGACTCAACTATACTTGACTTATGTACAGTGGGACCTACAAACTTAGAACTCTGATACCAACTTTTCATGACCCAAAAATCAAGCATGATGGAACCTATGTTCCCAACCTGGTAGGTAGGTGTAACTCATGCATAACAAAGAAGAATAACTAAGATGAGGTGCGGAAATTTAATACACAAGCAATGTAAATAATATAGAAGTTTTTGACTAACCCAAAAACCAGGTTTCCATTGCACAAGCCATTAACTAGGAGATTATACCAAGTCTCAGTCCCTCAATATCTTCAGTAAGTAAAGATACAGAAATAAAAATCATAAAGGATATCCGACAACTGCTGAATGGACTAGCATCCACCTTGGAATGTCTCAAATGATGCCTAGATGAGTATGAAAAATAATCACGGAATTTAAGGTCTAAACCTGCACAAAAGTATAATAAGAGCAAGGGTGAGTACAAAACCTCGGCAGGTCTAACTATAAAGAACTATTGACTACTCCTGGCATCCCAACCACCCACCGATTCTACAACCTGCAAACAGTTTATATACAGCAACCCATCAACACTTTGTAATATAATACAACAACCCAACCAATATCTATCAATATCAATATTACATAGAATCTTCCATTATTTCTCCCTTTTCCTCTAATACCACCGTCAAGATGTCAACAAGTATCTATAATCCTAAGTTCTCTACAATTTCTCAATATGGCCAAAATATAAGAAGAAATTATGTTATGAGAAGGTTACTACAACAAATATCAGTAGATTGAATAATTTACCATACTTAGGGTAATAAATGGAAATAAAGTGAGCTAGCCACCACAATTACAATGAAAAACATCATCAATGTGAACAAGTCACTACAATTACAAGGAAACACATCATCAGTGTGAACAAGTTACCACACTTACCTTAATAGATACTTAGTATGAGCAGGTTACCATACTTGAATGGTAGATTTGATAGTGTAAATGAGTTACCACACTTTAATTATTGGCAACAATAGTGTTAGAAAGTCACCATACTTGTAAGAAATGGGAAGTAGTGTGAAAGAGTTACCACATTTATAATAAATGGGAAGTAGTGTAAATGAGTTACCACACTTCAAATAACAATATAAATAAGGTGAAAGAGTTACACAGTTCAAATAATATAAAATAAGATCAGTAGGTTACCACACTTTAAATAATATAGTGCCACTACAACAAGTTCAATAGGAAATCATGCCAAATCAACAAGGCAAATTGAGGTTAACGACCTCAACATATACAATAAGATAATGTGACCTTAATCCCCAAAAATTCAAGCCTAGTCAATATCTCCATTTCATGTATAACCCCACAAGTGACCAAGTTTCATTACAAGGTTACCAATAGTTTATAAAAGGCATTTTCCACATCAAGTACGTAATTAAACCTCGAATTCTTCACCAAGGCACCATGTACCACTACATGAGTCAATTCAACAATTATTATTAATTTATAAGCCAATTTATACCACAATGATGATACCAAGAATCAAGATGCCAAATAATAAAATAGTGTACAAGTTACCACAATAATAATAGAAGCTTAGACAAATCATTCCTAGAGAAATCGAGTTGTGAACAATTTATCACAAAAACAATAATCGATACAATCAAGTCATCACAAGTGGCGAAGTAGTAGTCTTGTTAGCTCCAACCATTCAAGCCTATGCCATGCATCGATTTTATATCTAACCCTCAAATTCTCAATCTAAATCTTCAAACCGTAATATCGGTCTCTCATAGGCAATATTTATCAAGAACATTATTCCTAACTCATTTTCTTACTTCCCATGGATTCACAATTCCAATCTCTTAGGCATTACAAGTCACCATGGGAAATTTCAACAACATATAAAAGATTAAGCCCCAAATCTCTAGCTCAAGGTAACCATTTATAATTACATATATAAAATCAAGGCAATGTACACTTCATTTTAAGTATAAGATTCAATAATTTCCTCAAGAAATCATATAATCACGATTTGCCCATTTTAACACCACATAATCACTAAATGAAGATATTTCAATCAATTCAAGGGAGG
>JBDJHY010000116.1:20781813-20796555 GCA_039654485.1 Withania somnifera | reverse complement strand
TTTTGGAGTTTCCGTTTGTAATTTGTGCTTATTTGTGGATTTCAGTTAAGTTTAAAATTTAAAGTTTAAAGTTGGAGCTTGAGTGGTATTTTGATTGTTAGAGTATCGAAATAGATTTCTGACTCTTCCATCAGTTTTAAAATGGTAAATTTAGGCTATTTAGTACCTTAGCATGTTTCCCAAGGTGTTAGTGCTTGATTTGAGTTGATTTGTGGAAAGTTGAAAATTTACTCCCTTTGGCTAAGTCTTGTTTTGAGGGTTTTTTTCACTAAAACGGCTTCCGATATCAGCTTTGTCAATTCTATTGAGTTTGAAATATATTTTTCACATAAGATACATAGTTGGTTTGCTAAAATTGGACTCCATTTCAATTTCAAAGCCCTAGTTGAAATTTCTTAAAATTATTGTTTTACTGGTGCAGGCACAGACCGATTTATAGGTCAAAGTGTTGATTTATACCGATAAATCAGCAGGTAACAATAAATTGAACATTCTACCAATAAATCAGTAGGTGACGATAAATCAGACATTTGTACCGATAAATCAATACCTGCCCAAATTTTCCAGTGTCAAGAGAGTGGCAATTTATCGGCACAAATGGCCGATAAATCAATACCCGAGGCTTATTTCTTCAGTTTGCCACCCGTTTTTGGTTTATTATTTCATCAACCTTTCTCTCAAATTTTGGTACGATTTTCTTTAGAAACTTCCCCAAACTCCGTAGAAAAGTTTCTTGAAGATCCCATACGCCTTCCTTATATTTGGTAAGCAATTTCATTCATTTAATTCCATGAAAATTAGAGTTTTTCCTCCATTGATGCCCTAGTCATGATTTCTTGATTTGATTATTTATTTCCAAAGTTGTGTGGTAAATCGTTGCTCTTTAGGGCTATTTTACTTCATAGTAACCTCTCTGTTTCCAATTTCAACATATAATTCCATAGAGATCGAATCTTTAAATCTCTTTAATACTCTAATTGATCCAGGTTATTCAAGGTTCTTTCCTTTTCCGAATTATGCTCAATTTTGGAGCAAGGGTTTCTGGTAATGTTGGGAATCCCATGACGATGTTTGTTTCCGATTCTGACAAGCGAGCTTTGCATGCCCATTTTTAGGCCCAGTCTAGAACTTAGTATAATTTACACTGTTAGAATCGTATTGATATATGGAATATTATTTTGCAAGTTTCAGAGCAATTCTAGTTCATTTGATATAATTTGGAGTAACATTTATGAGTTTACAGTGCATTATCATTGGACAATAGATAGGCTCCGTAGGGCTATATCGAGGTTTATACCTTTAATAATTGTACAAAATAGAATCTATGGGTTGGGTATCTAGGTTGTTATCTTTGGATCATTCTTTAGTCCGTTACTCATTTTTTATTTATTTCGGCATCCAGATTAATATGGATCCTGTAACCTAGGATTTGTCCAGTGATACCTATGCATGGCATTGGTGGTTGTCATTTCATGTATATATACTTGCTAATATGTTGTGTATGAATTATACGAGAGGTTGGGCCGTTGGCTCCTTAAGAGTGCATTGGGGCTAGGCCAGTATCACTACACTGATTTTAGTAATAACGACGAATAATAAGATAAACTAATAGATTAGAATATTCTAATAATAATATAAGTAAGTGACCCTTTAACTGTTTTAGACTCGGCGATGTACCGACCACCCAGTACCACTATTTCTACTTATTTTAGCCCAGGTTTTACACCTTGGCATCGGGAAATACCATTTGACTAAATAATGTTGGGATTTAAGACTGACTCTGTCTGGCTGTGAGTACAGCCACTGGCACTTGAGTTCGTCGTCATACAGTAGTGAGTACAACTTTTTAACACTTATTGGTTTTGGAGACTTTGTAATATATGTTCCATTGAGGATATTAGTGATACCACTATATTGAGGTGTTAAACGCCATGACTTGCCGAGTACAACATAATGATATTATTGTTATGAGGAATTGAATGCGACACTGTGAGACTTTGAGGCTTTGTGATTTGGGATGTGAGATTATGGTAACTTTAGAGACTGTACATGGTGAGTGTTACCTCCATAGACTTTGCCTTCGGGCTACGGCAACGCGGAGGGGGGTATAGGACAGAGTAGAGATATACTAGAAACATTTAGGGTAGCCTTCCATGAATCCTTCTTGTTGGGCCTATGGGCACCGGAGGAGAAACGTACATAGGACTTGATACTTCATGGTGTGTATTTACTTTTCCGTACTTGTTTTCTTTAGTGTACCTCTAGTGGTATGTGGATTTCTACGGGTGAGCATGATTTATGTGTTTAATTCATTTATCATATTATTGATTTACTATTTAGTTATTTTAGTGTTGCTTTTCAGACTTTCTGGTTATGCAAGATAATTGTGGTAGATACCCTTTGATTGTTCATCCTTCCCTTGCTTAAGCTTACTGGATTACCGTCCATATTCACTCCCTATCTTTTACTTAGTTCTTAACTATTGTTGTTATTATTCACATGTACTATTGCATGGATTCCGAGTACGCCTTCCTTCATTGCCTGAAATCTTGTTATGTGATTAGCTAGAAGTACATGTTCTACTTGTTACTTGACCCCTATCTAAGTAGCTAGCTTCCATGATGTACTATTTGATTCTATGACCCTATTTATTCCTTTTGTTATTTACTGCTTTTATTATAGTTATGTTCCTAGTGGGCCCTCGAAGCCTACTGGGTACGGGTTGCTTCGGCAGTTTGTACTTGTACTACACTTGCCTATGTTCAAATTCGAGTATAGGTGCTCGGCCTTAATTAATAGATCGTTGTTTGTACAAAATCTTTTATTCTTCAGAGATTTAGGGTGAGCTTGGCGTCCAGTTTTTCCTGCTTCTCTTCAGTATTGACATTGATCTGCATGTATTTTAGGAGATATAGTAGTCCTTTGCTTTGGCTTCGGACTATAAGGTTGGTTCTCCCCAAGAAATCGGGTCGTGACTTTTTGTAATGCATATGTTCGGTAAATTGCCATCATGGGGTAGAGTTACTAGTTTGGAGCCCTTTACCTATTATTACTTTAGCCGACGACCTATCTTGTTGGCCTTCTCGCTTGTTTTTATATCCCTGGGGCTACTGACCCCTCCTGTGTGGCTTCATAGTCTCTGGAACATAGTGATGTTGGGAAGGGGATTAAACTAGTGGTTAGAGTTTAGAAATTATCCCCTGGATTATTGGATTGGTGGCTTAGAGCCAATTTAGGTAGGATGTCCTATCTGTATTTTGTGAGCATGCATTAGTATTTTAATAAATAACTTGGGTTTGGCAGTATAATAATCAGAAATTGGTGTCCTATATCTACATTATATGTATTCACTACTGCGGCGTAGTATGGAGCTATTTTCTCACACCATTTGACCTATTTTTCACTGTCACTTTGAGTTATGGGTATTGCTTATATGGCATCGGTTGGATTTTAAAGTGATTTTGATTTTCCTATTCAGCTATACTTGAGTTTTCACTGAGATATAATATAAGGGCTGAGCCCGGATTTTGGAATTTTAACCTAATGACTATGCCACTAGTTGTCCCTTTTACGAGGATTTTGTATGTGGAATTGAATCCCTCGATGAACCCTTCAACTTGCGACGTTATGCCTGAGGTATATTGTGTGGCTAGGGGAGGGGTATACTTATGAGTAGGAGGGATAAGTATATGGAGAAGCTATTGTGGGTCCTCTTCTGGTAGAGTCATGTACCGGGGAGGGTGCGTATGGGCACTATTTACTTTTACAGCACCCTTTTACACTGCATTGCTACGCGTTGACTTGTACTCTTCTGGACTTACGGGAGAAGTTCCTGTTGGGTTAATTGGTTGCCTGGTTGTACCTACCGGTAATATGGGATAGCTGCAAAGTTTGTTTTCTAGTAGACTTTATTTTCTCTTTTCTGTCTGTTGTGGATACTGTTCGTACACCTGCTTTATTTTCTGTTACCTTAGCCTGTTACTGGTTTTATATTCTCTTATTGGTCTTTCCTTGTGCTGGTTAAGTTGGAACTCCAGGTACGTGTTGTGTTGGTCATCATTTGTTTGTGACTTAGGTCCACTATGTGCATACACTTTTAGTTATCCTTTCACTGTGCTTATTAGTTATTACTATGATTACCCCCCTCTCCGTCTGATTTTGTACACTAGTGCCTTCTCAACTTATGATCGTACTTTACTTATCTTATACTTACTTTTGCCCGGTCGGCCTAAGATGCTTACTAGGTACTTATTATTTTGGTATTCACGCTACACTTCTGCATCTTTTTGTGTGCAGGTCCTAGTACGAGTCAGCAGGGCGAGCGAGATCATGCGGGTTAGATCAAAGCTGTTTCAGGAGATATGGTAAGCAGCTGGTGTTCTTGCTGACCAGTTCTCCTTCTGTAATCAGAGTTGTCCTTTTGAGATCCTGGATAGCTTGTTTTGTAGTTTGTGCCCCGTTCTGGGCTGTATTTTGTACTTTTTTGTATATGGACACGCTACAGCCACGATACCAGGTTCTCGGAGTTAGTTTTCAGCTATGTATTTCCGTATTCTTCCTCTATTTCTTCTCCTCATCTCTTTTTCTTTCTTTTGATTCTTGGTATTGGCCCACCGCTTACGCCCCGGGTCGGGGTTAGGCTAGTCTACAGGTGAGATATAGATGTCATCACAACTTGATTTTTGATCGTAACAGTGGTTCAAATCTTGCCACATTTCTCCTTTAGGATGAACGGTATATATGACCCTAAAGTATAACGTTAAGGATATATATACGTACCTAAGGTATAACGAATGGTATATATATATATACCATTTCTAAAAGTTCAGGTATATTTATCCTTTTTCCTATAGTATATCAAAGATATTCTTTAAATTTTGTGATCATAAGCAATTTATTTTATTTTTGTATCGATAAAATAAAATATTGCAACTTAATAAATGTATAAAGATGACATTCTAAAGTAAGGCTTAAAATTAATGGAGTATAATATATGATTCGAGTTTTCTGAAAGAATTTATGATACAACATTTTACATACTATAGCTATAAGATTCAAAGTAATTTACGTATCTTTTTCATAATTACATAAATGTTATATGAGTTAACTAGTTCTAGTTATAGCAAATGGATCTAACCTTTTGAATGAGTTAATTTTTTAAATGGATGTATCACTAACCGTGTGGAATTTGCACAAACAGGTTGAGTACGTGCCACTATTTAATTAAGCTTTTGGAATAATTAGGAATAAACTGTTCAATAATTGGAATGGACCCTAAGTTCTAAAAGATAGGCAAGACTTGCCTTGCTACAATCCTAACAGATCATCAATATTTTACTATAAGTTGTACCATACCTTTTAAAAAATATATATCATATATCCTAATGGACCCCCAAGTCTTGCTATATCTCTTTTCAGGTCTATTTCTTCGTTGAGGTAGACCCAGCACTGAGCAAAAGGTTGCTTAACTAGTTTCTTGTATATATATTACATCCTGTCTTTTACAGAAAATATGTATCTTTTCTGTTCTTGAGCTTCTTCTTCATGGAATATCAAATCATATATATGTGTGGCCTAACATTGCTCTTAAAAAAGTGTGAACACTCATTAAAAATCCAGATTAAATCCTCAAAATAGGAGGATTCACTAATAAAAAATCACTATTTTTTCGTTAAAATTTTTCACTGAAAAATGTTTAGTTTGTATTTTTACAGATATTTTAATTGAATACAGGAAAAAGAAAAAATAGTACTAGTACTTTTACATCAAAAAATTACGAAGCTTTGCAGTGTTTCAATGAAAATATGTTTCTCACCGTCGCAATTTTTTCAGTAACTCAAATTTTCTACTGATTCCCGGTGGGAAAAACCTTTATTTCTAGTAATGATCTTAATAGCTCAGTTGGTTTGCTATACGAACTTTCACTTTATTAGTACGGGAAAGGACCTAAAATGCCCTTCATTAATCAATTGGACGTAGAATACCCTTGCAGCTAACCTACTGGGCCAATTTTGCTCCCTTTTTTAACGGAATGAGTATTAAATCAAAATAAATAAATTTATTAATGAAGTGACATTTTTCTATAGGTTGATTTTTTATTTTTAAAATTAATAGGAAAAGGGCCTAAAATGTCTTTCACCTATTCGAAAAGGACCTAAAATGTCTTTCATTAACCTATTGAACCTAAAATATCCCTGTAATTAACCTATTAGACCAGTTTTGCCCCTTTTTTTAACATAATGAATATTAAATTAAAGCAAATAAATTTATATGACGTGACATTTTTCTATTGGTTGAATTTTTATTTTAAAAATTAATCAATATATTTAGTAAACCGGTCTATACCGGCCGTTCAACACCAAAATGAACCAACCCACTGAATAATTTTTGTTACTTGAAATATTTTTATTCATATTTTTTCTTCAATTCAAATATTTTTATCTTATCATTCTAATTATTATTTTTACTATATTGCATTAACTTCTGAAATAATTTTTAGTGCAGTTGCGCCCACTTCTACAAACTAAGAAATGTTTTGTATAAAATATATATAAAGCTATATTTATTTTCCCATTTGTTAATCCTAGTTTGTTAAAAAAAAAAACTTAAATGATACAAATATATTCTACTTTAACTAATACACAATTTAAAGCTGAAAACATATGTGAAGATATGCTAACTTCAAAACTTCTAAATACATAATTTTATATTATTAATAGTACAATAATTATAAGTTTTAATAAATAAAATGTCAAAGCAACATAACTTGAAGAATAAGTTATTCTTAAAAAAATAAAATTATAACTCTGAAATCAAGCAAAAACTAATTAAACTCGTTTTCAAAAATTAATTGATTAGGATATTGGTTTGGATAAATATAAATTTAAAATAAAAAAATAAAAAAAGAATAAAAACTTGTATTTTAATTGCTAATAAGGAGGAGATCAAATAAATATGTATTTTTTCTAAAAAAGAATATGCTATAAAAAGGAGCATTCGCAACTAAATAATTAAGTTTTAATTCAAGTTTATAAATATTTTGTACTTATAACTTATCGTGTGAGTAAGAGTTTTCCAAGACCAGTTCACTAAAAAATTAATTAATTTTAAAAAATAGAAAGTCAACCAATAGAAAAATGTCACATTATTAATAGATTTATTTATTTTAATGTAATATTAATCACGTTAAAAAAGGGAAAATTTTGCCAAAGAGGTTAACTGCAAGGGTATATTAAGTCCATTAGATTAACAAAACATATTTTAGGCAATTTTCGAATAGGTGAAAGACATTTTAGACTTTTTTTCCCATTAATTTTAAAAATAAAAAATCAATCAATAAAAAAATACCATGTTATTAATAAATTTATAAGTTTTATTTATTAATTATTTTGTTAAAAAAAGAGAAAAATCGGCCCAATAGGTTAACTGTAAAGATATTCTAGGTCCTATAAGTTAACGAAGGACACTTTAGACCATTTTTTATTAGGCGAAGGACATTTAGGCTCTTTTCCGTTATTAGTATTTGATTTTCCTCATTGTAATTCCCTCCCCTTTTTTCCTTTCCAACCCGTAGTATAATGTAATTTTGAAAAAAAAAATAATTTCTTTTTATTTATCTAATTCTTTTATGTTTAATTTTTTAACAACAAAATTTTTGAATTTTCATACTAGTGGAAGATAGTACACTCATAAAATAATTATATTGCACGCAAAATTTATTATATTGTCTTTCACTAGTATATATAAATATAAAATAATCTTATATTTTCTCCAAAACTAAATAGATAAAAAAAAATCACCTTAAATTTTTGTGGATGGAGTTGTGTCTTTCTTGAAATTATGGTACTATGTACAATAGGTGAAACCAACAAACATAAAGTATCTTGGGTAGATTACATTTGACTTCTGACATGTTGAATCATCCTTGTCATCACTAATATGGAAAGTTGGACGTCTTTGTTTTTGTGAAGTACCAATAATGAAAACTTTAATTTAGTTGTTCACCATGCAAGTGGTAGGAGGAGAATACACCTAAAGATGTAGATTATTATTATATTTGCCATCTCTCATTTTATTTGATATCTGGATTTGATTATGTTGTTAGGACAGATAAATTAAATGATTTCTTACCCTGACAATATTGATAAGTCTCGAAAACTTACCAAGGTAGAATGCTCCGTCTAGTAATGATGAATCACGAACGTAACCTGCAAAACAGAGCCCAGGGTGGTCCCCGGGGTCGTTCTCCGATGCTTAAGTTAGTAAATGAGCAATGAGAGAACTCCAAGAATATTTAGTGATTCGTATTTTCCGCGTACCTTTGCCTTTGAACTTACTGGGGCTTTTATAGATATTTCTGATGCCCCAGTAGAAGGAAACTCGTTGCCCAGAGTGATATCCGGGATTTGATGTATCTAAGTATGGTAATCCTACCATAACTCTACCACTTCTAAATGGTAGTATATTCCTTGTATGATACTTCTCCTATTTAGGAGTCCTTTATTAAGGTAAACATTAATTACCCTATTATGCCGTTATTTGTATGGGCCACTGGCTATTGGGCCCATAATATTCAGGTGGGCCAATGTCCTTTTTCTGTACTCCTACAATACTTATGTTATTTAATATTGATTAATAATTTATGAAAAAAGAATCTTTCATATTTAGGTGATAATTCTTTTGGAGGAAAAAATTGTAAAAGATATTAGGAAAATTAATATAGAATTCTAAAATATACAATTTTTTTTTAATATTTAGGTGAATGATTTTTAATTTAATTTAATTATTTTAAAAAAATAATAATACTAATTAATTTTGAATCCATACATTTGTTGGTAAGGCAAAAAATATACAACCGTAAGAAATTTTATTCCTTTTTCAAAGTAGAAGTGAATAAAATATATACTGGAGTAATATTATTTCTTTTTGAGTAAACTAAAGACTGCAAGTTATACTTTTAATATCCATCTATTATTAATTAATTCGTTACAACTAACTGTATTTTATTATTATGATGTTCATAAAAAATGTAGTTCGTTTTTCTTTATCTTATTATTTAAAGTGTCTTTTTATACTAATAAAATTTTGAATTTTGAAATCAATAACGAAATTTTATTCACCACGTTTAATCTTTCTCATTAATTATTGGTGTGATGGTGAGTTACTATGTTTTTCCTTTAAATACACTTTTTATCTAAAAAGATATGTTATTTTTTTAAAGTTTCGTAACTTAATAATATAAAGTACACATAATAATTTGATCTTTTATATATGTTTACATTAATTAACACGATATACACTAC
This sequence comes from Withania somnifera, assembly GCA_039654485.1. Lineage (NCBI taxonomy): Eukaryota > Viridiplantae > Streptophyta > Magnoliopsida > Solanales > Solanaceae > Withania > Withania somnifera. The sequence goes on along the minus strand of JBDJHY010000116.1, from coordinate 20,787,253 downwards.
AAAACGCGTACACTTACTAGTTATATTAAAAGTGTGAAAATCCTTAAAAATATTAGATTGAAATTTTTGTCTTTCATTAAAAGACTAGTAATAAACAAACTTGTCTTTTTTACTTATTTTCTTCATTTATTATTTAATTAAACTAAGTACACTTAAAATATGTGAAAAGAAATGATCATTTCACTATGTTTTATAAATTGTTTTTCTCCCTTTACTTAGTCTATGTAATACCATTTGTAAAAGAATTACCAACAAATCCGAATTAAAGTAAGAAATTGGCTTGCATTAATAACTCCTTATAGATTTAGGAGTCTACTTTTGAGATTTTTAGTTACGTTACAAGCTATTTGTGATTTGTTTACGTGATTATTTTCTTATTATATAGTCAAATGACATTTTTATAATTTACTTTGAAAAACTTAAAATTTCCATCAAAAGGAATTTTAAGATACATGTACTCGTAGGATTTTGACAACTTTTCAATTTGAAAATCATAGGGACGAAAAGGTTTTAATAGGAGAATAATTAGGAAGTTTATTAGTACTAAATTCCTAATATTTATGAAAAAAAAAAAAATCTTCTATATTTAGGTATTTCTTTATTGGAGAAAAATGTATTGGACTTGTATAAATTGAGAATCATTAAATAACATCTACAATGTAATTAGATGAAGTTTTGTTTAGGAGACATTATTCTCAGCCAGTAGCTTCCTTTAAAATTTTATATTAGTTATATATGTAGGTCAATTAATCAAATCAATTTAATATGTTACGAGTTTTTAAAATAATATTTTTTTGGTTATAGTCATTCAAGAATTCTTTATAAGCTTCTGCATGATATCCTTGTTGTTTTGATATCAATAACATGCTCATAATTTAAGTTAGAGTCGTATTCAAAAATAGGTCAAGTGCTTGAGCTCATTAAATGACGAAGTTCTTCGGAATATCGTTATGCTTCTTTTTGGGATTCAAAAGAGATAACAAGACGAGGAAGTGAATAAGAGACCATGGTGTAGCTCTAACCAAATTAACTTTATATGATTAATTTACTATCCAATATGTAGAGGCAAGTTATGTAGCATATATAAAAAAAGAAATTTTTATGTTCCTTTTTTTTTTATTTGGTATCTTCTATAATTTTTATTATTAGGTATGTAATTTTATATATTTCTTTTTTATTAGGTATATAATTTTATAAATTAATATTATTTATATTACTTACTGTGTAATTCTCTTATATATCGTTTGAAGCACGTAATTTTATAATTATTTATTGTTAATATTACCAATAGCATTGAAATCCTTTTAAACTCCACTTTTAAGTTCCTCTTAGTATTAGATATGCCTTTTTATCTTAAAAGGAACATACGTAAAATTAAAGAAAAACATATAGTTAACATAATATATACGTGCAAAACACGTACATTTAACTAATTAAGAATAAAAGAAGTTTAATTTATTCTACACAAATATTTCTGAGCTAAGAGAATGTTAATGAAATTCTTCCATAGGAATATATATATATATATATATATATATATTCAACAGCATAAGTCTACCTCCCTTAGGCTTTCGTCAGGTTATTGTATCAAGATTTCAAAAGTAGTTTAGGAAAAAAAATTATTATTTGTAACTTGTGAAACTAATATTTGCTTACTCAAAAATTTATGTTTTTCCAAAATGTTTGGCCAAATACTTAAAGTTAAGGATGCACATCAATCGGTTCATTCGATTTTTGTATTATTAATTTTTAATTTTTTAAAATGCTAAAACGATATCCAAATCAATAAAGTATTTATTTTCAATTTTCGGTTTATTATTTCAATCCTTAATGGTTCAGTTTCAGTTTTGATCAATAAAAGAATACACAGGCATTTACCATCTATCGCATATAAGGGAAATAAGAAAAACTGTCACTGTTAATAGCATGTATACACAATGTTATGATGTGCATCAAATAAAGAAGGGTAGAATAACGAGAACTTCAGGTATAAACGTTTGAGACACTTTTATATTTTAAAGGTTTCATAATGTGTAAAAGACATACGTCACCTCAACCCCTCAGGACTTTTGAACAAGATTCCAGCCCCGCTACCGTTCTCACTGGTAAGTGTGTAAGCAAATTCAAAATCACAGGATAAGGCAACTAAGAATTGTGCAAACTTCTAATTTGGCCTTCACCAACAAAAAGCAACCTAAAAATACATTCCTACTATAATTCGTAAACTCATGTCAGGAAGAATCTAATTCTCTCCGACTTCAATTTGGAGCAAGTAGAATCCTTGATGGCTTGTGACCTGGATAACCAAATTTATGAAAAATAGACCTTGATCAGAGAGAATATTTTTCTGCCATAAGGAAAGACTCTTCAACAAAGTCCGCAGCAGTACAACTTAAACCAGAACTGCGAACAAGAGAAAAAGCTCAACAATTAGCTACTGAAGATAGTTATACAGCGTAAAAGACATATATAAGAATATATATTGAATAGGCTCATTTACCTTGAGCCACATCAACAATGAGCATATCGATCTTTTAAGTGGTGCACTGGATGGGATGGAATTACCATTTGAAGAAGCTAGGTACCTTTGTTTCCGAAATATCATTTTCATAGCCATCGTTAACTGCACGAGCTGCATCCTTGACATACTTTAAACCATCAGTCACATGTATCCTGAAACGCCAGACATTAACAGATGACAGTCATACCCCACCTCACACTGGGCATATTGTTGTTGATAAGGTCTACACTTGCATTAAGTTATTAACTTATTAACGAAGAATAAGCAAAAGACAAAGTGGGAGAGGAGGAGAAGAAGGAACGGAGGTAAGGAAAGGTGGAGTGAAGAATGTAAATTACCTTTAACCGTTCATCATCTCTAAAATCAAACTAGTCTCTAGCAAGATCTACAACCACAGGATCTAACTCCAATACCTGCGAATATCATTATGAACAGTTTTGCAAAATAGAAAACAGTAATTTAAAACTCAAAAGACAAATATAAATTTATGAAAACGAGTATAAAGATTAATCTCAACCAATCTTAATGTTATTTTTCAATTTCCTGATTATATTTATTAACGTTCCTCATGTTACCATTTAGTTACTGTTCATATTTCTTTCTCAAACAAAATTTTCCTTTTATATTCCAGAGGAATTGCCATGACCGGGAAATTACCCACCTTTTGAGCCACTTAAGTAGGTTAGAACAGGTGCAAATTGAAGGAAGATTTTACTCAAGGATTGCTATTATATTTTCGCGAGAAAGATGACATTACTGAAAGATCTCCATGGTCCCATGAGAAATCATTTGGAAAACTAAGGCCCCTCAAGTAGACGAGTGAGTAAATATGGATTTTGAGGAAAATGGATCTTTTTGATGTTGGGAATGAAGCTAAATTTGCATTGTGTGTGGTGGAGTCCGTGGACTTGTTCAATTACGAGTGCCTGTAACATCATATTTTGTTGCTTGGTATATTACCATTATTTCCTTTTTCATCCTTTTGCAACTCAAAATTAGTCACGTGTAAAATGTACGAATGGTTCAGGAAAAATAAAATAGAAACGTCACATTTATCTAACCATAATTTAGCTCGATCTCTGCAAAAGTAAGGTGCTTATGTAGAAACATGGGAAGCAATCCTGCTCCAAAGACCAATTACCACCAATCTCACCTGAAAAAGCGACAATTCCAGCTTTAGCTAAAGCATCACCTGTACTTCCCAAGATGGACTAGAAGCTCCATAAGATAGTATAAAATTACTGAAGCGATATTCTAGTTCATAGATGTTATGCTCTTCTCAAAATGAATAATTACGTGGGTGGGTGGATGACTATACATTTTTGTGCATTCAGTAAATGCAGATTTTAGAACTCTATTACAGTACACTTTTGTGGTTCTTTTTTCTAACTTTGTTTCGCAATAATGATAATGAAAAACAACAGGATGTGGAATCTTAGGCTCTAAGCACCAGAGATTTGCTCGCTGGCTATTTAGGTTAGTGGGGTTCTGATTTCGTATCTTGTCTATGTTATGTTTCATCATCAACTAGTTAATTAGTACTCTAGTATGATAGACTGTTGCTTAACCTAATGTTCTGTCAAGTTGTTTTTAAATGTCAAAAATCTTATGTCTGAGTCTCTTCTAAAGAAAAGGATATAAGTTTTGTTACCATGCCTCCCGTGCATGCCAAACCATCCAAATGAGAAGACATCAACGTAAAACCAGAAATGATTCCAGTGTGATATGAACTGGCCAAATAACTGTTGTCAACTTTCAAATCCTTGTTCAATCCTGCAAAAGAATTGCACATCACACTGACACTCAAAGTTATAATTGATGACTTCAAGAAAATGACACAAGCACATTTAAAATATCAGCTACAGATTTCGGTGATCCTTCTCTTGATACAAAGCCTCAGATTGAACTAGAATCTCCGTTCTTTGGAAAGTAAAACGACGAAATATCACATCCTCAGATGCAAAGAGACGGCTAATATTATCATCAACCTTCTCATAATCACATCATCTACAATAATTGAACCAGTCAAGGGAGATGTGATCTACAGATGACAATAGTGTAGGTAAAATAGGTTAGAAATTAAGATGAAAGTCTCTTTATGAAAGCCAACCCCATTTAAACAGTATTTTATGTTATGCACCTGTTAAGATTAATTTAAAATTATTACTCAACTTACTCACAAGAAAAAATTAATTAAATGACAGACAAAAGAAATGGCGTAGGTAATACGAAATGTCATATGAATGATATGATGCAATGATAATTGATTAAAAGAAGCTTCACCAACCTCTTGAATAATCTTTCGCTGTTTGATTCCATCACCTGCTGCCATAAAACTGAGAGAACTGCAGAAACTTTATATTACTAAATTTCCCAGTATTTTTTACACACTTCTTGCTGTATAAACTTGGCCAAGCTGAAGTTTGTATTGCCTTTTAGTGAAGGAAAAATTATCATCATAATTTCAGTAAGAGTTTCCCTATCTTAGAAGCATGTATCCTCCTACTGTAGCCTTTATTATCAACAATTCATTGGAGAGATTGAAGACCACCCTGAGGAAACCGCTAGACAGTGTTGTGAAAGGCTCATTGAGGCACACTTCAAGGGGGGTGCTTCCCTTGCTTAAGGTGTGATTCAATGTAGGCGAGGCACTGAGGAGTGCACCACATTTCCATGAGTACTATTGTAATACTCGTTTTTATCCAGACGTAGCTCAGAAAATTCTAAGTGAGAAAGTTTTCCATTTTCTTCCGATTCACGAATTGGTCCACGGAGCGTGGAATGCATTCCACGGACCGTAGACCAACTCGCTGAATGCCCAATGAGTTTCCCAATTTCCACGGATCAGTTCATGAGCCGTGGAATGAGTTCCACAAGTCATGAACAGAGTCATGGAATTAGAGAGTGAAATCATGCTTT
>JBDJHY010000116.1:20679343-20690881 GCA_039654485.1 Withania somnifera | reverse complement strand
GTTCATATTGTGTAATTTTAACAAGCTTTCCTCGACATCTTTTATGTAATAGCTGGATTTGATTTCAACCGTGGTTGTCCTTCTGGCTGCCTCATTGGTGAAACTTCTTGTAGTTCTTCTTGGTTCTGTCACTGTTCCTGAGGTGGCATTAGGCATGTAATATGAAAAATCACACGAATAAGGAACTTGCTATAATACGACTTCAAAATGCACATGCATTTAGAAATTGTTCTCGTCATTTTTAAGATTGAAACTTGAAAATGAGTTAAAAGACAAAGTCATCACCAGTTTGAAGGTGCCTGCAGGTTCAGGGAGCATATTTGAGACATTGCGGCTGGGCAAACCATTGATAGTTGTTGTCAATGAGGACCTGATGGACAACCATCAAAGTGAATTAGCAGAAGAACTGGCCGAGAGAAAGCATTTGCTCTGTGCCCGTCCTCAAAATCTATACAAGACTATCGCGGATATGGATACAGGATTTCTCATGCCATACCAGCCAGGTGATGCCAAACCAGTTGCTAAACTCATCAGCAGATATCTTGGGCTCCAAGATGATTAATAGGCATATGTCTAATGAAAATACACATTTATGAACTGAATTAAAGTATAATTTTATGGCCCCAGACTTTCCATTTAAATGATTTGTTAGTTCTATTTCAGATAACTTTTTCAAAATTTCAAGATGATTGTATTGGTAAGGTCATGGAAGCCATCAAGAAGAGAAGCGTTAGATGAGCGATGATCTTGCCTCTCCGTTTCCTTCCTATACCTGATTTGATATGCTTTATCTAAGCCAAAAGTTTCAGAAACAACCTCTTCGACAAGGCTACATACATACCTCCCCTTTCAAACCCGATTTGTGAGATTACATTGATATATTGTTTTAAGAAATATTTTTCCTAAAATGCCTCTTAGTCTAGAGGGACGAGAACTTGTAATCAGTAGCTCGATGCTTTACGTGCAGCTTTGATAGTGAATTGTAAAACATTAAGATCTCAATTTGTCAATACTTGATAGCTCTCTGTGATTAGATGTTGCTTCTATCAGGAATATTGTGTATATGCCTATCAACAGAATTGAAATTGTGCACGTCTTTGAGGATACAATAAAAATTTCCAAAGCCAAACCAACAGCTTTTAACTCACTGATCACTGTAAACACAAGAACAAACCATATATTCTATTTCAACTGACAACAAAATGCAAGAGGAATGATTGAGAGAGAGGGAGGGGTTTTTGCAGATGCCTACTACTGAAACTGAATAGATCAGCCATATACATTCTACCATGACGATATCAAGAAATACAAAGAATTAAACTGGACAATCAAAACCTCTTTTCTTTTGACAGTTTTAGCCTGATTTAACGCGTAATTTATTGGCCACATAGAGGAGGTGACTGATATTTGTGGTTGGATAATTTTGCAGTAGCTTCAAATTAGAGGTGAAATCCCCAGCAAGTAGACGCCTCCGCACAATAATTAACATACCACAGCAAACTCGAAGCAGTGTTTCCTGCAAGTTAAAGAAAAGTTTGAGAATTTCTACGTTTCATTTTTATAACTGAGAAATCCCTAGTGGCGTAGTTCTGAACTCATAGCCTCAGGGTCTGAACTCGTGATGTGCACGCACACATCACATGTTGAGGTGAATTCGATTTTTCCTACTTGAGAATGATTTCATTATTTTATCATGCACCATAAATATTCCCCTATTCACAAGTGACGAAAATTTGAAGAAAATGGATCTCTAGTTAAACTGCTAATCCAGGGGGTAAAATTTGAAAGGGTTGCAGGAAACACGAACTTGTGGGGAATTTGAATCCAGCACTGACTAAATTGATAGAAGCTCAGTAAATAACATGCATCAAAAGACGCAAATAATGGATGAGTTATAACAAAAAAGCTCTAACCTAGTTTACTTGTTATATACTACCAATACTCAAATAGTAAGAGATGCTAACATAATTCATGGTTAAATTTCCGAGGCAAGGGCTACGCTATATAAGAGAAGTCACCAAATTGTGCAAAGTACCAATTGGAACTAACTACACAGAATCCTTTGTGTGTTTTTTGGATGAGGACAGGCTGCAGAATCAGTGTGTGACATGATCTATTTCCTTCCAACCCCACAGGACACGATTTCTTCCCCCCCCCCCCCCCTTTTTTTGATGAAGTAAATAGATATTGTTAAAGAGCATGATGTTGATGCTATAATTTTTAGTCCCCAACTTGCGTAGCGCCTCCTAACCCTTGCTGTGCAGTATTTTCCTTTGTCCCTCTCCACTTCAAGCAAAACACACTAACCACACTGAACCCACGAAACATAAGCTTCTATAATATTCAAGATGCTATAGAGTATTGGTTTTGTATTTCTTTCAGACACTAAGTTATTTTAGGCTTTAGCTCAAATCATGATGGCAGTGATTTCTGGAATCGCCAGCTTTACAAATGTAATGACAAGAAGATTCCTCGTAAGATGAATTTTACCAGTTTTCAAAAAAAGATTCTTCGTAAGATGAAATCTTTTGGTTGAAAATTAAAATTCCCCTTAACTGCCCACCTGCATTGTGCCATGTCGATAAGGGCCCAACCGCACTGCCCCATGACCATCTCTTAGTGTTTTGAGTCTTACAACTGAGACAACCATCAAAATCCGGGATTTCCGAGCTCTCTCTTCTCGGATGACATAGCCACACATCACAAGGGAAACAAACCAAAAAAAAAAAATATACTAGCAGACCACAACAGCTCCACCTCTATAACAAACTAGGTGAAGTCAGCAGTAGGAATCCTTTTTAGAAAAAATGGAATCCTCCATATCCACTCTGCTTGGTTTGACCAGTTTCATTCCAATACTAAATGATTCAATCTTTTAAGAAAATATGGGGTTGTCAATCACCAACAATTTTCTACTTCTTTTACTGATATACAAATTAAACAAATTCAGCAAGACGGCCTAAGGAAAGTTTAGCAACCTGACTCAGCCTTAATCTAAATCCCAACTAGTTGAAAGGAAGATAATTGAACAAGCTACTAGTTCATGCAAAAAATTTCTTATCAAGCTGTTAGCTACAAAAGAGCATTACTACCCGGATGTCTTACCAGAGGTCCTTCAGGATCGCTTAGTAGTGTGTCCCATATAAGCAGACTGTCCGCGAAATTGAATTCTTGTGTTAGCAGAAGTGTTATCCATCTGAATGCATAGAACTGTGGATTCACCTGTTACACCCGACATCAGGCACAAAAAGATTACGGATACATCCATAATATAAACAAAGTATTGACTATGACATCATCAGGTGAAGGAAAATAGGCAAAAACAAGAGAAGCCAGTTATTTTATCACTCACATGCTAGTACAATAGTAAAAACAGCACTTGTCAAAAGAAACACACAGAGACAGATGTCTTGTCACACGCACAGGCACAACTATGGGCATGAAACAGTTGCCTAAAAAGCACAGCCCAAAAAGGATATATAGGTTTAAATTAGACATGCATGCAATCACTTAGATTGTCGTGAAGTACATTTAGAAAGCAACACCAGAAAAATCCTATTAATATAGGTCGAAGGCTACCAGTTGCTTCAAAAAGGAATACAGGACACATCAACCAGACAAGCTGCAAAGATACATTTGAACCAGTTCTCCTAATGTCAGGACGGCTGCCCAGAATATCTAAAAAAGTGCAAAAAACTTTGACAAAGCAGAATAAAGCATCATTTAATTTTGAAGGAAATGTTTCACTAGTGAACAAGGTTAATATATATTCATGGAAATATTGAGCTTAAGTCTATGTTCTCCTAGGTTTAGGCAGTCACTTTCAGTCGAAACTAAGGTGCCGTATCTTTAGGTTGACAAGTCCCTATAGCCTGCATCTTCTCTTAAAAGTTAATCAACCTTCAAATGTTAAAATGTGAAAGAACAGCCTGATATTCTTACTTTGTTGGCATTGAGACTTTTTCTTTAAACTGAAGTAGGAAATTATCAGTAAAGGCATCAAGAAGATGCAAATCAAATACACTTATTGTTGGCACCAAGACTTCTAACAATAAGTTGAAATTACATTCATCATCCTCTAAACAATTCAAATGGACCATACGTAGGTGGCATAAACTTGCAGGTTGCCTAATTGCCAATCAGAGAGAAAGAAAGCATACATTTTTAGTCGTAATAACAATGCAGCTATCTAGAGTTAAGCATAAAAGAGATCTTACTTTGGTTGTCATTTCAAGATGCCGCCAGAGCTCCTCATCATGTTCTTTCAGAAATTTTGATAACTTTGTAATTGTAGAACGTATTCCGACAACACTATTGTCAAGTTGCTGACAAAAATGATCACGGAATCCACTCAATAGCTCCACAAAGCAGAAGAAAGTGTCTGCTTCTGCAGAAGCCTGCATAGCTTGCAAATACAAAATGATAAACAGAGCTGAACTGATAAACATTGACGCTTGAATCCAGAAAACAGCTGAAAGAATGACTTGTCGAGACGTCATCATCATCCATCTCAACATGTGATTTTTTTTTTTTTTTCAATTTTGCAACTGATATATGAAAAGATTAGACTACAACAACAACAATAAAAACAGCATACACAGGTAATCCCACGGGGGGGGGGGGTCTCATGGGAGGGTAGAGTGTACGGACCTTACTCCTACCAAAGCCCTTGGCTTAAAATATGAATAAAGGAGACTAAAGTCTACAGGACAAAGAGCCATAGTACATTTTCCAACCATTCAAGGTACTCACCATTGAATTTGTAAAAATGGTTGTTTTGTTTCCTTTTTTGGTAAGGTAAATAGTTTTATTAACAATTGGGAAGAATCCGGGATACAAGCTGTATACTCAAAAAAGAGAAACTAACCAGAATATGGTTCCAATCCTCATATCTACCTAATATAATTAAAGAGTAAGATCTTTCAGAAGGACAGCACAGATATGCTGATCATATTATTAGAGAACGCATTATCATCTTACTTAAAGGAAAACAAACCCCATATCTCCAAGATGGTACGACAATATAAGAAAATTTTGCAAGATCACGGACAAGAATAAATAATAAACTACTTGCATTATGATTCTTTTTTTTGTTGTTGATAATGCTAACCGAACATTATGATTCATTTTTTTAAATTAAATCACAAATTTACTGAAGATGACTCACGCAGAACATATATCGGAGAAAAACAAGAGAATCAGAAAGTTCATAGGGCCTAGTCAAACTTCTATTTACAACTTATGCTCCAAACAATCAATTTGAGTGGACCAGGAACTGAAGTACAGTACATCTATACCCTTCATTTTTACACATGGTAAGAAATTAAAGCACAGTTGCTCGGAGAAGAGCCTATCAGCAAGAAATTTCACCGTGGCACCTAACCAAAAAGATGCTACATAACAGACCTATCCTTGTTCATTTGATGATAGGCAATGCCTCTATATTTGCATATACATACATCAATATTACATATACGTATGCAAGGTGATTTTTTTTTTTTTGGGATAGCCGTGGTATCTTAACCAGCTTGCTCACACCTCGATTGATTCCACTGCTTACCTGCTACCAGGTAACTATATTTGCTCAAGACTAATAAATCACCTAGTGTTTTGTGTAACTGTTAAGATTCAAGCTCAATCTGAGATATCATGGTTCTCCACCAACTTTAAGAGACCACTAGGCCACAACCTTAGGTACTATGCGAGGTGCACACTAAACATAAAACAATTGTTTTCTTTGCTAAAGAAAATAGACCAATCTTTTAAAGGCGCTCTTACGTGTGGAAGTTTGTTGTTTAACTGCCTCAAGGTGTTCAGCTATGATCAAGACTTGTGGGCATTCCCTGAAAATATGAATGGAGTTTGAAACTGATTTTTTTTATCTCTTCCAAAAAAAAAAAAAAAAGTTTGCGCAGCGAAGATTTTTAAACTCAACTTTTTCAAATCTATCAAAAAAAGTATGTTCATATTTTTAAGAAAACAAACAATTAGCTGGTTTCAACAAAGATTGGGGAGACTAGGCTTTGTAGGAAGGTCTATAATCAAGGCAAAAGGCTTCAAAACAAGATTTAATAAGTGAATAACTGACATCTCTTAACATTAGCCCAGTCGATAAGACAGGCTTCAAGATTGTGTTTGCACCACGTAGCGCGAACGGAGATGTTGATAAACGAATTAGAAGTCAATATGAAGTATGAAGCATTACGAACTAATCTGAGAAGGTAAGGAGTAACTGAAGTGTTTTTGCTTACCATTTTACACGACTAAAACTTTTATTAGTTGGTTATAAGGATAGTGTTTTTAAAAGATTTGATTATTCAATCTTCTAAATTTGTTTTGTAGCAAAAGCAGCTCAAACAAATACTTCTGAGAAAAGTAGAAAAACTGATTTCAGATCAGCCTTTCGACTTTTTCAAACCACCCCAACTAAGTGATGCAGATGAAATTCAAACCTAAGATCTCCAGGTTGTTATTCCTATACATCAACTAGCCTCAACTACTCAAACACTGGGAGACACTAATATGCATATTTCCATTTTCTTAATGTGGTGAATGAGCACATCTTGAAGTATGAAACTACTTAGGTTTTGAAAGCTATAATGTATGCTTATGCAATGAAGTTTTCTAAGGGATGATCAAGTTAGAGAAGAAATATTGGAATGGCTTTAATCAGGGAACAACATAATAATAACATAATAAAGGCAAAAAGGCATTAATATCGATGTAGTTTTGGTGTTCGCAGAAAAGAGAGATGGTTGGCATCTCCCTCGACAGTGACGAGAGCAACCTTGGGGCTTTACCAGTTATTAGACACATCCGATTAAGGCAACCCACTTCAGTGGATCTTACTCAAATTCCTCTATACCTTCAGCACACATCCACCCTCCCCAGATCCCAGGTATATTGTTGTTGTATCAAGGTAGTTTTGTGTCCTCTCCGATGACCTGTTATTGGCATTTTAGGGAAGTGTAACTTTCTCATATCCACAAAAATCTTCATTTGAAACAAAGATGAGTCTCTAACACATACGCTTTGACAATGGAAATAGATTTACTAGACAAAGTATTGCTACGCTGAGGCCCTTATTGGGAAGAAAAAAGAAGAAAAGCAAACAAAAAAAGAAGAAGAAGGAGATGTGCTTAGAATTGATTGTTGACATCAAAAATGGTAAAGCTGAAGCATAACAGAATTCAGAGCATTGCCCTCAACATATTCAGAAAAAGCTTGGTCACAAAGCTTTTATGTCTCTTAAGTTACGATCTGCAAAATAGAGTTAATGCAAATCAAATACAGTATCATATAAATCCCGGCATTACTTACTGCATTTTCCTCATTGGGATCGTTCCTGAATACATAGAACAGTGGAGCCAGTATTTCATTCATCCCTTGCACATATCTTATACCAGGATTCAGTTTGGCGAAAACAATGAGTATATTTCTCAGAGAATCCTGATAATACAAGATACAATATTAGTTGATAACAGAGATTTGTACCAACTCTCAAGTCAAAAAGGCTAGAATTTACCTGGTTAGATTTTGCAAATGGTGTGTCCCCTGAGAAAAAGTGCATGTCTGGATGTGTGCGCTTGACATCTCGATCAATCTGTTCAATTATTTCTGTGTCCTAGAAGAAAATAGTATAAAAAAGTTAGCAGCCACTTCAACATTATACAGCAGTCAGATAATAGGAGGTAAAGATTTTCACGTTGGAAGAGATACTGTGCTAGTAGTAATCCAGTGTAATGTACCAACAGTTCATGGCAACAGCTTCAAGATACAAACAAAAAAGCAGAACACGAGTTGACTCCACAAAGCAGAATATTCTTGCCTCAGATATTCCTTTAACGATTACCTGGCGGAGGAAAGAAAAAGGAAGGGGGTCACTCTCTTCCATCTGAGTACGGAAAGTACTTGTTCGAGTTTCTGCTGATTCCCTGAGCCACATGTGACGGGTGAAAGGATTCCTCGTCTATACTTTTGATTTCTCTCCTGTGGCTTAGGGAGGGGTCTTTACTTATTTATTTATTTGAACATATATTTTGTATCTACTCCATCTGACTAGTTCCGGTTTCAAATCCTGGGCAAACACTATCATATCGAAATTCTAATTCAGAGAAGGATGTTCTCAGAAGCAATTGATCCATTTCACTTATCTGAGACCATCATGAACACACTAATAATGAATTGTATAATCAGTGACAGTGAAAACCCTCTAAGGAATAAATAAAGAAGGATGTACGAATTCATTTATAAAAATGCAACCAACTTGAGATGACATACAGACCTCCATTATGATCCAAAAGGACCTCCACGAAAACGTTGCACTGAAAGATGGAAAAGAACAAGAATAAATGTTGTACCTGGAAAAACTGATTCCAGATGCTATTCTTCCCAAGACTTAAAGGATGCTCTCCTTGAGTTATCTCTGACCTTGGGAGTTCACCCTTGTCCTCTATCACTGCTCGTTCATTGTCAAGAGTTAAGGACTTCTCCAACTTCCTCGTAATCTCCGACTGCCTAGCCATATTAACATTCAGGTTCCAAACATTCAAAAACAAGCAATGCTCATGTTCATGTAATTTACCACATTTATTTTGATAAGTAAATTCACCAGCTATAACACCCCTTTTTATAGATAAGCCTTCACAAAAAAACCAAGTACCCTCAATGAGTCAATTTCACGGCGGAGTTTTTTTTTTTATAAGAACTACCAAACAATATCGCAGGGGCAATCAACATGATCAATGTGATATTTGTACAAAAAAAGGATATATAACATTTTCTAGCTAAGCTAATTTGTCTAACATGTCAGTTGCAAGGGTTCAAAGACCCCAAAAAGAAAAAGAACACTAAAATAAATCATTCAACAAGATGTCATTTCAACTAGAACATTATCTTTTATTCAGTCAGTACATGTAGATATTTTCTCTTCTCACACAGAATCTAAAACTTATGAAAGTCAAGAACAGAATGCATCAACATGAAAGAAAATGTCAAATAACTTGCCGTTATTGTTACAGTACCAAAAAGGCAAAAACTATGAGAATGTGCAAGAAGTAGCAAGTGTGCAAGCATCAACGCCATGACTTTCATCAATAACATCAGGCCAAGGACCATAGTATCAGATATATAGAACTGTAACAGTTACACTTAGCAACAATCTTATTTAATAACAAACGAACCGTAGCACAACATTGTAGAGACAAGTAAAAATAACACTGATGTGTTTGAATGTAATCATTGCATTAGAAACAAATTTAAACTTACAGGATTCATCAAAAGCTCCTCTTTAAAATTCTTGTATTGAGACCTCTTTTTAGCCAACTCTGTTGGCCATAGTGCTTTCTCAGTTGGCAAATATCCCAATAGTAACTGCACAAAGTACATGCAATTAGGAGGAAAGTACAAACTGAGAGTCATCCAAGCTAAAACCTTTTCACATCAACAAAACGTTTGGATAAGAAGTTACGCCAAATGCACAATCCGACACATCCACAGCCAACAACAACACCAACGAATCCAGTCCAAATGGATTGCATCGTTATTTTAAATTGAAAAAAAGGTCGCAACTTATAGGTACTCTTTTATTGACTGTACCATCTAACATTCATTTTAAAAGATTGAATTAACATATGCATTCTTTATGTCCAAGAATTGGTCTAGTTGACCTTGAAAAGCTAACAAGACTAATATGGAGCAGAGGAGTATTGAGTTTGGAAATATGGATCAGTATAAGTATTTAAGTCTTGACAAGCAATATTATACCTTCCACACTGTAGCACGAATGCCAGCTCCGTCTGGTATCCCTTGTGATGCCAGCCTCCTTACGTCTCCCATATTTATAATCTTTCTTGACAACTAAATTTCAAAAACAAAAAGACAAAAAGCTGATGAATACTCTAATTAACAAGAATGCAAAACCACCATACAGTTAAAGTCAAATATCCAGAAATGAGCTGCTTTTATTAGGAGATTGTCCTGTTTAGTTTGACCTTCTTTCTCAAATTAAATCAATAATTCAAAATATAGCAGTTCAGTTAATCATAATGAGTGTTTGGTTTCCATATGACAAGAATTACCTTTCCAAGGAATATCAAAATATTTCTCAAATAAAAATGATTGACTATACTTTTCTAGAAGAACAACACCAATAACATCTATGCTTCAATCCCAAGCTAATTTGGATTTAGTAAATGAATTCTCACTATCTATTTCTGCTCCACTTAACCTTGTCTTGATCAAATGTTCAATAATTTGGGGATAGGTTCTCTACATTTTCTGGGATCTCCAACCTTTTCAGCACTCAAAGCAACAAAAAGAGCAGTCAGGTGAACTAAAAATCCTGCTATGCACGGGATCGGGGAAGACCGGACCACAAGAATCTATTATATAGATCTTTACCCTACATTTTTGCAAGAGGCTATTTCCACTGCTCGATCACATAACAACAACTTTACTAGTTACAACAATGCTTCCTTTCAGAGCAACAAAAGAACATTAATTCTACAACAGTAGTAAGATGAATTTATCATAAAATACATAATCCCTCCATTCCAATTTATGCGTCACCTTTTGACCATTTGAATTTTGAAATTCAAACAAGTCTAACTTTTACAGTAATTTATTCAATCATATTTTAAATATTTTAAATTATCAATTATTATAACTAGCAAATAATAGTACTTATTACATAATTCCCCCAAAAAATTTGAAGATTACATGCCCGAATTCAGGATCAAAATTAAGCTTTATTTGACTCTCAAAATCCGAACTGTGCCACATAAATTGTTGTGGAGGTAGTACAATTTAGAAGCCATATATAGGTATAGACCAACATATAAACAACAATAACGTCGAATTAAACCTCCTGACAAAGCTGAGCTTGACGAGAAATATCTTCAGCTGAAGAAACAGCAGCAGATGCAGACGTCGTCGTACTACTAGCCGAACTTCCATTTTCATCATCACTATGATAATTATTATCACTTCTACTACCCAAAGGATCTCTAATTTCCGGTTTAGCGCGTGCAGCCACGTGCCTAGTCTCAGGTCTAATCACAGCCGGAGCTGACGTCACTGAGCCCGGCCGTTCCACTGTAACAAAACTATCATCTTTGATGGATTTAGCAGCGTTATCTTCATTTATAGGTGACGTTGACGGAGATTGAACTGAGGATTGTTGCGGACCAGGAGAAGACCAAAGTGAGCTGTTGAGCCAATCGGGAACGCGTTTGTTGACCATATCGTAGATTTTAATAGCGGCGTCGATTAAGACGGAGACACGGAGGCTGTGTGGATGTACCGGCAAGAGAGCATCGTAGCTGATCAGAGTTTCTTTAGAGAGGGAAATGAGAAGTTTGCCAGGTAGATATGTAGTGGTCACGTGAAAGTCACGTGGGAGAAATGAATCCTTTTCTGGGTTGGGGGTGGAGGTGGTTGGGTATATGATGAATATTTATCTGGATTGTTTGAGTTCTATATTTAACTATTTGGTGTGTGTAAGTTTTTTATGCGAATTATCATTAGTTTTTTTTTTTT
>JBDJHY010000116.1:20652708-20672638 GCA_039654485.1 Withania somnifera | reverse complement strand
CTTACCATAATAAATTACAAATTATTCCACTAGAAATTCGTAATTGCACTCCTCCATTTTATTTCGTAATTCCCTATCAAACACTTACGTAATTCTCCATGTTAAGATTATAGATACTAATTAATAAATTAAATTGCCGACGAATTTAATTTAATAATTAATTTTCTTTTAGAGTAATGCTTAACTTATTTCACATGTCGGAATCATAAATCCACCGGTCTGGTTTACATATGAAAACTTATAAGCTTCTCATAAAAGGCGTATAATCAATCTCTATATCGAGACATAGATTCCATCAACTAACTTATTATTTCACAAATATATATTCATTACCATTCAACTTACCAAACCTATCGATCCATCTCAGAATCTCACCTTTCAATAAGTCAAAACGATAATGAATATATACAACTTATAATAGCTATATCAAGATTAAGAATGTAAGTACATTTAATAGTTTAGAGAATATGTTTTATTAGTCAGTTCAAAACATCTAATCTCTATTCGGTCTTGTTCAATACATACAAAACATACTAGCACAAGAAGTTAGAACTATATCATTCTCGTAATTAAGATAAATTCCATTTAATCTCGTGCTACAATCAATCTAATGGTTTGTCCAAATTCCATGTACGATTGTGAACTAAAACTTTAACTTATAAGAACCGATTTAATCTGTATAAGCTCAAATTCTATACACTAAATCATCTATTATATAAGTTGAGGACACATATATGACAAAATAATTTATATAATATAATATTTTATTAATACAAATAAACAAACATAAATAGCACTATATAACACTTCTCTATCTTGAATGAAGCAGTGTGAAGCCTGCAGGATTATGAATAGGCTATTTATTTTCTGACTGTTTGAGTTAAAAAAAACCCTCTGAATTGATGACAGTAGAGTAGTTAATTTGATCTTCTGCGAGGACCTATAGAAACGCCTGTGGATTAGATATACCACGATAACTTGCCGCCAAAAGGCGTACCCCATAATCTTTTGTTGGATTATACGGAGGGAAATTGATTGCAAACAGTTCTGGAAAAAATGTGAGTTGAAAGAACCTGTATATGCAAAAGATGAAGCTAAACAAATTCGCAAGGTCATCTAACTTTTGTATTCTGCAACCACAATGAAGGGACGAAGAAGGCAGAGGAAATACAAAAAAGCTAAATGAAAATTGCCAAGTATATATGGTAAGTATCTCTACTCCAACATTTGATTAAATAAATTTGGTTCAAGAAGTGAATTTTGAATCACAAGTAGGATGACAAAAGAATACCGTGAGTTATAAACGAATCTTGATTCAACTTCTCTTTTGGATTTAATGTTGTAATACAACTAGTATTTAAGAAGTTTAGTCGAAAATTTATTAAGATGTCCCTGATGCCATTTTGTGTTTCTGTCTATTCTTTCTTTTTCAAATTTTACCTTCTATACTATGCTCTTTAACTAATTTTCTTCGTTTTGATATTCTTTTATCGTTGTTCATATTAGGAACATACAAGTATCTTCTACTTATTTCTTTGTCATGTTGAGATAATGTATAGCAAAGGCAGATCCAGAGGGTCTAAGAGTGTTCATCCGAATCTCCTCGACAAAAAATTATATTATATATTCTTATCTTAGACAGTATGTTTTTTATTTTGCGAATCAATCTTCGTTAAAATTCTAAGTTCGCCACTAGAATTATTAGACATGAAATGCAGATTTTTTGTTTAATTTGATTAGTTTTGCTTAACAGTATTGAACTTCTCTTTTTGTTTTCTTTCATTACTTTAAATAGGTAGGGGATTTACTTCCTCTTCGCAAAAGAGTGGAGCACCTTTGCGCCAGATTAATTAATTAGGCAGAGCTAAAGAGAAAATCAAAGGTATATGTGTTAGATTTAACTTTACTATAAACATGTAAATCTACTATTTAAGTCATCCTACTACATCAAAAAACTAATGCCTGCCTTAATCTATCAACTTAACCAACCAACCATGTTCAGTCTTAGTGGTGCTTTCAGTGTGCGTTCAATTCTTAAATGAGCATTCGAGATTGGATACTTTCTTTTCCAACCTCACATGGGGTATTGAATTAAGAACTCACCTACCCAGTATAACTAGGCATATAAATGTAAAAGCAAAAAAAAAAAAGGTATAAATATTTAGGACTTTAGAACTTACAAAAGGGGAGGAAAAAGGATAGTCAGCTATTAGTATTTTATCTTTCAGATGATTGATTACATTATTACCCACAATAGAGATAAAAAAAAAAAAAAACAAACTAAAAATTTGCATTATGCAAACAGAAATGCGTGATTCAGGATAGATAGAACAGATGTCTTAATTATCCCTTTAAATTGAGCTATATTTTCAATTTGCTAATCTGATTTTTATTTGTTTTGAACTATTGTGGTACTTTGCAGGAGGTTTCATAGCGATGATTTTGTAATTCAAGACTGGAACATCTCTATGAAATACTTCATTATCTCGATAGGAATGAATTCTGAAATTACCTTAAACGTAAAAGTTTAAATGTTATTATAGTTACTGGTAATTGATTATTATACAACTCCATCCCTATTGTTATATTTGACTTGGACGTCATTTGTTGCACACCCTTATTACATGCCTAGCAGAAGTTAGTCCTGAATACAAAATTGGAAAGCCAAGTTGTTTATATGTTGTTGGACTAATAGTGAAAAAAATGTTTGGCATCAGCCACCCGTGCGTAGCACGGGCACGTCATCTAGTACTTTAATATATACAGCACGTATTAATTTATGGAAGTAAAACAATAAATTTTAGGTAATGATATATAGTTTCCTCTATTTGATAGAAGAAGTCTTTTTGCTTAAAACAAGTCTTGTTTTCTCCTTTTCAACACATAACGAAACTCATACAAATAATTAAATAAACCCTAAAAGAAAGCCATTCTTCTTCAACAGCAAACATAATGTCAAAGAACAAATCACTTTAAGTACGATAATATTAATGTTCCATGTGATATCTTATTCTGCCGACGTGTAAATTTCTTGTTACAAAGGAATTCAAGGGACAAATTCAAGTTTATAAACTTGGAAAATGATCATAGAGTAATTTCCATAGAGGAGAAACATTCCTCTAATAAGGGATGTGTAGTCTTATGCTCACACGATGGAGTGATACTATTAAAGAATGCTAATAGACATTTGTTTTCTGGAATCCATTGATCAAACAATGTCTAAAGCTTGCATCATGTCCATATCCGGACATCAACACACATTGTCATGGTTATGGCTTGTATAATGATCCAACAATCGAGGATTATAAGGTTATATTGATTTATAAATCATTTTATCTTGTCTATTCTACGAGGAATAATTTTTGGATGAAGGTGACTCCCACAACTAACTAATTAAATTCATGGTTAGACGGGAGAATTATCATCGAGCATCGTGTATGCTAGTACTATACTTGTGAAACAATTTACTCTAAAATTATATATTTTGACTTAAAATTAGATAGAATTTAAAAAGCCTTCAACGCGGAATCTCCTAAATAATAATAATAAGACGTTATGTTTGATTGCTTTGAAAGACCGTCTTTGCTTATACAACACACTGATTACCCATGAATCGGAATTGGACATGTGGATCATGGAAGAAGATGGCTGGAGACTTTTATGAAACTTCCCAAGGTATCATCATATAGTCGTATTTTGTATTGCTCAGAGAATGATGAAATTATCTTTCATGGATCAAACAATGGTCAAATTCCCATTTATAACCCTAAACAACAAAAAATTGTTATTAAAGATTTTATATCTGATTATAATATCGGATTTGATGAGTACCAAACCGGTTATTTGGATAGTTTACATTTTCCAAAAACCATGCGCGGGGGGAGACAGCCAAACTTGTAATTTTTTCTATTCATAAGTATATTAGTTGCAAGTTTATCTTTTGTTTACAATGTTTTATTCATTATATTTAGAAATTATATACAGTTAAATAAAGACAACTTATCACATTCTATCTGTGTATAGGTTGTGTATTTTCAGCATGTTAGGTAGATTAGTTGATTTAATGATATAATGTATAAATTCGTGAAAAATATCAATGAATTTTTTTTAAAATTAATATATTTTCAGAGAATTCGATACAAGTGATACATCAAAATGAAAAATTCGCGGAACTAAGGAGTTTATATGTAAGACATACTATATCATAACTACCATTCTAGCTAGTTGTCATCCAATGAAGTTTCGCAAGTGTAGCTAATTAGGGGCATGTGCAAACCAATAATTCAAAACTTGAAAAAAAGGCAACAAAAATACAAACGAAAAACCAAAAATCCAACAACTTGGGAGAGAACTTTGCTCTGTTATGCCCTTCTGTAGACGGAGAATAAGAATGATCTACGATCTTTGCTCTTGAAGCATAGAGGTCGAAGTACTATGCCTTGTTTTGGTGATTTGACAAACCTGTTTAGGGACCGGATATGTTGCCTAAAGAATTTGACCATTCTTCAAATTTTGAGTTTACATGTTTTAGATCACGATTTAGTTCTTTTTATTTACTGAAATCTTGATAGCTTATTAGTATATGTTAGTGGATTTTTTAATACAAATCTTGGATCTGAGCTAAAGTTATTGAATTTTGCCGAACCTATAACTTCTATGCTGGATCTGCCCGATTGGTTATACTTGCGAAATTTTTCATTGGATGAGAACTAGAGTAAAAATTATTTTTTTAATAAAAGAATTTTTTAGCAATTGGATTTTATTAAAGATAAAAATGATTTACTTGATATTGTGGATTGGTGATTGTGTAGGGTGCTATCTCAATGTGGATCATTTGGAATACATGATTTGATAGTAATAAGAGGTATTTTGGACCATAAGAGTCTTTGCTCACCTCTCTTAATTGTGTTTTTGAGTCTCTTCAGTTCCCTTCCCCCCCTCCCCCAACTAATTACTAAGAATTAGAGAGTATTTAACACAGTAAAAAGATAAGAAAGTCAGAAAAAAAAATTATCATTTGTAAAAAGAAAGAAAAAGAGGAAAATGGTATAATTTTCACAAGAACTTAACTTTTCGTTATTTTTAATATTCATATATTAAGAAAAAAGAAGACTATTTTCGATAAATTCAATGAGTTAGGTCAATTATTACATTACCTAGTTTATGATAGTAAAATAATAAGTTTTAGGTAATATAACTTTTATAATTAACTCTGTTTGATTGGAAAAAGAATAATAAGGGGAAAAAGATGAATATATTAACTTGTTTTATTTGGCACTTCTTTTTTCTCTCGAATTTCGAATTAATACAAGGAAAAGAAGAAGCCTTTTTGCTCACAACAACAAGTCTTGAAATTCTCTTTTTTTTTTTTTTTTTTTCAACACATAACATAACTCATATAAATAATTAAATAAACCCTAAACGAAAACCACTCTTCTTCAACAGCAAACATAATGTCAAACAAGAAATGACACAAGTCCAATATTACGTTCTGATGGTTATGGGTTGTGTTATTATTCTATCACCGATGATTATAATGTTATATTGATTTATCATCACTTTTTTTTATTTTGTCTATTCTACGAGGAGGAATTTCTGAAGAAAATAAATATAGTCAAAATATATGTGCAAGGGAATTACCATTGAGAGTTGTATATATTGGCCTATGGACCAAAGAGATTCTATAATTTTATATTTTGACATGAAGTTGGAAATTTTATTTATAATCCTGAAAAACAAAAATTTATTATTAAAGATTTAAAATTCAATTATAACCTCTCGTATGAGTATGATAGTCTAGCCGCTTTGTTACAATACTTGCTTATGAGCTAACAGATCACACTTTAGCAAAGTATCAACATGTTTAGATAGTTTACATTTTTCAAAAATAATGCACTAGAGAGGAAATTCATAAACTTTTGCAAGTTTTATTTTTTGTTTATGATGTTTTATTTATTATATTATATAATTAAATAAAAGACTACTTATCAATTACATTCTATTTGTGTATATGTTGTGTTTTATTTAACATATAGTAAACTGGTTGATTAAACTGTAACCTTGTGTATAGATATGTATTTATTTGTATATTTAGTTTTAAAAAAAATATGCGCAATCGGTATATTTTGTACATAATTAGTAAATAAGATTATCCAAAGAAATTGGATGATAATTATCTCAATTTAAAATCTATTGTGATTGCTAAAAAAATTTGTGAGAAAGCTTGTATTTATGTAAAATCTATTTTTGGATTATTTTTTTCGGGGCTAATATGACCTTTTTTTCTATGCATTTTTTAGGACTTTCGGGTAATGCCACGCCGCATTCTAGATTATCTAGATTTTTACGTTGGATGAAATACAAAATTAGCCAGAACTATTCCAGTGAGTCTTAAATAAAAATTAAAACTGTTAAACTTTTACCAATTATCAAATTTCGAATGCATGATTTCAAAAGTGTAATAGGTTCGATAGAATGAATATTTTATGGATTAAAAGAAAAAAAAAAAAAAAAGAGACATGAATCCGTCTATATCTCATATCCTTCTTTTGTTTACCAATTAAAAAATATGGAACAGAATTGACTCATTTTTATTTATGCAAAAAGATATTCTTTTATTTAATTGCCGTAGCATAAAATTACTTTAACAAAATTTTATACATATCAAAAATAAAAAATCGATACATCTAATTAAAGGTAGAGAAAAAACTATTCAACCTATCACACCGCTTATAACGTAAATAGTATAAACTTTTTAAACAATGATTGTAAGAAAACTAATGATAATAATAATTTGTAAATACTTTTTTCTTTCTTCCTAATAATTCAAACTCTAAATCCAATTGTTTCACATAACAGTTGGCAAAGTTCAAATTATCAGTTGTCATATTATGAGCATCATCTATATATCTGTCATTCACTTAAATTTCTTTAGCAATTTAAAAGTTTTGTTTTCTTTATTGTCAAATTATTTTGAAAAAATACAGATTTTAAGTCATGTAGGAAATATATTTAACAGCAAAAAAAAAAAAAAAAAAAAAATCTTTTACGAGTTTATTAAGCATGTATACATATGAAAATTTAAAACTCAATTGCCACTTGAAGTTATCATTCCAAAAATTAAGAATATAAAGTTTGAATTTTGAATTCATCTAAAAAAAATCTATGACCTATGCTACTAATGGTAAATGTTGATCATCGATTGTGGTGGAATAGTTGAGATAGATCTCTTCGTTCCGTCCCAATACTTAATTTTTTAATTATATTTGAAATTAACAACGTAAACAAGACGCAATTAATTAATTGGATAAAAATTTTAAAAGCTAATATATACCAACTCGTATTAGTTTATGGTAGTAAAAAATAATGACATTTAATTAATAATATATATATTATGATTAATTATTTTCCTCTCTTTGATAGGAAGGAGTAAGTCTTTTTCCTTTTCTACACATAAGAAATGATTAAATAAACCCTAAAAGAAAGTTATTCTTTTCCAACAGCAAACAAAATGTGAAAGAAGAAATCACAAAAGTTCAATATTAATGTTCCTCGTGATATCTTATTCTGCATCCTTGCTAGACTATCCGTTAAATCTTTGTTACGTTGGAGGAACGATCGATCCGTGTTTTCACGAGCGTTGATGGGTTTTGAAGTGCTTGTCAAGGGAGCTAGCGCATTACTCCGGGGTGATCATCATCATTTGGACCTCACACCTCGACACAGTGAAACGTGTAACCCGCCTGTTGTACTATTCAATTACGTTTGTTCCTTTAATCCATAACAACAAAGAACAACCCGCCCATACAACCAATGGGGAGGATGACCATACTGGCAAAGACGGTCTGACGAAAATGATTAAGCTATAGTTAAAATGCACAGAGCCCAAAAGATTGTTATATTTCCATTTATAACCCTAAACAACAAAAAATTATTATGAAAAACTTAATATTCAATTGAAATATAGGAGGTCATGATTATGCGTTACATAGTTTACATTTTCCAAAAATCATGCACAAAGAGAAAACAATCAAATTCTGTTTAGTTTAGTAATTTCTTTTTTCTGATTCATAATTAAATAAAGTTGCAAGTTTATCTTTTGTTTATGTTTTATTCATTATGTTTATAAAGACTACTTATTACATCTATTAGCATTGTAATGCAAATTTTGTGTTTCTTTTAGCATGTTGGTAAATTACAACGTGCGAATTTAAATTTAATAATATATGATATTTTGATAAATTTAAATTTATATCTAAAAGTTTTATTATAAAGGGTAAATCTTTTTTATACGTGGAGTCTGATAAAGGTAAGATTTTATATAAAATCTCTATTCTTTAGAAAGGCTGCTTTGGTAGACCCTAATAAAATACTATATAAAGCATTGTGTCCAGATCATTCTGAAAAAAAATAACTATATCAAAATAGTGCGACTATCAAAATACGAAGATAGAATAAATAGTATGGGGAAAATCCATTCTCATTTCTCTGAGTTATATATGATTGCCAGCTTAGCTAATATAGTTTTTTGATTTCACTATTGTTCATTGAATTGTTATAAGTATGACACACATATTTTCTTTCTTAACTTTTCCTGCAAATGCCAATTTTTCGTGCTAGTGGGTTGTGTTATGATCCTACCATAAATTAATTACAAGGTTATATTGATCTATAAGTCATTTTATCTTGTTTACTCTATCAGAATTTTTGGACGAAGAAAACAACTCTCCCACAAACTAATAATTATTCGTGGTCATCATATATATGCTAGGGAATAACCACCGAAGGTTGTGTATATTGGTCTATGATACAGGGAGATTCTACAATTATATATTTTTGACGTGAAATCAGATGAACCGAAAGAGCTTTCAGCACAGCATATCATAGGTGATAAAAGAGGTTTCTTCACGGGCTAGATAGTTGAGATCACTTCATTTTTAAATAAAAGTCTCGAATTTGAATTTATGCTAATGATTTTTTTTTTTTCGAAAGCATTATCCCAATAAACAAACCCTACAGTGCACGAATTGGACCCTCTACTGACCACCATAATTAACGCAAAAAAGTCATATTGTAGTGGACCAACTCTTGGGTAGTGTAATGACTTTAAAGCCGAACTACAAGTTAAAGAAAAATCAGTGATGAGAGCCATAGATAGTAGATATTGCAAATAATGGTTTGATGAAAGAAGCAAATATTGCATAAGCCAATTCACTGCAAAACATAAAGCAAAAGACAGAGACATGCCAATACATTTTAACAAATGCCAATAAGAATCTCTTTTTTCATGCTATTTTCCACATAAAACAAGAGAAATGTGACAAACTTGCATCACTTAGCACATGATCCTCATCTCTAACTTCCAATGTTGGCCCCCAATGTTATATTGTCCATGCTCCAGATGTCTGGTCTTGGGCGTGGGTTGTTAAGAGTCCGGTGTGAGACCAGATTATTTGTCTCCTTATATGGTTTTGGGCAATCCTCACTCTATTAGCTAGTTGTTGGGGTTGGGTTATGTTGAGGTTCATTTCTTCACATTGTCAGTGTGCGCTATTGGCCTGGACATGTCTAGGTTTGTTTTGTTCCCTGTTCTTGGAGATGCGCCTCTAAAAAGCAGTTCTTACACCTACTAAGCAGGTGATACTGCTCCTGCTTGACAAGGGCAAAGAATTTGGGGAATGTGGCCTTGTACAAGAAGAATAGACTCCTTACTGTAGTTATTCAAGTTACCATATACATGGAGTTTGAAGTCTATCTGGATCTTCACAAAGTTGAAGACTACTTGGATCTTCACCAAATGCTCTCCAAGATGGATGGTGCCAAATGCCACTTCCGTTATGACTATTATCTCTCTTGAATATGTGAATTGCTAGGAACTCTCGTGTGCTTATCTGCAGTTGCAGCAACTAGTGACATTCTTAACACTTCAGCCCAGTCGCAAGAAACCAGTAGACTCTCCACCACTAGATGTCTTGATAACTTTTGCTCCTTCCAAACATTTAAATCTGATAGATTGGATGCAGCTTGAATCCTATGTGGACGCAGGAAAATTGTGCAACTCTACCTAAGGCAAGAAAGAATCAGATATGCATTTTTTGCATTACCTAGAGAAAGCATCACGAACCGATTCAAATGATCACCAGTAAGCACATTGTTAGAATATCAAAAGAGTATGCGTCTAGATGGTCACCATCTAACCAAGTAACTATCACAATCTTGCCATCATGTTCGGCAGCTTCCGTACAGAAATCATATAGATCCTCCAAGCCAATGACCTCTAATTGAAACCATGTAACAGTCATAAGCAAGTAGTCACATCTACTAGCAAGGAAAAATGAGTGATGATTTAGCATAAACCATGTAAATTCCTATTAAATTGCAAAAAAATAAATAGCATTCACAAAATCCACTCTCATTTCTCTGTGTTGTGATTGCCAACTTGGCCAACATAGTTTTCCGAAATGACTCACTTTAAATCCCATTCTAATTCTTACAGAAGAAACAGATGTTGCAAAATCCAATTCACAGACGGAGACATGCCAATACTAGCAAATGGCAATAGGAATCTTTTTTTCCAAGCTGTTTTCCATATAAAAAACAAGAGAAATGTAACAAACTTACAAATCATTAAGGACATGATCCTTTTCTTATAACCTGTAAAGAAGCATTGCTTAAGACCCTTTTCTGGAATAGGATAACATTACTGAGTAGTCTTTACTCACCAAGCAGTAGTCTTTACTCACCAAGCATTATTTAAGACCCAGTAAACAGAAGGAAGCAAGCATGCTGGCGAAGACAACATCAGTAACATCTGCCAAACCCTGTAAGCTGTTTGAACACAGCGAGTAAAACACCATGTAGTTTAAATTAAACCTTTCTTCGTTTTGATAGGTACCATGCAACTAAAATAAGCTAATCCTCATGAAAAATTAAAAAGAGTATCAAAATTCACTTCAACAACGAAATGTCGCTGAACAGATTGTATTAAATAAAAATTTGACACTCCCTCCATTCCATTTTTTTTTTAAACTGGATTCAAACTATGTATATAGGAAGACAAGTATATAATTGCACGGCGGTGGGGTTTCATTTGTAAATTCACACAAAAATAGCCTATCTGTCATCTCTAAGCACAGATAGTCTACTTTAATATGAAGAATTCCACACTTCCCTCTGTTTCATTTTTTCCTAAATTTTGCACAAATTCAAACTATATAATATAAATTGGGACAGAAGTGAGTATACAATTACAGGAAGGTGGGGTTTCATTTATAAGTTCACATAGAAATCACGTATCTGTCACCTCTAAGCGCATATAGTCTACTTTAATATAAGGAATTCAACACTCCCTCTATTTCATTTTTTTCTTAAATTTCGCATAGATTCAAACTATGAAATATAAATTGGGACAGAAGTGAGTATACAATTGCATGACACTTGGGGTTTGTTTGTAAATTCTTATTGAAAATCGCCAATTTGTCACCTCTAATTAAGATCATATAGTTTACTTCAATATGGAGAATACTTTCTCCGTTTCATTTTCTTTCTAAAATTTCTCATACATTCAAACTATGTAACATAAATTGAAACGGAAGTGAATAAATAATTTGCATGATGGTGGGGGTCTGGTTGTAAATTCACATAGTAGTAAGTTAGAACTGCCTGCAGATTGTATTAAATAAAAATAAAAAAGAGTAACAAAATTGTATTAAACTCAAGAAGGATTATAGCAGTTCCGGTGGTTGTTGCAAAAGATTGAAAGATTGTACAGGCACTGAAAGAAGTTAACTATTTCACAGAACCCCCCCCCACCCCCCCACCCCCCAATTCCAAAAGAAAAGGCACGGACATGAGCGTACCTGTACCGGACAGATTCAGCTTGAGCTCCATTTCCACTACAATTAGTACTTTGAATCCGCAAAAGAGTGACGAGTTCCAAACCTCTTTAATACAGACATCACAGATCTCGTTGCCTTTTATGCTAAACCACTTTATAGGACATTCTTGATGAGCCAAGGCAACATCTTTACAGCTACATTCCATCTTCAAAGTTTTGAACCCTCTCCAAGTTCAACAATGCAGATTCAGCAGACAGCATCTTCTTGAGTGATGTCTTCGCCGAAATTAGTGTTTTCATCTGAGCCATGCCACTAAGGAAGGTGTAGGTTAGTTATACAGGTGAGTGAAAAGAAAGGTTCAAGCTGTAAATGCAGTCATGCTACATAATAATACTACCAAATATAGGTTAAATTCATTTTCCTAAAGCAGATTCTGAATGATGATTTATTGGAATCTAAATGCTATAAGTCAACTTCCAACAACTATCCACAAAATTTGCAGTCTATCAGAAATTGGCGAGTACATATTCCTATACTCAAATGATCACCCGACCAACCAAATTTTGATAAATCACAATCTGTAGTATGAAGTCCTAGGTTTACAAAATTCTTTATTTGCTTGGCTTCTTAGAAGTAAATTTGGTTTCTCTAATAATTACTCCAAATTCAAAGTAAAATTGCAAGTAATAAAAGGATAGTCATGCACAACGGCTTCCACAAATTGCTAGAAGTCTAAAATGACATATATGAACAGTATAAAAGCTGAACTAGCGAATTTGAGCCGACACTGCAATTCGGGCAACACTTACTAGTTCACCAGTAATCTTTACAGGAGCAAACTCCATAGTTTAAACGGTGGAATCTCTTTATATCTCTTAACACAATCACCCTTTGACTCATCCTGCTGAAGTACTTCATTAGAGAATGGCAATCCCCACACACTCTAAGGTTCTTCACAATCGTAATGATCACTCCAGGATCAGTACTAATGAGCCCAAAAGCAAGTGCTAACTTTTCACTATGACTTCCCAATGCCCCTGCCTTCTCTTCCTCATCAATGTAATGAAGCACCCACCCACTTTCAGGCATGTAACCTTGTTGTTTAGCTCCCTTAATGATCTCCTCTAATTTCGAGTATATCTCCTGTTTACGTGTATGAGCATTATCACCAGCAACAAATGTATGCAATTGACCATCCACCTCCATTGAAATCCATCCAGGATCCTTCTCAACATTTTTGCTCTTCATTGAACTCCTAACTCTTTCTACATCATCCCATTTCCCTGCTCCTAAATAAACATTAGACAGAAACACATAGCCCCCAGCATGCTTCGGTTCAAGCTGCAGGAGCTTCTCGCATGCAACTTTTGCCATTTCAACGTTCTTGGGAGCTCTGCAAGCAGAAAAAGTGCACCCCAAATAACATAATCTGGCTCCAAGGGCATACTTCCAGTAAAGTTCAACGCCTCAACAAATCGACCAGCCCTCCCAAGTAGATATACTACTGCAGCATAATGTTTCATAGTGGGCTCAATTGAGCAGTCACAGTGCATGCTATCATAGATTTGAAGAGCCTGATCCGCCCGTCCAGCATGAGAGCATCCGGTTAAAACAGCAAGGACAGATACTCCATCAGGTTTGATTCCTGCAACCATAAGAACAAAATTATTTTACTTTGTCAAACAATTTTCTATAGAATCAAGTAACTCCATGGACAAAGAGTATATCGACAGTATCAGTCAATCTCCCTTGTTCAAAACACCTAAGAGCTTTGTCTACATGTCCATGAATTGCCCAACCCCATATCATTATACTCCACGTACGAATATCCTTCTCCTTCAATCCTCTAAAAAACAGGCTTGCAGACTCAATATGCCCACATTACGCATACATATCAATCAAAGCATTACCAACTGCTGCATTCAGATGAAGCTCATTTCCTAATACTATCATGAATCTTTCTACCTGCCTCTAATGCCCCAGTTTTCGCACAAGCAGAAAGAGACGATACAACAATTAAACCATTCGGCTTTACACCTTCTTCCACCATCTTAAAAAACAAATCCAAAGCCTTCTTATGCAATCCATTTAGCGTTAACCCATGAATCATACTAGTCCAAGAAAGCACATTCTTTTCCATCATCCCATCAAAAACACCCGTTGCTTTATCCACTTCCCTATTCCTCAACAACCCACTAATCAAACTATTCACCCACATTTCTCTCCATCATTTCCTCAAACAACGCCAACGCTTTACTCACCCTCCCAACCTTACAACACCCATTAATCACAACATTCCACAAAAGCACACTCTCAACTTTATTTCTCTCAGAACTTTCTTCAAACAATTGCAATGCATAATCGCAACATTGTGTATTATTACATTGTAGTGTGTTATTTTAACGAATATAACATATGAATAATTTTTTTTTTGTTGTTGTTATTATATAATCTCAATAATTAACAATTTGAAGGATAATAAAAAGTAGGATAATCGAAAACATGAAAACATATGATTATTACATTATATATCATATATAAAAAAAAGATAATGATGCATCCGCGCTAAATTAGTTATAACATAAAATAGAGTTTTTCATTGTTATCTAACAACAAATCAGAAATAAAAGAGAAAAGTGAATTCGAGGGTGCTTATGATTTGGTAAAAAATTCTATCTAAATTCCAAACAGAAAGTCGAAGTTTTGAAGTGTACGAGTAGTATTTGTCTCTGTTTATTAAATCTTTTTAAATTTTTTTGACATGAATTTAGAATTAGTCAGACTTCAATACGGGTACTGAACACTAGATGAAAGTCAAAAAAAAAAAAAAACTAATTCTAACTTTAAAGAAGTCATTGGGATGAAATTTGATCATAATATCATATCATCGCATTTTAATGATACAGAAAGAAGATGGTATATGTATATGTTTCTATGCAGGTTGCTCAGATCTCATATATACGTTAAGAAATCTACTAATATTAAATATTATGTTTCTCAAATAAGAATTCTCACTAATCAAGTTTCTCCAAAATCCCTATCTATATAGAGAAACCATGTTATACTTGGACAAACTTGACAAGCTTTGTTTTATGGTTTACATTAAGGATTTCCAATTGCCTTTTTCAACTCATTCCCAGCTGAAAAAAGCACATCCATGTCCACTTTTTCTCTTTCCAGGTACAAGAACTCACCCCCTTCAATCTTTTCAAATCCACAGAGCTCAAGAAATTCGATACAGCCTTGCAGTTTGCCAACCCTATCCTGTAATCAAAATGTCAAGAACAGATTTTAAAGGGCGGATTTTGAAATGTATATCAAACTCTTATCTATAAATGCTCTGTGCACATAAAAAGTTTGACTTGAAGCATTGGATGGTAAAAACTTATTCATACTTGTGTTTATACCAAACCATACGAATTTACCATATCAAGTCCTAAATTAGGTGAAAATGTGTGTTTACTAACTATAGTTTTGTGATAACCAACATGTGTCATGTATTTATTGGGTAGTAGCTGCATACACCCAGCACGAATAGGTTTTTACCCCTACAGGATTCTGTGAAATTTGTGAACCCGTTGTTGGATCCTCCACCCCGTAGATCCTTATGAAAACAAATTGAAACCAAAGAAACAGGATATAGAAGGAGCTATGTTGCTTTGACTCCCCAAAAAAGTTGTATCAAATACTTCAATAATGCACTACTTTGGAAGATCTGACATGTATCTCATGACATTTTGAAGAGTTTGAGCAACATAGAAAAGAGAGTGTGGGGTATTAGAGAAATAAATCAGGGTAAATAGTCCTTTTTGGAGTTTAGAGTTGATTTTCTGTTAAAACATCCAGAACCAAGTAACCTCTTCACTACTATAAGGAATTACATACAAATTTAAGCTCTAACGAGGTTATAAACAGGATAAAATGATCTTTCCCCTTGATTGAATTAAGAGGTTAGGGAGGAAAACACTTAAAATTGAATATATAATTAAGAAACAAGGGACAATCGTTTTGTAATTTATGTTCTCACCTGGAAAACAGCATTACTGATTCTAATTTTACGGTATTTCTCCTCATCTGGATTTGTCGCGACATTCCTAGCAAAAGTTAGTAGTGTGATGAAAGCTGTCTTGACTTTGGCCTCATCATCCTAGTCCACCAAATGGAAAATTGACAAAGACTCAGTTAAAACAATAAAGAATGAAAGGACAATTCATTCAATTATGGAACAAAAGCACGACTCAAATAGTTGGCTGTCTCAGTTCCAAATTGTGCTCTCTTTATGGAGACCCTTGTTATTTACATTTCAATAGCATCTGCCTTATATTAAAAGTCACAAAGAAGAGAAGATTGTGATGTAAATCAGCAGAAATATTACCATGTGATTCAGTTTGATAGTACACAGGTGCTCCTTGATCTGCTGGGCCTTTGTAGCTGGAGGTAACAAATTCTACAAAATTAATTTAAAAAGCAACTTGAGTAGGCACAAGCATGTCCAATTGGAGAAAAACCATATCCACAGATTTGAACAGACATTACCTTTTCTTCCTCCGAAACAGGTCCAGAAAGCAAACCAAACTGCTGCATTATTCTCTGTGCCTGTGAAGTAAATATACTTGTTATAACTTTAGAAAAGACAGCAGGGAATTATGTTTATCAGATGGCACTTGATTGCTTTGCATAAGGTGCAATGTTGATCGCCAACACATTGGCCAAGTTGATCATACAAAGCAAGAATTTTCATGAATACATTTCACTCTCAAAGACAAAATTAAAAACAAAAGAAAGATCCAAATCAAGAGAAAATAGGATAACAGTGATCCCCATCAGACCTTACATCTTCATAAATGTATCAAATCTACTCATTTACCAGCAATCTTGCCATAGCCCTTTTCCTTTTATAAACTTTGAACGACAAACAAAGAAAGATTAGGCTGTATCGTCTTAGACAGTTCAAATTCATTTTCTGCAAATGATCAACCTCATTATATCCATTTTTAAAGCTTCTGTTTTCTTTCAGTTGAGGAATGCAAGCATTTGGTAAAACAAGAGTGGAGTGCATTATAGGTTTGCATAAATGTATCATTGTTAAGCAAAATTAGGAAATAACTTTTTTAATAAGTAATCAACGATTTATAAATGCTTGCATGAAACTAGTGCTATAAGGCATAATTATAGGTTGTGCAGCTCCCCTATTGTATCTAAAATTGCATCATCATCCAAAAAGCTAGAAAGGAAAAAGAAAATAAATCTTTGTTTAAGGCTATGAATATTTCTCCTATTGCCTTCAAAAACTCTGCTATTTCTTTTCAAGCCAAACAGTTCACCAAATGCCTCGAGGAATTGCATACCTTCTTAAGGAAATAACTTGCATACTTCTGTTAAGAAAATAATCATTGTTCAGTATCCAAGTAAACTTAGGAAGCTCCACCTCCCCAAACCCAAACCATTAAAAGATGAAAAGAGTCGGCTTAATGCGACAGGAAATGACAAGTTGACTAATAAAACCATTAAACAAATCATAAAATTAGCAAGTAAATAAAGTTTGCTCATTTTCTAGTTAATGTGTGCTTAAAATGCAGTAGAAATAGACAGAACAGTACAATGTCAGACGCTATGTTTCACCGTTCCTTAACCTGGTGCATCACAATTCAGGTCTCACCTGGTTACAAAGAGCAAAATTGCCAGTGCAGCTTATTGAAAGTTCCAAGCGAAAAGTGTGATTACTAAACAAGCAAGAAAGGCTCTTTTTATCTTATTAGTCAAGTGCTAACGAGCAAGAAACAGATGTGCTATGAAGCAATGGCTTTTGTGCAGCTGTGCGCCCTTGCTTCTTGCCTTATTTTACTTAGTAATAAACAGGTAAGAAGCCAACAACAAAAGGTCAACATAGGATATAAGCTCACTCCCTGTGTACTTATAAAGCTCTGAAAATATAATTAGTAGTGGGGAAAGTCTCAACCAAGAATATTGGTAATGCAGAAGAATCTATGACAAATGTACGATTGCAACTTTTCACTTATTCTATATTCTCAATCTTCCAGGATGCCAGTTAAACTGTCTTTTAGCCATTTAGCAATCAACATATACCTGACTAACATGCATTGGAAGATATAGAGCAGAAGCTACGGATACACCGGACCAGTAACTTTTGCTTAAATTCTAAATATAGATATTAGGAAATGCACTAAATATCTACAATTTTTTATAATGAACCAGATACTATAATATATTAACTTGAGGTTGTTGCAAGAAACCATACACTTCAAATCTTGGATCTGCCTTTGTTGACATGTTCTTAGCAAAATCAAAATTCTTAGGACACATTAGGATTTCTAACCTTAATCAATTGATTGATTTCAGCCATTCTCCAGCGAATATTCTCCCTGGCTCTTCTTTCTTTCTCTTCAGCCACCTCTGCCGTCCTGTCCTGAAATTCAGTATGTCCAGTGCTCTTCGCATGAAAATTACTCTCCTTCACATAATCAAAATTGAAAAGTCCCCATAAGACGCACGTAGAAGCTATATAACTATTGGAACTCCCATCAAAACTAAAAGTCAGTTTGATAAGCAGACAAACTATATATGAATTACAGTACATGGATTATACTGAACCTTACATGCTGGATTATTTAGTGAATTTCAGTGACAACATTCCCAAGCCATATGGATGGTACAATTTTCATAAAACTTACTAAATGGAATCATCAAAATTTAAATTATTAGATACAGAATTCAGCTACAATGCAATGTATACACTCTCAAGCTATATACTCAGCATGCCTAATTTCCATTAAACTTTAGAATGTTACAAATAGTATTTCCCAAAATTGCATCAGCTATATTCCCTAAGCAATATCAACAGTTCAACAGCTTAGCTCCCACTGAATTTCAGAGTATAAAGTATGGTTGCATTCGCAACCTATATATACATCCACAGGTTCATCACATTAGAATGTTTGCATTATTAACCTATATCAAAAGTTTAATAAGCGCACGACATAACTATTTTAATTAGATTTCCTGATTTTTATCGAAGCATAAGTGATGCTATTGTTGTAAAGTTATCATCAATTAACTAATCAATCAAGCACCCAAGGGTGTGCAGGGTCTCAGGTTCAAATCCTAGAGGAGGCCAAAATATAGTAGGTGATTTCTCTCTATCTGCCTAAGTTTTTGATGGCCAGATAACTCTGATACTTGATAGTGGTGGTTGATAACAGGTATCTGGTGGAATAGTCAAGTTTACACCACAGTCATAAGAAAAAAAGAAAAATATAATCAATCAATCAATTATGCCTCAATCATAATCATAACATGATATATGTCAATTACAAGTAATTTGGAGTATCAGGGCTAGCAGTTCCAGCAATAACAACACTATATCAACCCAAAATTGAAAATGAACAGAGATTGAATTCTTCTTTTTTCTCTTTCAACCCTTGTTAGCTTAAATTACTAGCCCATTCCTAATCCTAAGAATACAAAAGCAATTCAGTAGCAAACTAAGAAGTCTTTCCCTCCCCGATCTGTGTATAGATTGTGTAGGTTTTGGCCTTCTGCTACAGTAGGATGCGCTTTGTTCACCTATACTAGTTGAATTGAATATGCTTTGCTTTGTAGGACTACTCTAGCCCTAGCTCTTCTGTCTATTTGATGGACTCAAAAACCTGGTCTCATGCCAACCCTTGACTGACCTGAGGCCACTGAAATCTGTATAAATGCACTCCCCCCCCCCCCCGGGTTTTCAACTTACCATTTTAAGCATTAAAAGAGATTACAGATTGATTTTAATCTTATCCAAACGAGAACCTAATAGGAAGGTGCAGAGGAAGAAAATTAAAATACAAGGTTGGTAGGACGATTGATGTATTTCTTTCTCATTATGCATATTAATCATTTTTTTTACTTTTAGATTTTTATTACTATGTGTTAATTTTTAGCCTCGATATCTTAATTTCTTGATATTGTTTTCGCTTGTTATTGTTGCTTCTTATCCAATCATTGTTTAGCCATTAATCTATCAGAGACAGTTCATCCAACATAAAAAAAATTGTACTCTCTGTTCTCCTCAAATCCTACTTATAAAATGACAT
>JBDJHY010000116.1:20623450-20637877 GCA_039654485.1 Withania somnifera | reverse complement strand
CGTTAAAAGCCAGGAAAGCCTGTATTATTAGATCTGCAAAATGAGGAAATGTTGAAGAAATTATTACCCTATATTACAACATTGATATATTAACTCAAGACACAATAGAACTAGCTCTCATGCATGATAGAATTATGGACTTGAAATACATACATGTAAAGGAGACCATAGAACAATATCAACTATTAACAGGACAAAGAAAAAGATCTGTTATTAATATTAAAAATGCTACTAATACTACTAATACTAGTCAGACCAAAATAGAATGATCTGATCCTTTTTAAGGTCGAATGTAATTGAGATACATCATTTGGGATCATGTAAGTAAAATACGTGAAACCCAACATATTACAAGCCTATGTAATTCAAATGCAGAAGGCCATATTGCCATAATACAATTGCCATCATCCGAGAAGAAGAAGATAAGAAGAAAATGATAAAATTTGATACAAATATCAGCAAGAAAAGATGTTAGTGGAAAGAACTGTAGAAGAAAAGAAAAGTTTCAAACAAGATACTGTTATCTTTTGTACTACTTCTAAGTATGTAAGCAATGATGTAAGCAATTTTTGTACTACTTCTAAAATAAGTATGTAAGCAATGATCTAAGCACTCTTCTGAGGTTATCGATATAAAGAGCCTCATTGTAACATGGAGAGGCAAGTTTAAAGTTTCAGAAATAAAGAAATCTTTCTTATATTTTCATGTCTAGCTAAACTCTCTCTCTCTAGTCTAAGATCCATTATACAAAGGATATCACTACTTTAGAAAAATATCTCTGAAAAAATTATAAAACCAAAAAAATCACTTTGAAGAATTGTTTAGAACCATATTAGTTTAAAAAATCACATCTCTTAAGAATATTTAAAGGATAGTCTGTTGAGAAATCATTTGTTCCTAGGCTATTATCCCGTTAAATTCAGATGTGAAAAGGAACTAGGAAAAGTTAGGCCAGGAAATGTTGATATCTCTAGTGATCTGAAGATTTGGTAAGAGGTGTGCTTTTTTTTCTATATGCTTCTGATTATGATTCTGATAAGTGTAGATTCTGTATTTATAATTTTTTTAAAGTAGATATAATTACATATATAGGATTTTAGACTTCTTAAAAATAAAAATATTTGAAATATTAATCGCTTTCGTATTACTTACATGTTATAATCACTTTACTATCCATATTACTTACATACCATCTATATTTCACCATTTTCTAAGGTTAAATAATGGAAAAGGATCCTCAACAAAAAATGGTATCAGAATACTGAATCTGAATAATACGATTATTGTAAAATTAATAAGTTACCAGAATATACAATAAGTTTTAGTAAATTCTTTTATGAAGCAAGATTTTTAACACAAGAAGGAATAATATATTAACAATTATACTATGAACATTTATCAAATCCTTATAATACTGAAGTAACAAAAGAATATAACAGTCTAGAACCTAGAGAAAATACATTAGGAGAAAGGATAGGAGTATTAAGAGCATTTAATGAGAAAAAGTGAAGAATATAGAATACAACAAAATGTTAAAAAAAAAATTAAAATTGGGATTAAAGAAAATATGTGGATTCATAGAAAGAAGATTAGTATTTGGATGTGATGATAAAATAAATAAGAAGAAAAGATATAAAGATTATAGTTAACCTTATAAACAAACTTATTACAATAAAAGGCCATATAAATCATATAAACAATACTCTAAACCTTATAGAAGAAAAAAAGTTAGAAAAAATAAAAATGCTCCTTTAACTAGAAAAAAAATTTAAAATAAAAGAAACTTTAGAAAACAAATAAATAAAAAATTCTTAAATGAATGTAAATATTGGAATTGTATTGGACATTATGCAAATAATATTCAAAATTAATAAAAAGGATATAAAATATATTAGTACAACGCAGTTTATTATGAACTTAGAACAAATAAAAAAAAGTAATAATAGATGGTATGAAGTGGAAAATTTTTATGTTAGCTAGACAGAAACTGACAATGAATATGAAGAAGAAAATATCAATTATATAAATTATATATCAGAAAAATCAGAAAGTGAAAATACTGATAGAAGTTTTGAATAAGGTCACAAGATAGAAATTTTGGGAAAAGAATAGAAAATTAATAGTAGTTGTATATATAGAAACATATGTGGAATACAAACCTAACAAAATGATAAAATAAAAGATATTTATAGATAGTGGAGCAGATATGTGTTTAACCGAAGAAGAAGTATTAGATTCACATAGATGGAAGAGATCTAAAATACATAGAACAAGAGTAATAGAATTTGATGAAAGAATAAAAAATTTAGATATAATTGCAGAAAATATGAAATTAATATTAAATAAAACAATACTTAGATTACAATAATATATCAAGAAAATAATATGAAACAACAGATATTATTAAGAAATAATTTTCTAGATTTCTTTAAAATACAAGTTATTAATAGTAATACTATAAGTTTGCAAACGCTTTGTAAAGAATTACATGAAACCTAACATATTACAGTCCTATGTAATTCAAATGCAGAACGCCATCTTACCACAATACAATTGGCATCATCCGAGAAGAAGAAGATAAGAAAAAAATGAAAAAATGATAAAGAAGAGATATAATACAGATATCAGCGAGAAAAGACGTTGGTGGAAAGAACTGTAGAAGAAAAAAACAGTTTCAGATAAGATACTGTTATCTTTTGTACTATTTCTGAAATAGGTATGTAAGCAATTTTTGTACTATTTCTGAAATAAGTATGTAAGTAATGATGTAAGAATTCTTCTGAGGTTATCTATATAAAGATCCTCATTGTAACATGGAGAGGCAATTTGAAAGTTTCAGAAAAATTCAGAAATAAAGAAATCTTTCTTATATCTCTATCTATAGCTAAACTCTCTCTCTAGTCTAAGATTTATTATACAAAGGATATCACTACTTTAGAGAAATATCTATGAAAAAATTATAAACCATAAAATTCACTTTGAAGAATTGTATTTAGAATTATATTAGTTTAAAAAATCACATCTCTTAAGAATCTTTAAAGGATAGTCTATTGAGAAATCATTTACTCTTAATCCATTATCCAGGTTAAATTCAAGTGTGAAAGAGAACTAAGGAAAGTTAGGCAGAGGAAATAATTAAAAGAGATAATAAATTAAATAAATTAAATGATATAATAAAAGAACAATATAAAATTATCAATGAGCTAAAGAATGGATAAAAAGAAAAAGATAATAGATTCATCAGAAACATATTATCAAATGAACGAATATAAAGGAGGAATAACACAAACCTTAGGTTTCAAACCTGAAAAATATCAGAAGATACAAGATGAAAAGGAATAATTATCAATAAAAAATATATTTATGACTAAATGATTTGCAAAAATAAAAGAGTAAGATACATTGTACAAAAGTATGAAAATATAATAGATCTAACAGTATAAACGGGAGATCAAAAATAAATTTAATAAATAATAAAATAATAAAAAGAGAACTATCAAAATTATGTAATAAAGAAGCTAAAAATATAGGATATTAGATTTTATAAATATATCAAGTAACAAGTTAAAAATTAAAGTAACAATTTTCA
Source organism: Withania somnifera (assembly GCA_039654485.1). Taxonomy (NCBI): domain Eukaryota; kingdom Viridiplantae; phylum Streptophyta; class Magnoliopsida; order Solanales; family Solanaceae; genus Withania; species Withania somnifera. The sequence continues at coordinate 20,634,288 of JBDJHY010000116.1, read as the reverse complement.
ATGGAATGATAACAAATGATTGTGTAGCTGAAATAAATACATGAGCCATTAAAAGTTTTATCCACAAAATGAAAGAGAAATAATAATTACTTATATGTATAAAACTTTTAATGGCTCATGTATTTGTTTCAGCCACATAATCATTTGTTAGCATTCCATTGAAAATTTTTTACTTTAATTATTAATCTGTTACTTGATATATTTATTAAATCTAATATCCTCTACTGAATTGATGTACTACTATTTTGTTGACTTGACAACTTATCAGCTGAAGGATATTGCCATGTCTTGGGGTGATTTGTAGAGGAAAAATTAGGGATTCGGAGCAGATCTTCCTTCTTGGGATGAGTTTGATACAGCGTTCATATGCCTATTATTTCCTAGAGAAGAGTCACGAGAGGGTGAGAAGAGTTTTAAAGCTTGGAGCAGGGCTCTATGTCTATTTTTTAGTACAGTATGTGGTTGACCAAGTCATTGAGGTATGCTCCGTAGATGGTATGGACATGAACAACCAGATGGATATGTTTGTATCTATCATTTCTCCTAACTTGATGTTGGCAAGGAGGGCAGCTTTGTTGAGTACTGATATAAATATAGGTAAGTTGTTGGTGCATCTTGAGAAGATAGAAAATGATAAAGCTAAGTGAAGGGAGAGTCAACAAAGCAAGCGGTCTAAGACTTGTCATACCGAGTCAAGTCAACCTAAGTCTAGTGTTCTCAGGTAGAAAAAGTAGCAAAGAGTACTAGGGACTAGCCCAACCCCTTCATCTTTCAATGCTCCTTTGCAGATTGGGGTCCCATGTCTTGTTCGTTTATAAGAAAGATGATTTCCTCCATATGTTCATTGATTACCGTCAGCTGAACAAAGTCACAATCAACAATAAGTATCCTATTACAAGGGTTGACAACTTGCTTGATCAGCTGCAAGATGTTATACAATTTTCAAAAATTGATCTACATTCCGGCTATCATCAGCTTAGGGTCAAAGAGGCATATATTCCTAAGACCAATTTTTTGACCCGATTAGCCATTTTGAGTTCGTGGTCGTGTATTTTGGTTTTACTAATGGTCCTACAACTTTCATGGACCTTATAAACAGGTTTTTCAATCCATAATTGGACTTGTTTTTGATTGTCTTCATCGACAGTATTCTGGTTTATTCCATAAGTAAGAAGGAACATGTAAACTATCTTTGATTTGTTCTTCAGACACTTAGAGATCATCATCTTTATGCTAAGTGAGAGTTTTGGATTTAGTCAGTTGCCTTTCTTGGTCATATTATTTCCACTGGGGGTATTCAAGTGGATATTTAGAAGATTGACAGCGTCCAAAATTGGATAAGGCCTACCTCTTTGTCACATATCCGTAGTTTTATAGGTCTAGCTAGGTATTACCGTAGGGTTGTCTAGGGATTCTCTTCAACAGTCGCTAGTTTGACCCATTTTACTCAAAACAAGGTGAAGTTTGAGTAGTATGATCAGTGCAAGAACACTTTGCAGGATATGAAGGTCAGGTTGGCATCTGCTTTGGTATTGACTTTAACTGGGGGTTCTGAGGGTTTTGTGGTGTATTGTGATCCTTCAAGAATTGATCTGGCTTGTGCTTTGGTGAAGCATGGTATGATGATAGCGTTGGCTTGGAGATAACTTTAGATTCATGAGAAGAATTATCTTACTTATGATCTTTAGTTGGCATCAATGGTCTTTGTTTTGAAGTTATAGAGGCACTACTTGTATAGAGTGCCCGTAGATGTCTTCACTGATCATACGATTTTGTAGCATATGTTTTAGACGAAGGATATGGATCGAGTTATTGAGGAATTATGTCATGACTATTTTGTATCATCCGAGAAAGGTCAATGTAGTGGTTGATGGACTTAGCAGATTGTCTTTGGGTAGTTTTTTGCACGTTGAGGAGAGTAAGAGCGAGTTATCTAGAGAGGTTTAGAGGCTTGGATACCTTAGGTTAGATTGATTGGTGAGGAAGATGATGGTATGCTTGTTCATAATACTTCGGGGTCATCTAGTTGCGGAGGTAAAAGAAAAACAAGATGGTGACCCGATACTAGTTCAGTTGAAAGATGGGGTTCTTTGTTATCAGGATCTCCTTTGTGTGGTAGATCTTGATGGGTTGATACGGAGGATCTTTTTAGAGGCTCATATTTCCTAGTATTCTGTTCATCCATAAGCTACGAAGATGTATAGAGATTTGAAAGAAGTGTATTGGTGGGAGGTGTGAAGGGGGACATAACTGAGTTTGTGGCTAAGTGTCCTAATTGTCAACAAGTGAAGGTAGAGCATCAGAGACCCACATATGAGATGCAGCAATTTGAGATTCCGACATAGAAGTAAGAGGTGATTAATATGGAATTTATCACCAACTTACCATTAGCCCATAGACATGTTCCATATGGGTTATAGTAGACCTAATGACTAAGTTTGCTTACTTCTTACCGTACAAGAAATATAATCTATTTTAACACTTATTAAGCAATGGTTATAGAACCGTCACAATAGATGTTCTATTGCGAATGTTATAACCGTCGCAATACATCTTTTGATCTAATATGACACGTCTTAAAAAATCGTCACATAATCTCTAAAATCGTTGCTAAAAGAGGTGAATGTGAAAACATATATTTTAACCGTAGAAATAAATACATATACCTACAATTATTTTATCAAAAAACTATTTTTTTTTCATTATTTTTGTCCAAAAATTATTATTTCCCTGTAATTTCATTTAGCCAGGAATTGAAAAGCTACATACTATGGAAACCCGCAAAAGCACATACCCTCTCTTCTACTCTAGAAAGAACCTCATAAACGGCATACCCTCTCTTTTTATCTCTTGAAGTACCCTCAGGATACATATCCTCTTCTACTCACAACTCAAAAGATTCCCTTGTTCCTTACAGAAAACCTTCATAATACAATATTGCAGTCGCTGTCGCAGGTAATGATTCGAATAAAATTTGGTTCATATTTTCTTTAATTTTCTCTAATATGTAATTCATATTCATAGCTCTTGTCTTTTGGGTTCAATCTAGTGGTTTGTCATCTGGCGTGGTTATTCCATTGTAAAGGTTCTGGGCATGGGTGTTCAGTCGGCTTGGGTATTTTTTCGCAAGTAATTTAGCAAGAGGAACTAATGATTTTAGTGAGGATTTATGGTTGTTGGTTATAGGACGAAGAAAGGAGAAACAGGAACAACAACATTGACAGTAGATGAGTGATCAAGAGAGAGAGAGAGAGAGTTGAGGATTTACTGAAGTGGTTAAGCTTCACCAACTGTTGAAGGATCGTTGAATGATTTTGATGTTTTTATAGGAATCCGAGGTGGTGCGGGTGGTGGTCATTTGGTGGAATTTCATAAGGCGGTTTAAGGTCTGATCCAACGTACACTTTGTGTTACTACTCAAATGTGAATCTGAACCCTAGGATTCTTCCACCACTTTTTTCTAAAGAATATAGGAGGTTTGTGCAGAGTCTACAGGGTGGTGGTGGCGTTGTTAATCCACTAGCAATAGGGGGATTGGTGATAGGAAGAAAGGGGATCACTGAGAGAGTCATAAGGGAAGGGATGTAGAGTCACTTTTTCAATATCGATGGGATTTCGTTTAAAATATGGAGAAAATAGAAGTGAGGTGCGGATGGAGTGGGATGGTGATGTTAGTATAGCCTGGATTAGGTTTAGGAAGCCAACAGAATAGCTTTACCGAGATCATTCAAGTGAAAAGAGAAATGGAAATTATTATTATTATTATATGATAAAGTGTTGTTTTTGTTCAAAATATTTGAAGGTTTTTTTATCTATGAGTATTGATGTGTGTTAATTAGAAGTGTTTTTGTGGGATTGGTTGTTACTTTATTACAAATTTTATTTCCTTTTCGGAGAATGTTCAATGCTTTTTATTAAAATTTGTTGTATTTATATATGTTTGTGCACCTTTAGGGTTGTTATTTATCGTTACATGACATGTTTCTGTATGGTACCTGCCCGTTACTAGCACTTTGAATTTTTGCATCATGCATCACTAATTTGACCTAGCAGCATGTTGAGAGCAACACTTGTCGACTCGTTCTTTTGAGCCTTAGATTATGATGTTATCTATGTGTGGGTCAATCTTGTAGATAGGAAATGTTATCCAGTACTTCTGGATATCTCTGTTCCCACTTTTGTGTTCTTCTTGCTCTTGAGAAAATATGTCTAGCTTCTCTAAGCACTTTTTAGTAGGATTATATATGGATATATTTTCTATTTTTTTTTATGAAATACATGGCTGGTTTATTTTGTGAGTATGCTTGATAGATCTTGACTGTTGCTATCTTTCCCTTTTATGTTTTGTTTTCCATGCTGTCCTCCTTTTTCGTTTAGCTTCAATGCCTTTGGTATTCTAAATTAAGAATACTCTTGTTAGCCAAAAACTTACAATGTTATGTGCTTCATGACAAATGGAAGATTGAATCATAGAGCACGAGAACAAAATATTATGTAATGGGTATTTCAGAATATTTTGATAGAAGTTCGTTCTAATCAGTGAAGGGTATAGCTTGTTGACTTGGTTGTTGGTGAAATAGGATTATTTGTGAACAAAGAATTATATCTTTTCTATTGTCGAGAGTAGTTAGTGGGCCTTTTCCTTCAGTTATCAAAAGAAATAATTTTGGTTGTGCCTGCATTTACCTGGATGTTACTATATGAGATGGTAATTTGGTTTGTAATTTATTTTTCTTGTAATGTATTAATCCTACTTTGGGTACTTGACTGTGCCATTGTCTATTTAGACCACTGCTGGTTTCTGCATGTGCCTATGTTTTACTCCTCCTTTGAGTGAAATTTTCCTGACCGCTATTGATTTTGTAATGCTTTGTTTCACAAACTTTTATCTTTTTGAGATCGTTGTTGAGCTAAAAGTTTTACATTGTTATCTGACTACCCACTGGTTTTTGAGACTTCATGTAACCACTGTTTAATTCCCAAAAGTCTCATTTTCTCCATACAGGATGGAAGTAGGTCCTCTAGCTTGATTAAGGGGTTATGGTCATCTCAGAACCTTGTAGAGAGTATTCAGAACGAGACAACAATATATGGTGTCTTAAGTTCACATGCTTTATCCTGTGAGGGTTTCAATTGGATATGCACCCTAGAAAGAACTTGAATCTTTTAACAATAGTTCCATCTAAGGTAAGAATCTTATAATGACTTATTTTGTCAATATTTCCATGTGTAATGCTCTTGCATGAAAAAGTTGAAAAGGGTTGATTATCATGAGTTTTATCAGAAGATTTAGTTAACTGTTGATACTATGTCATTACACCTTTCAATTAATAAAAACAGGACTGCATATGCGAGTGCAAAGATCTTGAGACAAAAGTTTAAGAGCGTGGTCTAGTTCTTTTGGTCTCAAGCTTTAAGATCATTCTGACATGGCCATTGCTAGAGTGAGTTTGAAACCCTAGTATATGGATTGATAGGCAAATTGCTCTGGTTTCCTCTTGTCTGGTATCTGGAATAGACTTTGTTTTGTTGCTATATTAGTTGTACCAAGATTCTTCTTGATCTTCCATTGAATGCATTATGCCAAAAGGAAAAATTGTAGTGAAGAAATAACTAATGGAGAAAATGCATTTGTAACAGTACATATTAATTTTTTACTGTCGCCTTTGAAATAAACCTATAGTTTTGTTTCATTTGGTTCGTAGTATGGTTATGTGCGATGCTCTAAACCTGATGACTCTAGTTAGCTGATGGCTAGAGTCTGGAAATTCTGCTGCATTCCTTCCTAATTAATCGATTATTTTTGTATTAATAGTTTTTGCAATATAGATCATGATATCATCTGTTCAAAAGGTGAAGAAGAAAACAAGAGTATACATGCCTATCTCAGTTTTCTTTTTGCTTTTCTCAGGTAATTCTTCTAGGTCAAAACCTTTAGATCATGGGTCCTTGACCATTTCATGTCTACATTTAACCATGTTCATGAAGATGAGTTTATTTACTAATAAAAAGGTGGTTGAAAGTCCTGCAACTTCCATGGGATATGTTTCACATATGTGTTTTTTCTCTTTGCTTCATAGAGTCTTCGTTTTAAATTGTATTTTCCCCATTTTGGCTATTTTTAATCAATGTAGTGTTTCACTTCTTATTTGATGTCCATTATAATACTTTTGCAGTTCCAAATATCTGCAATAGTAAAAGAGCTTGTGCAAACACCTGCAGACAGATATCCACAGACAACTTAATCAAGTGTCAAATTCAGTTTTATTTTCATCACGAAGAATCATAGGCATTTTTTCTTAGAGTGAGCAGGAAGTCAAGGTAGACATTCTATCTTGAGAGTTAGCTAATAAGAGGGGAACTTATCCTGTGGTAGCTAATAAGCTTGTGTCTTCTCTGTGTGTGTATTCATTTGCATTCGAAGTCATTCTATTATTTTTTTGTAATACACTAATGCTACTTGTACTGATAAAATCATAAATATGGGAAATTTCCAGTGATGGGTTGTTTCCCTTATTCCATTCTTCTGTTGATCAGTCCAATATAATTTAATATTAGTCTTCTTGGGTATATCAGTCTAACTTAACGATCTTCATGCAGGTTGTCAAACTTATTGCATCTTATTTACAAGTTCCTCTTCATTATCTCTTGAGGTTTTCAGGATCTTAATGATATATCCGTGATTATGCACCTTCAATAGAGCCTTCATTATCTGATTTAAAATCTAGTTCCTCAGTTTCTGCAAATTCAAAGCATGTGAAATTTACATTATTTTAGAAGGCCAAGACTCAACAAGAGCGACATATGTTGTATTCGTGCTGAATAAGGCCTGTTTCGTTATTCTTACCTCTGCATATCCATCTAGGGCCTTGTAAGAGTATATTGAAAATCCATGCTCTCTCTCTATTGAGAAATCACTATTCCATGTATAATCTTTTCGGACAGCTTTATGATACAATATCTTCAGAAAGACATGTGGGGTCACTCCTTTGTAGGTTTTCATATCTCAACGTTTTAACACTTAAAAATCTTTTGCCGGATCATTCATGTAACAAAATTTACTATGTTCTCTCCATCTATTGTCCATTTATTTGGCTGCTCAGGACATAAATTTCTTATGTTAGTAGATGCTTGAAAATGTCAAAGAGATCTTTCAGCTTCCTAAGTGAACATCCAATCTGGAAGGTTAGAAAAATTTATTGGCTTTGAGGCAGTTAAATATGTCCATATCCTTGATTTATCATGGATGCTACCTTCTCTTCGAAAAGGGTACTTGAAGAAAGCTAAAGATTACCTAGCTCATCCACTGGGGCATGGTAAGGTGTAACAGAGGTGTTATCAGTCTTGCTTTTTCTTTCATGTCAAACATATAATGCAATGTAATGGAGGTGTGGAGGTGTTATCAGTAGTTCTTTTGGCTTCATATCAAAGATATATTGCAGTGTACCTTGTTTTGCGATAGTTGCCTATTGTCTTGCTTCTGCATCCCTTTATTTTGTTGTTTACAAGCTGCAAATTTGTTAGCTTTTTCTTGCAGGTGGTTAGAAAGACTATCATGTGTTCGAGTGCAGTCAATGAGCACCATAATTTTGTAATGATACATTAGTAGGACATCACGCTAGCTAAGAGAACACTATCATATAAATCTAACACTTAAGCTGATTTAGACCTAAAAGATACAGTATTGTGTCACGACCCAGAAATTGAGTTGTCATGACTTTTACATCTCATCTGTATAAAAGTTTAACCCTAGCCCGGAGCGAGTAGCAGAGGGCCGATAATAAGAACTCAAGAAAAATAAAAGAGAGATGAAGAGAAGAAATATCAAACAAAAGATACGAGAACAAATGCATAATGACAAAACTCCAAAAACCTAGTGTCATGCTTGTAGAGCATTTATATACATGAATACAATTTACGAGCCCTAACGGGCAATTATAAAGTGGCTATTCAAGACCCGACTAGGAAAGCTCCAGCACAGAAAGGACAATTGGCCAGCAACTGCTCATTGAATATCTAGAAAATATCAGATACTGTGCTCAATCACGTTTGTCCGAATAACCTATGCTAGGACCTAAAGTAGAAGAGATGTATATTAGCATGAGTACCAAAAACAACAAGTACATAGTAGGTATCATAGGCCAACCGAACATAAATAAGGTAAATACAAATCAAAGAAAGGAGAGTGATGACACATAATAAATAACAAGGGCAACTAGGGTAGTAGCTAATGAGTGGAAAAATAGGACAATAATAATTAATGTATAAAAGATCGGCTAACAAGTGAAAAGGGTCTTTTAAAAGGGTATGTAACACAGATGCTCACTCAGTCACAAGTAATTGTGTCCACATATAACACGTAACTGTAGTCCCAACATAACTAGTACAAATGGGGATTGATGGAGTACAACTAATGTTGGAAATATAGCTACTGATATAATAATGATGGCAGTAAGTAAAGTAGTCAATCATACCGAAGAACGAATATTTGATATGTTCTCTCTCAGGGATGATCCCAAGTCAAGAGGGCTATAGAAACGCAAATACTTATCAGCATACACCCTCCCAGGATAGTCTCAAGTCAAGAGGGCTATAGAAGCGCATATAAGTATCAGTATGTACCCTCTCTGGGATGGTGCCGAAATAAGAGGAACACATGGAGAGTCAACTGCATACCATGTATAGAAGTTCCAGAATGCTTCTTTTCCGGGATATACCCGAATCTAAAAGGGCCTAAGTAGGACTCGAACCACATCCAAACTAAAAGTTGATATGCTCCCTCTATGGATAATCCCAAAGCGAGAAGCACCCACGGAGGACTCGAACCATATACCACTACTCCCCTATATATTCCTTCCCAGGATACGTATCATGGTCCAAGCATAATGAGCTGGATTGGTAGGGTCCTTGGAGGAACTTTAACCCATATGAAAAATCTCGTAATCATCCCATCGGTAGTATAGTCATCAAGGAAAAGGTGCCAACTCTAGGGATCAATCCGTATATTGTATCTAGATGGGACCTAAGTATCTTCATACAGGCACAACTCATATCATAACAAGATTCCCACTATCTTTAAACAAGTCGTACCCTAGATAATTAAGCTTGTCAGGGTTCGTCTCAAATAGTGGGGTAAAATAGCATCGAACCTCTCCTAGGAGCAGACATCAATCACATAAGTAAATGGAACCCCATTTTCATCAATAACTTAGCCCGAACCATCGAATAGATGCAAAGCTCTCATATGAAACTACTATGACACAATATCGTGGATTATTATGGCACCTACTATACCACCAATAGGAGAACCAAACCCTATAGTCCAAAGCAGAAGCGGAGGAAAACTACATTAAATGCGGAAGTATATCAAAAGTCAAGATAAAAATAATATTTTGTGTAAGTCTTAAAGAATAACGTAGTCTACCCAATATACGGTATCTGTGTCAAACAAACCTCTAAGTACAAAAATGATAAAACTGAAATTAGTATAACGATATCTACGAAATAAAATGCAGATCAACAAAAACATAAGTCCGAATAGAAGCAATAACAAGCTGGATACCAAGTTCACCATGAATCTCCGATGTGAATAAGATCCGAACGAACAACTGTCTGTATATCATGAATGGGAACCTGTACTCGGATCTACACATGTGCAAGTGTAGTATGAGTATAAATCATCGAAGCAACCCATACCTATTAGGCTTTAAGGGCCTACTGAGCACATAACAATAATAAAATCAATAAATAACAGAGTACAGGAAAAAGGGTCACAGAAGTAAATAGTATAATATAGAAACTAGAAACTCAATTACAAATCAAAGTTTCACATAGATGGATATCACTAGCCAATCACATAACAGGATCTCAGGCAATGAAAGAGAATGGTCGACATATGTGAAATATAACACAATAAATAGGAATCAAAGAAGCTAGGAGTAGAAAATGGTCGATATATCCGTAACCTTAAATGAAAGGATAAACAATTGAATAAGAGTGTAAACCACTAATCCCAAATAACATGAAATAGCAAGTAACTAATAAGGACAACTATGTAGTGATACACATAATAAAGTAAAGCAATTAAATGCTGACAAGTCCCTCATAAGGAAGCGCAACGTACACAGAAACATGCTAACCCGAAGGTCCTCAATTCTGACCTATGAGAACACTGAAGAAAACAAGTGCGGAAAAGTAAACATACACATGATCGACATCAAAACCTCACATCCCAATTTTAGAACCACAATGTTATCCTGTCAGAATCTTGTTCCTCATATCAATGTTATCCGGCCGGCATCATGTGCCTCGCATCCGTGTTATCCCTCCAGCACTTTGTGACTCATATCAATAATATCCTCTAGCCGTACTCGGAAAATCAAGGCGTACAACGCTAGTATATGGTAGTATCACCTAAGGTCCTCAGTAAATTAGTATCATTATGTTTCCATAACCTATAGTATCATCTATATCAAAAAGTTGTACTCACTACCGTACGATAACGGTCCCAAGTCCCAGCGCTGTACTCACTATCGAACGAAGTCGGTCTCAAGTCCTTGCATTTATTAGTAAAAAGATACTTTTCCCGATGCCAGGGTGTGATGCCCAGACTAAAACAAGTGAAAACAGTATTACCGGGTGTTGGATACAACGTCGAGAAAAAAATAGTAAAAGATAATTACTTATATTATTATTAAAAACATTCTCATTTATTTCTTTATACCCCTATGAAACTATATCATCAAATCATCCGTTAGCCTTCATGGCTCATAAATCAGGAGGTGATACTACCCAGCCTTAATGCACTCTCATCGGAGCCTTAGGCTCGGCCTCTCGCG
>JBDJHY010000116.1:20609085-20620730 GCA_039654485.1 Withania somnifera | reverse complement strand
AGAAAAGATTGTGCCAACATGTGCAGATCAACAGACAACTTAATCAGGTGTCAAATTCAGTTCTCTTTTTTTTTTATCAGAAAGTGTCATAGTCAGTTTTTGTCTTAGAACGAGTGGGAAGTCAAGGTAGACATTCTATCTTGAGAGTTTGCTAATAAGCGCTTATCCTGTGGTAGCTCATCAACTTACATCTACTCTGTGTGTGTATTCATTTGCATTGGAAGTCATTCCTTTACTTTTTTGTTAATACACCAATGATTATTGTACTGGTAAAATCATAAAAGAGGGGAAATTACCAGTGATGCATCGTTTCCTTTGTGTCCTTCTGTTGATCATTCCTTATAATTTAACATTAGTCTGCTTGTGTATATTCATCTAACTTATCGATCTTCATGCAGGTGGTCACACTTATTGCATCTTATTTACAAGTTCCTCTTCGTTATCCCTTGAGGCTCGGAGGATCTCGATCATATATCCGTGATTATGCACCTTCGATAGAGCCTTTATCATCTGATTTAACATCTAGTTCCTCAGTTTCCTCAAATTCAAGGCCCGTGGAATTTCCTCTATTTTTAGAAGGCCAAGACTCAACAAGAGCGGCTTATGCTGTATTTTTGCTGAATAAGGTCTGCGTCTTTATTCTTACCTCTGCATATCCAGCTAGGGCCTTGTTAGAGTGTATTGAACATTCATGCTCTCTCTTTATTGAGAAGTCAATGCTCCGACAGTCTTTTCAGACAACTTAATGATACAACAGGTTCAATGGAATTAGATCTCTGATACCACTTGCATTTTCTTATCTAGATATCTGTTTTTAGAATGTCCATCTAAATATTAATCTTGGTACATTTATGGGAATTGTCTTCAAGTTTAAGAAGCAAAAATTGTAAAACTGGCTCTTCCTTCCTTTTCAATCTCTTCCAGTTTGATTCGAAGAGCTAAGGAAACATTGAGGCTTAGTATGTTATCCTCCGCCAAGGAGACTAATTTTTTGTGATTCCAAGATACATATGAAGCATCAAGTCATAGTATGTTATCCACCACAGAGGAAACTCTGAGTTATGTGATTCTTTTAACGTAAACTTTGTTCTCCTGTTATAACGAGAAATAACAAGTTATGATACCTTGAAGAAACTTAGACAGCTGGAAGCACTCCTCAACAGACAGGTTTCATATCGGAACCTCTTCGTCTTCTCTCTTTTCTTTTAAAGGATAGTTTCTTCTTGAGAAATGCTACTAGCCCCTCATGAACACTTCTCTTCGTGTTAATGTTTCTATTCGCCACTTATTTGCTTAAGACATTAGCAATCTTGTCCTCTTTAGCCCTGAAGAGAGGGTGATAGATCATATGACCATGTTGAGTAAAAGCACCTAGCCTATCTTACTCCCCTCTATGCAAAATAGCAGTTTGGCAGCCTTAGTTCATAGTTCTTGTTGTATAGGTTCAGTTGATGCTTTTCATCGTGTTTATATTTGGGTCCACCACTTTTTGCTTAACATTTTGCCAAATCAACCTTTGCTTTCCCTATACTTGTTTCGTACTTGTTTTGAAAGTGACTACTAGCCTACCATTCCTGCAGTTTGCTCTCGTTGGCTTCATGTATGTGTTACCTCTTCCCTACAACGCATGACGTATCCTGATTTCTATTCCCTCCAACTGAATTTGCCATTTTTGCCAAGTTGGAGGTGAGTTTCCCCCGACTAGTATGTATAGGCTGTGATACTGTAGTACTGGGGGTAGAACTCAGAAAGCTAACCAAGGTTGTGTCTTTCCAAATGACCTTTCTTGTCATGTCTGCATTTTCCATTGAGGAGGGGACACCCTCCATGTTGACCACCCTACCCACTAATGGACTATGATGGGCAGTGGGAACTGACCGAATAGCATTTGATTATATGTAGCTTTAGTTGATTATTGTCGCCAGTACTGAGTTCTCCTCTCCCCAGTCCCCGCTAAAGTTAATTTTCTTTGGTTTTGACATTTGATCCAGAATCAAGTTTGACAATTTTACTTTCTTTGTGTGCAGGATATAGAACAACTACTGAATTATATCGGCGGCAGAAGTTTAGGGCCAAGACATGTACTAGCTAATTTGAAAGAGCTTCTTAGGATAATCCTTTCTCCAGAGTATATAGATACATGATTTGTGAGATGTAAATGTAGATCATTGTTATTTTTGTGCAGGTGCTAAATTTTCACTTTCAGCACCTTGCCTTCATACCCTTTGTCTAATACTGATTGAAATCCTAAAAGAAATTTATTGGTTTTGTTTTGTTATGGTTTGGTGTCTCTACTTTCCAAGTTCCTCATGATACTGAATTGATTCTACATCTGTGTAATTATCCATTGTTATAGTTCAGTCGATGATTGTATGTTATCTTCTAAATTATGTAGAATAGATCCTTGTGGTCCGGTCCTTCCTCAAATTCGACACATAATAGGAACTTGAGTACAGCCTATAGGCTGTCCTTAGTGCCCTTTTGACTATGCACGAGGACCATGTCTTGCACTTCCGTATTAATTGTCATGGACTGATCAGCATTCAAAAGGGTCAAGTTCATCCATTTCAAGATCGTTCAAACTTACTCTGTCATTGTTAGCCGAATTCTCCAACTTTGTTTGCCCACTGCTCTACCACTAAGCTACTGAGGAACAACAGGAGATTCGATCTCATAGAGTCCAATTCGTGTTCTCGACTCATGACCAATATGAGCTCGAAACTTACTTCGTAGCATTTAACCCCTCTTTATGTTATGACTTTCGTTGTTCAAAAATGATTCGTAGAGAAGAGAGAGATTTTGTTTGTGGAATTTTGAGTAGAATACGGTTTGGCTTTCCTATCCCTCGTAATGGTTGACAGTTTCCTGCCATACCTTCATTCCTATTATTTAGAGCTAGAAGCTTTGCCAAGAGCAAGCTTAATTAGAATGCGGACAAATTAGTCTCATTATATATATATATTTGCATTAATAATAAAAATATTAAAACATAAACATTAAATAAAATAAGTAAACGTAATATCATAAATTACGTGAAGTGTATTGAAGTTAGAGTTAAACAGAGAATATTTTCGGACTCATGATTTACCCGTTTCAGATCATGCCACCCATAAGAGAACCAGTTTGCAGAGCAGCCGAATGTTCCCGTAAGCCAAACCAGAAAATATTCATCATGAATATAAAGTACTCATCCAAACCAGAACTAGCTATAATCCAACAGGTACTCAACATAGGCCCAATGTAAAAAGTAGGTAATCCTGGAAGAGAGGTTTTCTGAAATTATACTTGATTTGAAAATTAAACTTTGATCGGAAGTATATATTTGAGAGGAGGAGAAAAACAGGAAAGTAAAAAACTTAGAAAAATACTGTTACACCGATTAAATATGGATTCGTACATTGTGGGGATCATTTCTGGAGGTAACTTTTCTGGCTCAAGTAAACGCACACTTGAGGATAGATGGTAAAATTATATTGGTAACAAAGTATCACGACTCTTAAGTAGTGGTATGGACTGCGTATATTCTACCCCATTGTGTGGAAATAAACTGGTGGCATGTTGTGTTATTGTAATAAAGTATGAGGACTCAAAAGCTAGTAAAATTAGAGCCTCATAAGGCTCAAGACGGATAGAAAATTTTGTTGAAGGCAACAGTATCACAGCTTTGCACAAATTTAAAGAAAGAAAGACAGATCAGACTCAAAATCAGAACTATAACACATTATTTGGGATAGACAGAGTAGTATTTTAGACACATCGAGCTTTTTGAATCTCTTGGCAAATGATCACAACAGTGATTTCAAGCAGTGCCAGATCGGACTACGTTTGTCTTAGTGTACCAGTCAAGCTCCAAACTAGGTAACGAACGAGTCGAAACAAATGGTGATCAAAGATGAACAACTAGTCAAGCTCTAGTTGATGGAGCAAGGAAAAGATGGTACTACTAGCAAAAACCGTATGGCGAAAAATGCCACAGGCGCAAAGTGTGGTAGGCCTGCTCCTGGGAGCATACCACAGGGAGGAAAAGAAGCCCCAACGGTGGAAGAGCCAGGACCAAAGGCTTATATTAATAACCTTCAAATATATTGGTGGTGGGAGATAACAAGTGCCTGCTATCAAAAGATTTGATTGTAAGATACTTATGCTGTATCTTCTTAAACAAAGACCTATCTCAATATCTCACATCAACAATCTGAAATATAAGTTTATAATATTATAAAGAACAATAGGATACAAGATATTTTATAGTTAGTAGTGTATATAGGAAAATATACTAGATTCACGTAAACTCATACCTTACAAGCTAGACAATCTGCCCCTCTGCTAGCACACACCTTGTGTAGTGCAAATTTTATGACTGTTGTACTTTCTCTCTTTTTTCCTTCTTTGTTTGAGTTGTAATCATGTTACTTAGCTTCTTTTATGATTTCCATAAAGTCCACACAAAAAATACTAATGAAATTCCATAATAAAGGAAAAAGCTAAAAATTGCCTATGTGCCAACTCCATTAGTCTTCTTGATTATGTTGACGTGAGAAAAGATATACTCAAGAATGGTCAATCTGATGGTCTACATAATTCAAAACTTAAAATTGTACCAGAAATTGCTACTACCGTGTTATTAGGTGGAAGAAGATCATCACTGCAACTACTTGTTAATCAATCCCAACGAAACTAAACTTTCCACATGCAAAAGTGATAAGTTGCTGTCTACTGAAATTTGTTCTAGCTTAAATTCATTTGTCTGCGTTTTTCTGCAGACAGAGGGTAGGACCGGATACTATTCTTATTAAGAAAGTTTTACATGCTCACTGCCCTATTTAAACAGTAAGATATATATTGTCAAATGGTACTGCAAATGGTTCAACTAATGATCGATCTTGAAGCACTTGCTGATTTTAAGAATGGCCCGAATGATCCCGGCTATTTTCATGGCATGGTCAGTGGAGAGGAATAGGTTGCAGTAACAACCATTAGAGTTCCTTGCAAATTGCAATGGAATTAGATAATCCAGCACGGTAGTTGATTGAATGGATGTAGCAGACCCTTTATGATTTATGGTTGGGAGTGGATGTTGGGTTTAAAAGATAAATTCTCTAGACTAATGATATATTTTTAGCTTTATGATAATGTCTTGTATTGATGTTAATTGATTTTTAGTAAGCAATGTGAATAATTAATTGATGCTACAGGTAATTTTTAATTCGAATCGAAGTGTACGGTTTAACGATTTTTTACATTATTTTAGCCTCTAAATGACATCATATTTTATTTTTTAGAACTTTTTATCAAGTCATTATGACAATGTCTATTCAATTTAGCCCAACACAATTAAACCATCGCAGGACATCAAATATATGGAAATCAAGTTATGATTCAAACCATGACAAGGTATCCCAATTAAATAGCAATCATCATTAATCAAGAACATGTATAAGTTAAAGTACTATCACAGAGAATCAAATCACTCATGAAAATCAAATCAAGTATTTCAATTACCAAGTTTAAGTATACAATTCAACAAGATCCACGAAATCACATAATCACAATATCATCACGTTAACCCCGCATGTTTGATACTAATGACCAAATTAGTCTTATCCCTTTCACATTCAAATGACTACCCCAATGTCCCAATTTCTCCCCATTATGCAGAAAAACCATAAAACCTTAACTTGTCTTAAAATTGGAGAAAAATCTACCAACAGTGAGTTGTGTCCCTCCGTGGAGCCTCCAAACGAGCAAAATCTATTCGTCAACATATTACGTACAAGAAATAACAACAACCAATACCTATATGTTGACATTTAACACTTTATTCAAAAATCTAACCCGACCCCACAGGGGTAAAATCATATTTTTTATTGCAAAATCTCGTTATCCATCCTTTGGTATCCTATATCTGAAGTTTCATAAAAAAGGATTTAAACCATCAATTATAAGAATTTTCGTATTTGTACAAAATTACCGGCATCAAAATTCAAGAATTTTAAAGGAAAACATGATATAATTGATGAAATATGGTTAGGAATGTTATCCATTAGTTATACACGAAATCTCCACTGTTGTTCTTGCTAAATCAGAGAGAAATCACCCAAAACTTAGAGAAAAATCTGAGCAGATTCGAAATAAAAAAATCTCGTATTTATATCCTAGGCGCGGAAATTTTCACTGCAGTGCAGGCCTCAGTTAAAATTTCCTTAATTTTTTACCCCGGCCTCAAAATGACACGCACCTTGGTATTAGTATAAATTTTTTCCCGGAATCTGATCAAATTTTGGGCGAATATAAAGTAAATACAATCAAACCAAGAATTCAGTTTCCGTTGGGTAGAGAGCGGGGCTATTCTTGTTCATAACCTGGTCCTGGTGAATAGTTATTCATAGGGTCAAGTGAGCTATACCAATTTTTCTCAGGCGGGGGAGACGTATTACTTCTCTTTTACTGGGATTGTAAATTCTAACAGACTCCATGTTTTCATTCCAGATGCACAACAAACCATTAGCATGCAGAAGCAACTTTATTCCACCATCACGAGCCATAGAGCGACATTGATGAATATCAACAAACACAAGGGAAGTAAAAGATTTACAAGTGACGTGACAGGAAGCCATGCGAATATTTCACTAATTATTTCTTGGGGATTTCTGCTAATACAAAACCTAATACACAACAAGTAGGGTAAAAAAATTTCAGTAAATTTGGTGCAAAAAGAGGTTGCGTTTCCTTCAAATTAATGAAGGAGAGTAGTTAATTAAGGTGAAAATTAAGATAATATAAAATACACTTAATTATTTCTCAATTAAGATGTATTCTTTCACCTAATTGATATAAAAAAAGAAAGTACAACTTTCAATAATTCTAACTTTTAACTTTTTATTTTAAAATATTAATTAATTAAATCTAATCTAGTTTTTTTATTAATTGGTATATATGTATATAGTTAAGTAATATTTTTGGGACTAAACCCTAACATAAATCCTTTTTCCTCCTTCACGATTGTGCTAAAACCCTAGCATTGCCATTGTTGTTCAATAGTTGAATTAAACAGTATAATGGCAAAAAAGAAATTAGCCTTTGATGAAGTTGCTTACCTTCTTCCAAGTGATATCCTATTCCTCATCCTTAATAGGGTACCTTCAGTTAAATCTTTGTTACGTTTTAAATCTGTTTCTAAGCCGTGGAATGTTATGATCTCCGACTATGCATTCAGGAGAAGTCATCGTGATCAATCCAAAGCTTTGGGTCGTGAGATGCTATTGGTACACAAACTTTCTAATTATGAATTCGAGTTTAGAGACCTAGAAACTTCACGATTAGTTGTGATGGCAAAGGAAGTTTTTCCTCTAACAAAATTCCGAAAAGCTCTAGTCTTGTGCTCGGGTGATGGCTTTTTGCTTTTAAAGAACCCTAGGGCGTACAAAAGTTATGTTTTGTGGAATCCGTCTACTGGAGAATATAAATCTCTTGTATGCCCTTATTTTAACCAGAATCAAGAAGTTCCCAATGGTTGCGGTTTGTGTTATGATTCTAGTGTCGATGATTACAAGGTTATATTTATCTATAAGTCGAGTTATGCTATCTATTCTATGAATAACTGTTGTTGGAGGGATAAAACAATTTCCCTTCATGCTGCAGTAACATTGCTACAAGATTGTTCCTTGTCAGGGGGGATTAGTATCAATGGTTGTGTATATTGGCCACACTACAGCCACTATGTAGTTAGAAACGCTATAATCGTATACTTTGATGGGAAGTCACATGAATTGAAAGAGCTTCCAGTACCCTATTTTGTAGGTGACAACGACTGGTTTCGTGTGTCTAGTTTTAAAAGTTGCCTTAGTTTATATGGCGGCAATGGAGACAGTCTAGTATTGGACATATGGATTATGGAACGACATGGCTGGAAATTGTTTTTGAAAATTAGCAAGTTGCGCACTATCTGCAAAACATTTATAGAAAATAAAGTCCTATTGTGTTGCACACGAAATGGTGAAATTCTCTTTCAAGGATGTGGTGATTGTTCTCGACTTTTTATATATTATCCTAGGACACAATTGCTTAGAGAAGCTAATATATCCAAAGTTTACTCCAGGAACCAGGATTTTCCCCTGATTTCAACATGTTTGGAAAGTTTATAAGGATTTTTCCAGTGTCCGATAGTTTTTATTTCAACGACTTTTTCGTGTTGTTAGGGGAAGGCCAAAAGTACAAGAGCAGTAACAACAACAATCCTAATGTACTTAAAGACTGTGAATTGTGATTATTCTTCATAAATCGACTAGTTTTACCATTTATGTATTTGTTTTAAAGTTTTTTAAAAGGGTCTGCTTTCCTTTGCTTAGTTGTCTCTACAATTGGGATCGTTTGATTTATTTTAATATGAATGATTGACTATTGTTAATTTATTTATTTTGATTGTTACTTAAATTTTACAAACAAAAACAGCGGTGTTTGTATGGTTTTACGGCCCAAATTGGTTTTTGGCTATGATTTCATGGCCACGGATTACAAAGTCCTATGGTTACCTAAAGAGGTGATCAACAAGACGTATCACTTCTCTTGTACTGGGATTGTAAATTCTAACAGACCCCACGTTCTGATTCCAGATACAGAACAAACCTTTATGAGCATACATTACATGGTGGTTTCAACTTTATGAAAGGGTGGAAAAATTGAGACATAGAATCAGTGCCAAAAATAGTGGTTTGGACTAAGCCTATATATGCACGGGGGAGTATTAAAATCAACACTGATGGAGATGACAGGGAAAGCTGCCATTAATGGCGTCATTGCTAGAAACAATTGAGGGATATTTTCTCTTTGCTTTTGCTAAACCTGTTCAAATATTCAAAGAGTACTCCAAGAATGGGGATTTTTTTCCCCGACCTTCAGTATGTTTGGATAATTTATATTCTTCGAGTTTTATTGTCAAGCCCACAAGAAAGAAACCATCCGTCTAACAACATTAAGGAAGGCTTAATCATAGTTGGGGTCGATCCAACTGAGAGTAGAGTGAGTAAACGTGGGTGTTAGATTGTGTGAAAAGCTATTACCAAAAGGTCGTTGTACCGAAATTTTGACACATCAAAATATATAATTGTACAAGTTTTACGTACATAATGCTCGGGTTTATGATTCAGAGATCAATATACGGGACCTTCAGAGCTGTGATTTTGAGCTGCAAAATAAGTTCTGCCAATTTATTGTACAAGGAAATGAAATGAAATATTTGTCATTGGACTAATAAAGTTTAGTTGTAATTCATAACTTTGATACAAAAATATTTTATTTCAAACTAGACTACTAATTAATAAATATATGTAATTAGAGGACATAGGCCTGGTGATGTGGCAAGGTCTAAGTTTGGACGGGTCATTTATTAACTCAATTTACTTTGATGCGTCCAAATTCAACTCGCTCATCTAACACTCTTAGAGGTAATTAAGGCGAAGTTTCTCTTTTAATATTATAATTTGTTTTGTGCGTTACAATGAATATCCAACGATTAGAGAAAAAAGATCAAGATGCACCCTTGTGAATCAATTAAAGAATTGTACAAAGATAGCAAAACTGACCAGACTCGCGATATAAATTGTAAAATTAATCAATCGTATGATGAAAACTCACTCGATGACGTTTTGGTAATAGCTTTTCACACAATCTAACACACATGTTTACACTTCACACTCTCAGTTGGATCTCGAACCTAACTCACAGTTGGGTTACTTCAATTACAACAACAAACCCAGTATATTGAGTGAGGTAGATTTGGGGACTGGCAAGAATAAAGTCATGTGAGGTTAATTTAGAAAAAGGCATAATATAATATCAACAGAAAGTACTAAAAAAAGACTATTACGGAATAATACTACAAACAATCAAACCGACCCAATACGCTGACTTCTAGTACAATAACCCCCTCCAAAAAAAAAAACACGCCTATCTACTAACAAAAATATAATTCTACCTGGTATCCTTCTACCCTAATACACAAGTCTACACTCCACTCTCATGGATCGACCCCAACTCATAGTTGGGTTACTTCAATTAAACATCATATGGAACCTTCCTTAATGTTGTTAGACAGATAGTCTCTTCCTCTTGCGCTTGATACAGAGACTGGAAGAATATAAACTATCCAAACATATTGAAGCTAAGGGAAAATCCATCTTATTGGAATAATCATTGGGTATTTGAACTTCTCTAAGCAACTCTTGCATAGGATTTTATATAAAAAGTGGAAACAAATCCATCCTTGAAAGAGAATTTCACCATTTTGCGTGCAACGCAAAAGCAGTCTCTCGTGTACAATCCTTTTGCAAATATAGGGCAAGTTGCACACGTTCATTAACCATTTCCAGCTTCCATCTTGTTCCATAATCCATATATCCAATTCATTTCTTTCCCTACGCTCAATGCGAGATTTCTATTGGATCAGATTTTTTGGGAAGCTTTTGATTCTGAACGCCGCATAACATCATCTTCAACCAACCTCCAACTCATTCGTCTTTTTGAGGAAATTTCACTCCATAGTGGGCTACTACCGCGGTATAAACTAAGACAACCTTTGACACTAGTTAAAGAAAATAAGTCCGTCCTCACCTAAATCTGGCATTGAAAGATTTCTCTCCTCATCTGACACGTTAAAGTATATAATTGTAGAGCCACTATTTACTAATAGTTTGATTTCTCCGCTATTCATAAACCAAAATACACAACCTTCAATACTAATTCCCCCATAAACAATGTCATATTGTTGTAATGGTAGTACTCTACATGGAAAACTTGTTTTTCTACTCCAGGAATTATTAACCAAAGTGCAGATAGCAGAAAACAAGTCATAGATCAATATAACCTTGTAATCACCAAACTAGACCATAGCACAATCCACAAGCACACAACGATCGTGGCTCGTTATTGTAGTACAAATGGTTATCAGGACATCAGAGAGCTTGATATTCTTCGGCAGATGGATCAAAACAAAATTTTTGTAGGCCCAAGGATTCTTTAAAAGCACCAAGCCATTCAAGACTTCAGCAAGTAGAAATTTTTTCAGGCGAAAACGTTGATTTTCCATCATAATTAATCAGGAACTTTCGACTGTCTCTAATATATAATATATATATGTCAATATCATTAATATATAATAAATATCATTAGTATTATTGTTAATATCTTTTTAGAATATAGTATATAACTATATACATATAGTATAGTGTTAATATGTCCAATATATCTCTAATATATAGTGTATAAATGTAACATATTGTTAATATATCTAATATATATAGTATATTTTGTTAAAATATACTATATATATCTTTGATATATCGTTACTCATTAGCATGTATATTTAATACGTTTTAAATGTTTAATATATATATATATATATGTGTGTATATTTTCGTAAATATAATATATACATATATTTATACTATAGTACATATATCGTTAGTAACTTATCATATTTAGAATATATCGTAACTCGTTAATTTTTATTTTTATATATTTTATACGTAATTATTATTAATAACTCTGGTATATTCATATTAATTTTAAATTTAAACTATATAAATATATATTGTGAAGGAATAGACGCGTTTAATTTTATTATTTGTAAAATAAAATTACTATTCACGATG
>JBDJHY010000116.1:20541842-20554894 GCA_039654485.1 Withania somnifera | reverse complement strand
GAAATCAAAAAACGCGACCCTGCCCATCCCAAGCCTAACAGAAGTGGTTACAACTTTTTCTTTGCTGAACAACATGCCAGGCTGAAACCTCTTTATCCTGGAAAGGATAGGGAGATTAGTAGGATGATAGGTGAATTGTGGATCAACCTACAAGTACCAGAGAAGATGGTAGGAACCATATGATAGATTCTTATATCAGAAAAAGGTCCAAATATTTACCACTCTTAGTTTTACCCTCCGTTATACTTTGAGGCCATTCATGCCCTTGTTGTTAACAAATTGTCTTGAATTTACCTTGACTTTGACGGGGTTCTAGCATGGACTAGGTGTTATCCCACTTGTCAACATACTTCAAGAAAAAGGTCCGGATTCACCTCTATTTCTGGTTGAAACTCCGTTACTGTCAAGGTCAAATACAAAACAATTTGCTGATATGAATGGCTCCAAAGTATAACGACAATTAAGATATTTCGTATAGTGGGTGATTATTTGTGACCCTTTTCCCGTTTATTTACTCCAAGATGCATGATTGTTCTTATTTGTTTCATGCTAACTACTGCCAATGGTTATATTCTGTTGAGTTCAGGTCTATCAGGAGAAAGCCTTGCAAGACAAAGAACGATACAGATTGGAGATGCAAGAATATCGCGAGGGATTAACAACCGGGCAAATTATTAGTAGTCCACTGCCAACACCATGTCCCCTCGAACACCATGTCGATATGATAGATCAGCAAAGTGAACCTCAAAGTGATAATGGAGACGTTTCTTGGAGTTCAGAGCACGGAGCAAGTTCTGATAAATGTGCACAGAGCAACTCGGAGAACAACAAAGGTACAGACCTGAATTTAGACCCTAAGGCTCCTCTAGTATCGGAAATGAAGGCAAACAACATGATCGTGGAGGAATTTGAGTTGCTTGAGAGAGTAGACATGCAGGAAGAAGAAGATGAAGCTGATAAACAAGAAGAATTACAACATAGCAAGGAAAAAAGTTTCTTCTTCATAGAAGAAAAAACTTTATTACCAACTGAGGAGAAAATATAAACATGGCAAAGCTTAAATTAACTTTCCTAGATATCACTAGTTATCTTAATCACAGTGTTTGTTTGACTTCTAGATTACTTTGTTGTTTAAATCTTAACTTTCTAGCATTAGTTTTGGACCCAATATAAAAGTATGAACTATTCTGCAAGTGCTTTATGCATAGTTAGTTAAAAATATGAGACTTTTTAGCACATGAAAGTATCTTTTCAATTATAATTTGACATTGAACACTTGATTTGTTTTCAAAAATTCATTTGATTATGTTGTTAAGTTGTTTCAAATGATGTGAATAGTGAAAGTTTAGGGTGTAAGTGTGTTTTTGAAGAATCTAACATTAGTGTGATAATATTTTTAGAGAGTCCCAAACAATATTGAATGAGTTTGAGAGTTGCTTCTAAGGGGGAGGTAAAAATCATACTCATGTGGTTAGACAAGTGTTGGGGGTAGAATGAACTCTTTAAGAAGAGCATGCTTGAATTCTTGATTGGAAGAAACCCAGCATACTTGGTGTAGTTCCATCAAGTGAATTTGGGTAGTGGTTCGTTTCTGCAGTAAGATCCTGAATTTGAGACTTTTTTCGAGAAGAAGTAATGATAGTATTTCGGGAATAAGCATCGGTTAACTTTGTGTTACCAGTTACGGTAATAAAGAGGGGCAGTTGACAATTGAATTGAATTGAATTGTGACCATTATTTTCATATCTATAATAGTGTGAAAAGAAGGTCCGGCTCCAAGTTGTTCGAAAATAGTGGCATATATAGATCCTTTGAGATAGAGAAACTGTTTTCAATATATCCTCAAATTAAAAAATAGTATATAAAAAAAGACGTATTAGGAGAAAGGTAAATCATTCTATATTTGAAAGGAGGTTCATTTTATTTGAATTTGTGCAAATAAGCACACTAATAAGTGGGTGGTAAAGTGCTTTATTTTTTAAATGTTATTTATTTTTTAAATTTGAAATGGGGACTTCTGATTAAGATTAAAATTGCGATGCATATTTAGGATTTGTCAAACCTTGTCTAGTTTTAAGATAGAGACAATTTCTCATTTCACTTGACATAAACAGAAAGAAAAGATTATATAGGTCATCTTTAACTACATTTGTATTTTGTTTTTAATATGGCTTTTTCACTACGATGTTATTTGCTTATATATGCAACATTTAATTAAAATTCCTTTCTTTAAGGTTTTATCTTAAAATCAACTATTTTATTTGGATAATTAAATAGTTATCTTAAAGCCATTTTGACTATAAAATTAATTATTTATTTTTTGTGTTATGGTAGATTGTCTATATGTTGAGTTAAACAAATTAAAACATGAAAATATGATTCGCTCAATCTGTCCAAGTAGCCATAACAACTAAAAAAATATTTTATTAGTTCTGTGTTAATCAAAAAAATAATTTTAAAAAAAAAAAAAAAGAAAGAAAGTAAACCTTGGTAGGAGTTGGTCAGGTTGGACAATGACCCAGTAACTGCTTGGCCAATCAGCCGAAGTAACTTTTTAACAGAGTTGGTTGGACAGTGATACATTCATTAATTTAATTCATTTTGATCTGTTCAATCCGGCTCATTGCCACTCCTATCGATATCACACCTTAGAATCCGACTCATCCCATGCTCTACATATATTTAGGATACCTCATGCATCGAACTGTGTTAGTTAAATACTTCTCTTGTTTAGCATAGGAAATAAGTTTGTATAAATTTTCAAAGCTCAACTGGCTAAGGACTGCTACATGCAGAAGAAAGACTTTAATTAGGTCAACCAAAATTAATTCAAATGAATAAGGTTGAAGTTGTCACCTTCTAAATTAAAAATGGTCAAAATAATTAAAATTGTGAAATTGATTCATTTTCTCCCCTCACACACTCAAAAACTTATATTTTAGTACTATAAAAGATTCAAATAATATATTTAATTTACTGTCAAGTAAAAAGTCTTATAAGAAAGAGATAAAAATTGTTTTCTATAAAGTCATTTAATATGGACAAAAAAAGAAGCATGGGAATTTCTTTTCATTATAAAATAAAAATAAAAAAAAGTCAACCCCTTGAGATGGGTTGTCAAAACAAAACGTATTTGATTTGTTATTTTATATTTTTATTTAAATAAGTTAAAATCCTAAAGTCAACTAGTTTAACACAATGTGATGATGAACAAGTTATAATAAGTTGGAACATCATATTCACGACAATCCTACACAAAATACATTATTCGTCATATTATTAGTTCTTGAAATTAAGTTTTATATTATTTTTTTATGCACGATACATATGGAGAGTTGCACTACCTATGGAAAGTTTCAACACATATGGAGGGTCGCAATATATAATTTAAGAAAAACCCTCTAGATATATGTGGAGAATTACTATACATAATTCAAGTAACCCTTCAAATATATACAGATACATATTAAATCATTCATACACATGGTTAGATACGTTATATATTGTGTAGTCACGATAATATAATATATACCATGAATTATATATCGTAATCCTTCGTATGTGTCGCGCGAAATGAAATAATCTAAATATGATTAAGATGTTTAGTTAGTTACTTAATTATGTAATTTATCCTTTAATTTTTTCATTGTCGAAGTGCTCTTAGGAATTTCTTGTTAGAAGGTTTGCGTCGAAACTCATATAGAAACACAAGTTACTAGTAGTTTAAAGGGTGTATATTACACAATATGTCCTAAATAATTGATATTCATTTATAGTCTAAGCTAGAGATGGGGAAAAAATTTATGTGAAATTAATATAACAGAAAATTAGACACTTTATTTAACAAAATTTAGCTTTGCAATGGTCGTAGTGAATGCAATGTTGATAATTTATCCTCATATAATTATTAGTGATTGATTCAACATGTTCAATTCGAATAAGGGCCGCAAGAGGATGTAATGTAGGCATTTCACGGATTCAATTTTAGGAAGGGCCACATCATGAGGGAATGTAATATAGAAAACTTATTTTCACATAAGCATCGATTGTTAATTTCACTGTTCAAGTTCTTTTTAATCTTTTTAAACTCCTTTGTCGAAGCAGTGACGGACTCAGAATTTAAAAATTGTGGGTATTTGGGAAGTTTGAATACACATATTGATGTTCAAAATTTTAAGGTTCTGTTCCGAAATCAAATCGCTCAACAATCTTTTTTATTTCAAAGGTGTTTTTCTAAATCTTATATGAGTCTTTATATATTTTTTATATAATTAGACCTAGTTTACATCAAATTTAACGGGTACCGGAGCACCATAAATTTACATAGGTCTGCCCTTGACTATGAACTCTCATTACTTTTTTACTCTCTTGATGACTCGAACTCACAATCTTCAAATTGAAAGTGAAAGTGTTTATCATTGAACAACTCCCTCTTGTCTTCACTGTTCAAACTCATTTTCATAGATCACATGGTAAAACTTCAATTCATTATATCAAGAACATCAAAATTTCCTCATCATCTTAAAATAAAGCCTCCAAATTTCCTCATAAACTTGAATATTTCTTTTACAACTAACAAGAACGTAACTGCAAATTCACCAAACTAATAGATCACACACAAAAACAAACTTATGGATCATTAAAGACAAAAAAAATTACATGATTAATAAAATAATGAACACTCACTTAAACAACAAACTAATATGGAATAAGTCCAACCAATGTCACTACATGATTTTCCAAAAAGTGAAAAAAAATTTAAGAAAAATAAACTACTATATGCATGTATACTATTGTTCTTGAAATAATTTTGGTTAAAATGAGGGGAAAGAGCAATACATCCATAGCCTAGACTTTTTAAAAATGTCTAATGGGTGTATGTCAGATTTTTTTAAAAAAAAAATAATGCATTTTTAAAGAATCCTACACGAACCCAATATAAAAATGAAAAATTCGTGCCAACTTAAATTGAGGGTCATGATGAATCCGAAACAAGAAGTGCATCCCAAATCATGTCCATATCCAAAGATGGCATTCTACTCAATTGAACACCATCAATATTTTCTTGGTTACTAATATTCTTCACCTTAGTGATCTCCATTAATTTCTCAGAATTACTTTCTGTTTGTTGATTCTGTGTAATCACGTTCTTGATCGTTGAATTTTCATCCAATAGGCCTCTTTGAGATATTTCTTCGCAATCAATAATATGATTAGCCTTCTTTGATTGTGCTGAAATTGCTCGAATTTTCGCCTCAAGGAGTAATGCTGTGTTCCCATTGATGGAATTAGCCTTCAATTGATTCTTCAAATGTGGAAAATTCAAGTGTGCATAATCACCTCTTAGTATATAAGCCGCAGTGTCATAAGCAAAAGCAGCTTCTTCAGCAGTATCAAATGTCCCTAACCAAACCCTCGTCCTATTTCGTGGTAGTCTTATTTCTGCCACCCATTTTCCCCAATGCCTTTGCCTCACTCCTCGATAAAGCTTTCCTTGGGTAGTGACCATAGAAGAAGAAGAAGAAGACGAAGACGATTTTCTTGATGATCCTTTGAATTTCATTGGTTGAGTTTTTGTAGTGCTAAGCCAATAGTCACTAAAACCTTTTGTGCTAGTACAATTTGTTAAGGTTTGATTCATTTTCAGCCAATTTGTTGAATTTGTAGCTTCAGCAGCCTCCTGATAATGAACTTGGCTTTCATGATCTAGTGATGAAGACATAGGGAATACCATCGCAGACAATGACCTGGCAAAATATTGGGAAAAAAAAAAAACAAACGTCTTTCAGAGCTTGAACACATATTGTACTTTCACATATTTATGCAATTTTTTCTTTTGTCAGTGACTATACATCAGGAATTGTGCATCCAGATAAAGACAGAACTACCTAGCAGCTGTTCAGAAAGTTAAATGCCGTTGCTAGAATTAATGATTCCGCTACAAATACTAGAAAAACTAAGATATGTACTACTATAGTCAATATGATACTATTATATACTTCAATATAAGGAGAAACGAGTGAAGAATTAAGATGGCAACAATAATTAATTTCGTATATTCTCACAAAGTAGAGTTTGGAGAGGGTCAAGCGTACTCAATCGGTACTCGTACCTCAAATGAGAGGTAGAGAGGTTGTTTCGATAAACCCTGGCACAAGATGGCAAATAAATAAAGAAGAATTAGTGTCATACTTGTTGTGGCTCTTGTTGCTTAGAGATTCAGCTGCCCTTTTTGAAATCTCCAAAATGGAAGGCTCTTGCAAGAACAACCCTAAAGTTGGGTAACTATTACTAGATAGTGAATTTGGTGAAGAAGGAGAACATGCTTGATGATGATCAAGAACTTGATGATGATGATGAAAGGATTCAAGAAAATTATTTAAAGGAACATTAATATTGTTATTCCCTTGGTCTTGATGATGTTGAGAACAAGAATAAGTTGTTGTAAGAGGAAGAAACTCAGAGAATTTTGTTGAAGAATTTATAGAACTCTCATGAGGATCCTTGAAAAATCTTGATAATGATTCTATGGCCACTTGTTTATAACAAGTTGGCAATTCTTTTTGCATGAAGGATTCTGATTTGAGAGACGGACTCTCCATGAGAAATCCAATAAAGGTGTATGGCTACTTAGATTGGTATTTGGAAAATGAGGAGATGATGGAGAATAGAATTTAAATGATACAAAATGTAGGCACTATGGTATATATATTAAGACTTAAGTCCCAAACAAAGATTATTTTATAGGTAATTAAAGGGGCACTTTAAAGGGTCAATAAAAAAAAAATAAAAAAAAATAGGACCAGAAATGAGGGGTATTGAGGGATGGTTAGAATTCTTCCATCTTAATTAATTAAAGGTTTCGATTTTAAGTTTTAGAAGTGAAAAATCTTATAATAGGAAGTGTGTCTTTTTTAGTGGAACTCATATGATGCGTAAATTTAGATTAGTTAAACCAGCAAACTGATATATTAAGTGATGCAAATTCAAGATTAGTTAAATCGCTGAGTTTTGGGTTCGAAAATAAAGAAATATATGATACAACCCGATGCATATTCGAATTAACCAAATGAATCTTTTAAGTACCAACGGCTATCCTAGATGGTGCCAGTTTAGATTAGTCAGATCAGTGGCCTTCGAGCTTTAAAAAAAAAAAAAAAGGAAAACCTCACCCCAACCCTTTTTTTCCCCCTCCCAACAAACACCAGTCGATTCTAACAAATATTTTAAATTGTGTAAATTTTAATTAGTCGGACCAATAAATTTCCTATGCATACCCAAAGAAACGAAAAAAATTTAATACCATCTTTCCTCTTCTACTTTTAATTATTCCAAAAAAAGATTCATGACAATTTCATAATTTTCTTTCAAAATCTAGATCTTTGAATAGAAGTCTTAGAAACATTAATTCGTGCATCCCATTTTCACATAGTATTCTTTCTAATAAACCAATACAAATGTGCCAGCTCATGAGTTGTGTTGTTACCTGTCTTCTAAGGTTTATTAACAGGAGGGATGCATATTCCTCCATGACAGTGACTACAACAACAAAAAAAAGAATAACCTCAAAAACCCTTTGGTTTAATTTACTTTATTATTTTTGCATTCATTTTTTCTTGGCTTTATTAGCAAATGATCATGTGATTTTTTGGTTAACAAGCACATGACCAATTTCTCTTTTTCACTTTTCTTTATTTGAGTATGAAAATGGCATCTATACTTTCTCTTTTTAACAAGTAATAGTTTAGGTTATACTAGTAAGTTATAATTAGTAACTAATTAAAGAAAGAGTAGGCATGTGATAATATAATACTTTAAGTTATAATTGATAAAGAGGAGCCTTGCAGCAACGATAATTCAGTATATAGGTCACAAGTTCAAGTGGTGAAATCAGCCACTAACTCTTGCATTAGTAGGTATTGTTTGACTCATATGTACGTTAATTGAAAGATTAATTAGCTGGCCTAATCATCATCTCCAAATTTTATATAGTTACTTTTCCAGCATATAGCTTCATGTTAAACTATATTAACGGTTAATTAATATTATCATGATCATTGTAATAATGGCCCAAAGCCAAAAATTAAAGAATTTTGAAGAAAAGAGATAATTAGATTTAATTAGTTTTTTTAAATCATAATTAGTAGGAAGAAATCATGGCTGTCTTTTAGAGATTTAATACTAAATTAGGACATTTCCTCTATGTGTCTTTTGAGAATAGCATTGAGACACTTTTACCAACTCTTCAAATTTGTGAAAAAAAAGTTTATTAATTATTTAAGGGTCATTATACCCTTTTAAAAAAATCATTTCTAAAAATAAATATTATAGATCCAAATGATTAATAGTCACTCTGTACTATTGCCATGAAAAAAGGTTCCGGTAAGGAATACTTTTTTTTTCTTTAACGAGTCTTATGCAATATAAATTTAAATTAGTCGTGGTTCAAAATACGCCATGGAGAGTTATGATTTACTTTAAAAGATAGTCAAAACATAAACAAGTATAAAGGTAAATTTAGGTAAATGCACCCGTCCACCATCTTGTTTACTAACATGGCCAACGTATACACAACTTATATAATTTTACTGTGTAAGTTGTGTATCGATATATATATATTATTTGTATGTAATCACAAGAAACATTCAAAAGAATTCAATATTTGTATATATACACTAAAAAATAATTATCAATCAATATAATGCAATTTTCCTGTAAAGTAGCTTTGCCATTATCGAATATAAATATCAAATATCGAGTGAAAAATTTAAAAAAATATATATATTATTTAAAAGAAGAGAACATGGTATTGTCCAATTTTAGAAGTTTTTTTCTTGGGATTAGGAGGAATGAGTTTAGTTAATAATTAACAAAGAGCAGAAGACTAGAAACCATGTTTTCTTTAAAGTTGTTTTTCCCTTTCTTAGGTTTTCATTTAAATACATTTTATTTATTCTTTTTCTTTATTCCTTTCTCAGTTCTCAACCTCACATACAATCCACATAAAGACAGATTAGCATAAATTAATTAACATTTTATTAATTTGAAGTTTTAGTGGGGTGTATTATATTGATTTGCTTGTGTATAATATTATTTTGTGATATATTTTTTTTTATTTCATATTCTATTTGTTGATTTTATATTATGTGTCTTATGCTAAATTTTTATCGAAAACAGCCCTACTACTTTATATTTGAGATAGTGATTTATACTCTTCCTATCCCTTGTGGAAATTTGTTATTGTTGATGCGTAACACATAATTAACCACTCCTTTTGGATTAATATAAAAGAATTAATTAGTTAAAGGATTAGACATGTGGAGTAGTGGAAAGTAGCTTAGCTTGACCAAGCAGTAAAATGACAAACCATCATGTGCACATCAGAGACAAAATTAGGCAAACAAAGAAGACACCATCATTTAATAAGCCTTCATTTAACTCCATATCAGATGATGATAATACTTTTAAAAAGAAAAAAAGAATTATATTAACATACTTCGTATATTTTTACGTAATAAGATCTGAAAGATAGAATATACACAATTTATATTATTATTTAAGAATTAGATAAAAAAGTTGTTAAGTCTCAGTTCAGGACAATAATACACTATTGATAATGTAAAAATAGCATAATATACTGAAAAAAAATAATGAGACATAAAACAATAAAATAACAATAAATGCAACGCTATTAACAAAATACAAATTAACCCACAAAGACGATCAGTAATTTTCGATAATATTGACCGGCAACTTATACTAAAAATTTGATTATACATTTTTTTCTATAATAAAAACTTTTATCGTTATGACGAAACTCCAATTAAATACAAGAAAGTTGACAATGAAGAGAAGTTTTATTATATAGGCATCTATGTTACCATTATCACTTTTTCTCAGTTTCTCTAATGTGAAGATAAGGATTTTGCTTGGTTTGACAGCTTTATTTAATTTTACTTATCTTTAATGTTATCTTAGGGTATAATATTATACACTATGCTAGCACCATCAACATAATTAAACAATTAATTACTATATATTTCTTATCAAGCTTCAGCATAATTATGGTTTTGTTGTATATAGGGCTTCAACTAATGATTAATATAGTTTTTAGATTAATTTACGTGTAATTTGATGAATTTTATGATAAGATATTTGTTATTTTTTGCTCGCATAAATATCGAATTATTGGATAATACTATTCATCAAATCAGGAGAAATCACATTGTTTTTGCCTCTGTTGATTTTGGACTCCATGATTTTCGACTCATTTATTTCATTCACTAATAGGTCATGCCCTTTAACCGTACATCGTCCTTTATAGTTGATGTGATTTATTTTCCTATTATTAATATCTGTCACTTGGATTTAGCAACAATGAAACTTTTAATAATCAGTGATAAGGTTCAAACCATCAAACTCAATAAACATCGCAATAAAATACGATTGTTATGTTCGTCACGAGACTTCACCCAACACCTTATATACATGTCATAAGCTAAGGATAGTCATATCTCACTTGTATCTACCTTTTCAAATATATTTCTCTCTTTCAAGATAACTCACGACACGTCTAGCCCTAATAAGATTTTTTATTTTGTATTTAATTAAACCGCATGTTCCATCAAGACGAAAGTAACCATAATAATGAAATTTGTCGATATAGATTTTATTTAGGTAAATGATTACAATTTACTTTTATTTATTAATTATTGCACAGCAGCACTCTACAATTTTGGCAATATTCATCATGCTTTGCACTTTTAGGTGTCAAAAAAATAGCAGTTTCTTTAGAAAAATTAGAATGAGTCATAGAACCTTTACCCCTAAGGCAAGATCCCAATTTGGCAAAGAAAAAATTATTAGCATTAATAAATTAACAATGGCTCTTTTAACTACTTATTTAGAATATAAAAATAAAATAAATTACATAATTAATCTAATATTTTTATTTTATTTATATTTTATTATTTTTTTAAAAATTATAAAATATACTATTTTGTTTAGGCACAATACCTAAAAGGGTCACGACACATATAGAGGTACTGATACATAATTCATGATCCATCACATGTATTACGACTATACAATGTATTACATGTCTAATTATGTATCTGAACTACTTAACATGTATCGATATTTATCTGGAGGTTACTTGAGTTATATATCGCGACCCTCTATATGTATCTAGAGAGGGTTTTTTGACTTATGTCTGGCGCTCAAATCATTATTATGATTCTTCATATGTACCAAGAGTGGTTCTTGATATATATATATATCGCTCTCAAATTACTGTGATCCTTCATATGAATTACAATCCTCCATATATATCGTACATAAAAACAGAGTGACATGAAATATAATTTTAAAAATTAATAATATAAAAAATAATTAACCCCTAAATTAATATATTTTATGTAGTTTAAAAGTTACTAGAAAGAAGCAACAGCTAACATTGTCTGGTGCAACTACTTGTCAACTTTTGACTAAAATAATTACTTAGTTTTCTTATTCTATACTTAGTTTTCTTATTCTATTACTTAGATTTTTTTACCTTATCAACACATGTAATTTTTTTATTTTATTTTTTTTGTGTGTGTGGTTGGGGGTGGGAAGTTGGTTCTTACAAGACAAACCCCAATTTGTTTCCTTTCAGAATGCAGTGATGGCTGCCCACAGACATAATATTCTTCCACATGAGCACCACACAAAAAG
This sequence comes from Withania somnifera, assembly GCA_039654485.1. NCBI lineage: Eukaryota > Viridiplantae > Streptophyta > Magnoliopsida > Solanales > Solanaceae > Withania > Withania somnifera. The sequence goes on along the minus strand of JBDJHY010000116.1, from coordinate 20,543,179 downwards.
TGAAAATACAAATAGGAAATAGAATGATTCTTACTTTTGCTTTACACCACTTGTCTTACCATTTTCTGATCACAAACCTTATGTTGTTATATTTAATTCGAACAAATTAATTAAACACTTGGAAAAAGAATATTACAACACATTCACATAGACTTTTGGCCTGATAAAATGTTTTAAGAATCATTAAAGATTTTAATTATGTTATTGTATCAAGATATATAATGTTATGGAAACAAATGTTCCAAAAATTTAATAAGCCTCGACAAGTATATACCGCGTATCAAGTATGCCTCAATCAATAGACAAAATTATACTACAAATTCTTGACAGAGCGGTGAAATCAGCAACTTCATTAAGAAACTATATTCTATAGAAAATATCAACTTTCAATTATGATCTATAATTAAAATTTGCGGTCATTAACGAATTATTTCTTTAAAAAAAAACTTGCCTTTTAGCTACATATAAAAATGTGGCTGAATGACATAGAACCGTAGCTAACTTCATCACTATATTTGTGTTACGACATATATATATATATATATATACAAATGCAATTTATATTATATGGCATCAGCATATATATACAACTAATTTTAGCATATATATACAAATGCATTTGTATTTGTATTGCGAGATACATTTATATATGTATGTCGAAATTTAAATGCAAGCCAAACATATATCTGACAACTTAAATTTGTCCAAATTTTTCATTTAGACACTTGAACTTTGCCTTGAATATAAAACTATATACAAATTTGTTCCTATTAGACACAATAAGGACACGTGGTATATTTCACAAATAAACGTGTGCACTTATGCAGCTGATGTGAAAAATATTATTTCATATATTTAAAAAAATGCTATATAGATAAAATTTACAATAAAGGGATGAAATTAATAGCATAAAATTGCTAAATGGATCAATAATGATCTGATTTCAATATTAATTTTGCGAGAAATGACTAAAAATCAAGTGAAAATGTAAGGAAAACATGAACTTTTCTCGGGTTTTTCGATCCTAACTATTTGTGTATGAATGAGTTTCATCTATGTGACATTTGTCTTAATATATTGAATATTATTTTTACGTGTTTATTTGAAAAATATGTCAAGTCAGTTTGTTGTGTCTGATAAGAACAAACTTGTATATAGTTTTGTGTTCAACTGGAACAAGATTGGTCTTAAATGTATATGTTTATGAAATATAATTAGCTAATTGTAACTTCTACGCAATTTAGTTTTTTTAAAAAATTAATAATTAAGATAATTTAGTAAGATTTAATATACATTGGCAGTATATATTGTCAAAAGGAAGGGAAATGAATAGCTAT
>JBDJHY010000116.1:20512167-20529099 GCA_039654485.1 Withania somnifera | reverse complement strand
TTCCCTAATTGTACCCACCGGTAGTATGAGATACCGGTCGAGTTTGTTTGTTTGTAAACTTTGTTGCTCTTTTCTGACTCTTATAGATATTTTTCGTTTACTTATTGTATTTGTTGTTAGCCTAGCTTGTTATTGATTTTGTATTTTATTGTTGGACCTTTCTTGTGCTGGTTACGATGGAGCTCCAGGTACGTATCGCATTGGGTCATGATTTGCTCATGGCCAGGTCTTCTGTGTAGTATTTGGCTAGTGACTTTCCTTCAGTTAGTTAGTGGACACTGCACACACTGACATTTGACTAAGCACTGCACGACTAATCGTTGTTGTCATTAGCTCTTTTCATACCTTATGTATTACCGCCCTATTTGCTGATTGATTGCCTTTTACCTTATATATGCTGACTGACGCCCGGTCGGTCTATGATGCCTACTGGGTACCCGTTGTTTTGGTACTCATGCTATACTTTTACATCTTTTCCTGATGTAGGTACTAGTATGAGTTTTGCTAGCGCACATGATCGAGCGCGGTAGTTGGTACTTTTTGGAGATTTTGTGAGCAACTCGCGTCCTTACTGGCCGAGTTTTCTATCAGTGTGGGAGCTATCCTAGTCGAGTCTTGGATAGCCAGCCCTCGTAGGTTGCCCCACTCGGGGTTGTATTTTGTATTCATGTATATAGATGCTTTATAGCCATGACACCGAGTTTTGGTAGTTATCTCCTGTTGGGATTTATATTTCACATTTTCCTTCATTTCTACTCCTTCCCCCCTTTGTTTTACGTTCTCGTTACTAGCCAACTGCTACTCGCTCTGGGCTAGGATCAAGCTTGTCTAGACGTGAGGTGTAGATGCCATCACAATCCGGTTTGCGGATCGTGACATGCACACGTCCTATATATGTTGTCCTGTGTAAAAATTTCACATCCTATGTAGCTTACTACGTGTATGATGACACGTATGAGTTTCTTTCTTTTTTCCAATAGAAGTTTGCCATTCTAATTGATTTATGTTAATGTACCATTGGTCAAAAGAAACTCAACTAAATAATTGCAAGTATTTATAAATATATCAATATTGTATAAATAATGTATAATCAATATATATATTAACTTATTCTAAATCTATTGCATTAATAGTCCAATCAAGGTGTTGTGTTAGCAACGGTCTAACCTTAATAACAATAAATTAAAATTAAGTGTAAGCATTTTAAAGGAAATTTCGGACTAAAGAAGAGAAAAGAAACGTGACAGTAACAATTAATCCCTTCTATTTGGTGATCGAGAGACAAAAATTGTTCGTTTAAGTTAAGTTAGTGTATTTTAAATTAATATTTTGTTTGAATTGAAACTTTTTATTTAAAATAAATATAGAATTTAATATTTTGTATAAATGGATAAATTTCTTAATAAAAATAATATAGATTTTAAATTAAAATTACTAGATTCGACCGACTCGTAATGAAAAATATATCTTTAGTCTTAAGTGAAAAAGTCATAATTTTTATTAAAGGATTTCAACATCTATTATTTATATATATATTAAAATAATTTTCTCATAATATAAATAATATAATTTTCTTCTTCAGCCTCGACCCTATTTAGCTAAACCTTCCTAGACAAAAACTTATTAGAAAAAAATACTAATATTTTTTGATTTTTTAAATAAGGATAAATATGAAAGAATCTGAGCAATTTATTCTAAGAAATTTTGAAAAAAAGAATATGCACATGCACTAGTTAAGAAATAAAACAAAAGACTTAAAAATATATTTATTCAAAAAATAAAGAAATTATTATTATTATTATTATTTTATTTTTCATTCAATATTGGATATTTATAATAAAATCCAATTACATTTAAATTTATATCAAAAGATTTTACATTAAAAGTGAAGCACTACCTAATAAAAATGACTCTAGACCTAAAGGAATTTAACTCAGAACTTAGATTAAGGACAAACATCTAATAAGTAATGAACCACAAATAGCAACCCTAACTCCTAATTTGCCATATCTAGATGTTTATGTACCAAAACAAAAGGATTTTTTTGCTTAACACATTTTTTTGCCATTCTTGTTCATCATTTTTCTCCAATCACTTGCAAGTGCCACCAAAAGCCCATTATTTTTTTTATCTTTTTCTTTTATAACCTTTTTTTTCTTTATCTCTGTAGCAGTTTACAATGATAATAATAATAATAATAATGTACTAAATCTATACTCTCTTGAAGTTACTGAGGAAAATCCCTTTGCTTTTTTTTTTTTCATCCATAGTTTCAGGTGAGAATCTTGTTGCTACTACCGGTTTATTGAACTTGTCTGTTTCTTTTTTAGTTTTCTTTTTGTGTTTCTTGGATGTGTATATTTAGACTTGTTATGTGGAAAATTAATAAAAAGAATTTATTTTTTGGATACCCTTTTGGATTTTAGTCTCATGGGTGTGAAGATTGAAGGTACCCACCCAAAAAAAAGTTTTTTTTTTTTTTGTTGAAGGTGAAGTGTAATAAGGGTAATGATTAGTAAGACAGTTTTAGTTGATTTGTTTGTTGTTTAGTTATTGGAGTTTTGCGAATGGTATGTTTTGGGTAGTTTGGATTTGATAGTAAAAGAGTATGAATGGTTATGGAATTTGTGAGATGGTTATTAGACTTGCAAAGTTGCAATCTTTGTATTGTGAGATGGTTATTAGACTTGCAAAGTTGCAATCTTTGTATTATGAAATTGTGAGATGGTTGTTAGACTTGTAAAGTTGCAATCTTTGTATGTACTTGCCTCTCTACCTTTTGAGATAGGGGTACAGGCTGCGTGCATTCTATCATCTCTGGACCCCACTGTGTGGGATTATAGCGGGTATGTTGTTATTGTTGTTGTTCTAGTTATAATCTTTGTATGTACTTCTCTTTAATCCAATAGCTAGATTTTGGTCTTGGTGCTGTTTAGTTTCTTGATTAGGACTTTGTTAATAGATTTATGAATAAGATTGAAGAGAAGTGAATATGATACATTTTGTTGATTTGGTCTTATATTAAGTTTTTCTTTATCAGATGATTCTTTTTACTATGTTTGCAATCTTGTCTTGTTTTTCCATTCAATGTGACGTCTAGCGCTTTTCACTAGACTTGCAATCTTGTATGAGCTCGTTCATGTTGCTCGTCCCATGCCCCCGGATAAAGGAGGAGGGGATTGCTGAGGGTCAATTGGAAACACCCTCTCTATCCCGATAAGGTTGGGGTAAGGCTGCATACATCTTATTGTGCCCGGTCCCCACTTGTGGGATTACACTAGGTTTATTGTTGTTGTTGCTGCTGTTGTCACATTTAGCTTTTGGTTTCTTCAGCATTTTAGGCCTATTCATGTGAACTCAATGTTTGTGTCATGAACTTTTGTCATGTATTCATCTAAGTGACTGATCTTTGAGAGGTAGGTTTTGAGAAATAAAATTAGGACAAAGACCAGCAGTGGTGCCTATGAAATATTGTAACTTAGTTATTAGTGTATTGTATTAAGGGTCAATGGTCTTTTCTGCTCTTGATTGTAGGGAATAATGGTGAAAAAGGCTAAGAGAAAGGCCAAATGTGGTGCGAAGGAGAAGCAGAATCCTGTGGCATCTCCAAATCCTATCGCTGAACAAGACGCTCGAAAAGTTAATGCACCTGAGGATGGAGTTACATCTGTGATCGAGAAAAAGATATGCCCCCATATTAACAAGGGTATTGATGTGGAAAAAGTCTCTGCTAAACTTGGCTCTTCAGGACCTGTTAGATGTGAAGATTGTAGGGAAGGAGCAGTTAATCGTCGGGCTGGTAAAGGAAAAGGTAAACATGGAAAAAAGAAGGGAGGTGGAGAATCAAAGTTAGCGTCTAAAGCCATTTGGGTCTGTCTAGAGTGTGCTCATTTTTCGTGCGGAGGTGTTGGATTTCCTACTATTCCTCAGAGCCATGCAGTTCGGCATGCAAGACAGTACCACCACCATTTGGCTGTACAATTTGAAAAACCTCAGTTGCGGTGGTGTTTTCCATGCGATAGACTAATTCCTGCTGAAAAGGTAGAGGATGGCACTGAACAAAAGGATGTATTACAGGACATTGTCAAGATGATTAAAGGGCGGCCATCTGAAGGACCTAGTCCTGATGATGAGGATGTTTGGTTTGGGAAAGGGAATATCACGAGTGAGATCAAGTTAGAAGCTAGTCTTGACATTGGTGTCTGCAGAAAAAGTGGTTATATTGTTAGGGGATTGTTTAATTTAGGGAACACTTGTTTTTTCAATTCAATAGTTCAAAACCTACTAGCACTGAATAGATTACGGGATTACTTTCTTGAACTGGACGAGTGTGATGGTCCTCTTGCGGCTGCTTTCAGGAAGCTCTTTGTTGAGACAAGTATAGGAGACACCTCAAGAAATGCTATAAATCCAAAATCCTTCTTTGGTTCTCTGTGTGCGAAGGCTCCACAGTTTAGGGGATATCAACAGCATGACAGCCACGAGTTGCTTCATTGTTTGCTTGACGGTTTGTGTACCGAGGAATTGATTGCAAGAAAGAAACTCAAGTCTTCTCAGGATGATGAAAAGTCTCCTACTTATGTTGATGCCATCTTTGGGGGTCGCCTCTCTAGTACTGTTACTTGTCTGGAGTGTGGACACTCTTCATTAGTCTATGAGCCATTCTTGGATCTCTCATTACCGGTTCCCACTAAGAAGACTCCATCTAAGAAAGTTCAACCAGTTTCCCGAGCGAAGAAGTTAAAACACGCTCCAAAGAGAAATGGAAGAGTGCGCCCCAAAATTAGCAGAGATGCACCTTCTTGTAATTCGCAAAGTGCTCAAGAAAGCAATTGCAAGTCGTTTTGCCAGGTTCAGCCTAGTGCACCCGTCACTGAAGGAACGGAAGTTCCTTCTGATTGTGCATTTCAAGATTCTCTTGATGCTAGATATGTGGCTTATAATATGGGTTTATCTTCACATAATTTATATTCCTCTTTGAAGTCTAATAATGAGAAAAATATCAACAATGTTGCTGAGCAGCTGACTTCAGTGGACAATTTTACATGGTTGGATTATCTTGATCAAGATATCCTGCCTAGGTGTTATGACATGGCTTCTCAAATAACGTCTGATGATCTGTGTCCCTCTCATAAGTCGAATAATGAACAAAATGATAATGATGTTACTGGACCGTCAGCTTCAATGGACAATTTTACATGTTCGGAGTATCTTGAGCCAGATTTTATGCCCAAGGGTGATGACGTCGCATCACGAGTTGATATGCTGTCTAATCAGGGTTGTGCAACTGAAAATGTTGTTCAACGTAATGTCTCCTTGCAAAATGATCTGAATGCTCCCAGTGACAGTAAATTGACATGTGGTGAGGAGGCTTGTTCTCCAGATGATTTAATATATTTGGGTGATCGAGGAGGATCTAAGTCAGCGAACTGCAATATAGCTTCTCAATTTGGTGAAAAAGTAGCAGTTAAAGACCGGGATGCTAGAGAAGTCGAGCATAACTCAGCATCAAGCAGCCATGTCCACTCGGTGGATTCAAATCTTGATTCATCATCAAGGCATGGGGTAGTTGAAGCCCCATTACAGGTAAAAGATTCAGAAATTCTGTTGCTTCCATATAAAGAAGAAACTTCAACTACCAGTGACATATTAAAAGGAGAAGACGAGGTGTCCCCAGATGCTGCTGGATGTGAACAAGATTTTTTGGACTTTGATGGTTTTGGCAGCCTGTTTAATGAACTTGAGCCAGTAGCAGGGCCAGTTGAAAAGCCTTTACAAAATGGATTCGGAGAAGCTACTTCTGCTGTTGGAAACTGCACTGAGTCTGATCCAGATGAGGTTGATAGTACTGATGCTCCAGTGTCAGTGGAGAGCTGTTTGGCTTGTTTCACAAAGCCTGAGCTTCTATCTAAGACAGATCATGCTTGGCAATGTGAAAACTGTGCAAAACTTCTACAAGAACAGAGGATAAGAGTGAAGAAGAAATTGCTGAAATCTGGATCAGGCGATCTGGGGAATGCGCCAGAGGACAGTAATCCAAGGGATATTGATCTGAGAGCCACTAATGAAAGTGCCAATAAAGTTTTGTCTGATGCTTTCGATGACAGGTTGGTGTACCAAAATGGAACAAACGATTACTCGAACTGCACACCGGAAACTAGTGATGGAGCTGATCAAGATCTGGTCCCTCGCCCATCAGAAGGTGGGGTTCATTCAAGTCGGGATGAATCTTGTAGTCTAGTAAATTGCGCCAATCAGAACAATGAAGTTCAGTTGGATGAACGTTCTGCTAATTTTGAATCTGGAGAAAGTGAGAATGAGACAGACCCTAAAGGTGTCAAAGTAGAAAGAGATGCAACTAAAAGGATACTCATTGATAAAGCCCCTCCTATTTTGACAATTCATCTAAAGAGGTTCAGTCAAGATTCTCGCGGACGCTTAAGTAAGCTGAGTGGCCATGTGAATTTCAGAGATACTATTGATCTCACAACCTTCATTGATCCCAGGTGTGATGATTTTCCTTCATTTGTTAAATCAGTTAAAATCGGAACTTTTTCCTTTGTTTTCTTCACTAAATTGAGATTGGAGCAGTTTTCCTTGTCTTGCAATGAAAACATGCATTATGTGTCAAACCTATGAGATCCATGCCAATTAAGTGGCCTCTTTAAACATAATAAGCTTTTGGAAGATGAGCATGAATGTGTAAATGCAATACTGTCGCCCTCCAGTTGGAGAAAGCTTGACCTTAGACTAAAGAGTTAACTATCATAGTGATATTATGGAGGAATACAGTTGCTACTTTCTTCTCTATCTGAAGGTTATTCATTGTGGTATTCAAGTTCATTAAGGCGGATGAAAACAACAAATTTCAGTCGGTAAATCTTCAAATTTATCAAATAAAATAATCCATCCGAGGCTTCCAGTAACTTAAAGCATGTGATGGTGAGATAGGATAGTCTTGTAGTGTAAACGATGTTCCTTTATCAAATGTATGGATGCATACATATATCTGTGGTATAAATATTTTGTTTCTGGGTTGCATGTAATGATTTGGGGCTTTAGTTAATAAAATATCACAAGTATTTATATTTTAAGAGTGTTAACAAATTACGTTTCGGCATCTGAAATTTTAAATTAAGCATGCCTTTCTCATCTCGTCGTCACATTACATTCTTCTTTTGTATGTGATCCTGAATTCATTTTTAAGGGTCATCAGGTTTTTGCTTCAGAGGTTAGATGATAGTTGTCCTTTTAACAACATGTTTCTTATCTGCTATATAATTAAGGATGACCAAGCACACACTCATAGGGTGGGATGTCAATTTGCTAGATACAACATCTCATATGATATTATTTTCTGGATAATATGTTAGCAAATTTACTCATAAAAAAATGTGTGGAAGAATACTATGTTTGGAGGTGACAGGTATCCCATAGAATCAGTCGAGGTGCTGTGAAAGCTGGCCCAGACACTACAGTTATAAAAAAAATGTGTGGAAGAATAGAACCATTTCAATCCCATGGAAGGCCATAGTTTGAGTTTAAGGAAAAGTTAAACTTGTTCCTTCAAGATTGTCCTCAATGCCTTAAATTCGCCTTTCCTTGTGCCTTTATAGGCTCATTATCTTAATCATTGTGGTAAGGATCAAAGTTCTTTGCTCTGGCATCAGATTAACTCTTCTCTACCAAATCGGGGTGCTGTCAAAGTTAGTTTCTTTGTTGTTTCTTCAATACGTAATGAATCCATTAGATAATAGCTCAAGTGGAAAGCACCTCCAACCTTAAAGTTGTGTGTTAGAGTTACTAAGTAAGCAAATTACCGTATCAAAAAAAGGAAAAAAAAAGAAAAGGGTAATGATTCTGCTATGTGAATTATAAAACTTTGGTAGCCTGATTGCTGATTTCAGGACTCTGGCTTTTCGGAAGAGGCTAGATTTTGAAGGGTTTTAGGTGAGGGCAGTACCTAGGAAGACTAGATAACCTTCATGATATCTTTTTCTTCCTCTTTCCATGAATATGTTTTTGGGAGAGAGAAGGATTGTCGATATATTCCTTGTGGGGTCTGACGTTCTATAGTTATATTCAATGACCGTGATATCCACATGATAAATACAAAATTGTGTTCCTTTGGCCCTCACTTGTAGCTGCTTAACCTTTACCCTAGCCATGAAGCTCCCCTTGTTTTGGGCCCTCTGGATCTGGAGTACTCAACTTGCCCACGGTTTGATGATTAAGTTTCTGGTCAGGTGAAGAAACTTCTGTTGTCTGTACGATATCAAGATCAATCGTTTGTATTCTCATCATCCTTTCTTTTAATTCCTTGAGTTCTTTTATCACTTCATGTTTCGATGATGACGGTAACTAACTGGAAAATAGTTCAAAGAAAAAGAGTATTGTGACCCCAGAGCTATTTCTCATATATTATCCACCGTCGATTAATTTTTATCAGCATCACAGTTGTGTATCAGAGGCTTCGGAAATGCTTTTGGAACTTCTTTACATGGGGGATTAAGAACAATAGATAGCTTTTAAATGAAAACCTGTCCAAAATAATAGATCTCGTCAACTAGAATAGAAGCAATTTCGTTATCTTTTTTGGGTGTAAAATTTCCCAAATAAACTCAAAAAAGTAGGAAAATTGTTTGATCTAAATTTGACTAATCAACATGAGAAGTAGTAACTAATGTTTGGTATTTATTTTTTATAACCGTGGTGTTCGGGCCAGTTTTCGTGCACCTCAACTAAATCCACGGTATACTTGCTACCTCTTCTACCAGCAACAGATACTAGGTAACTCTGTCTACCAAGGCTAAGACAGATGGGAAGAATCGCCTAGTGTTTTTTTTGTCTCTACTGGATTTGAACCTAAGACCTTAGGTTCCCAACCTACTTCATTGACTACTAGGCCACTTCATTAGCATATTATCTCAAGGACTGAATTGGGCCTCTTACTTATTTTGGACTTCTCAAATGTTGCCTGAACATTTACTTCTTAGTTACTTGAGCTGAGGGTACCACCTCTCTACCTTCACACCACCCTCCCTCCCTGTACCCACTTGTGGGATTACACTGAGTATGTTGTTGTTGAACATTTGTTTCTTGGTAAAGCTGTATAGCCTGCTGTCTTGAAGTTTCTGTTTCAAAATGTCAGTTTGCATTTCTAGTACCTCAAAGTTCAAGTCTGTTTCTGCAAGATGGTATCTGTACTGCACTTATCTGATGATGAAATGATGTAACTGCAGGTGCCTGCAGAAGGAGGTTTACAAATACCGACTTGTGGGTGTCGTGGAACATTCCGGTACTATGAGAGGAGGTCACTATGTTGCATACGTTAGAGGAGGTACAAAGATCGTTGGGAAAGACAAGGTCATGGAAGATTATGTGTGGTATTATGCCAGTGATGCCTACGTACGGGAGGTAACCTTGGAAGAAGTTCTTCAGAGTGAAGCCTATATTTTGTTCTACGAAGAAATTTGATTGCAATTTTTTCAATATCAAAATGGTCCGAGGTTGAGCTGATCACCCTACATGTTCGCGTGTGAGAAACAAATACGTAAGTATACACACAACATGAAAGGGGTTGAAAGGTGAAATGGGAGTTGTATTACTACAATCAAAGTATTAGCACCCATTTTTTGTTATTTCAAATTTCAATATGCCATCTAAAGATGTACATGTTGGAAAATGCATGCTGAGAAAGAGTAATTCTTGAACCCGAGGTTAGCTTAGGATCCTAGCTACTGTGTCTATAGACTCGGGGCTTGAGAAAATGACGGTACATTCCATCTGAAGAACGTCAATAAGAATACGAGAAATAATTTATTTATTTTTAGAAAAAAGTTTGTAGAGCCATACAAATCATTGAAATGAGAAGTTTATACGATATCCATGTACGTTTATGCAGTATTGATATGCTATACATTTTTATATATCAGTTATATAATATTGATATATTATATATAAATACAGCTATTTTTTAATAGAAAAAATAACTATATTTTTATAAACCTTTATTGTACCTATTTTAAATTATCCCAATAAGTATTTACCTGTTATACCTTGTGGTTACTTTGGTAAGTTCCAAGACAGCCAAGCTGAAATTAAGGAAAATAAAAGAATCTATAAACCATAACAAAGGCATTCATCTAAACTCCAAAGGTTTCGAATATGCACAAAAAAGAAAACAAATAATATCATCTGTTTGCGTCCTTCGGCACACAGCCTAATTGATTTGGAGGATGGTAGCTATGTGGCTGTTCGGGTTCGATCTCTCTCACTATCTTCTGGGTTGGAGCCTTTTGCACAAGGCTTGTTTAGTGCGGTTTATATTTTCTGTGTGATTTACAGGCTATTACACAATAAAGGTTTACACAATGCGTACATAATGCTCACCATAGAGTGTTCACGGCCGAGTGAGTTTATGAGTTTCAAAAGTTGTCAAATCTCAAACACACCCAAAAAGAAAAAGCAAAGCCGCAAAAAGAACAAAACAAAAGAAAAAGGAAACAGCTAAAAGAACACATAAAATAATAAAAAGACATAGAGTAACCATCTTCTTGTTACCAATTCCTTTCTTGCTTTATGTATTTTGCAGTCAAAATTTATAAAACTCACTGTTATTTCATAAATTAGGATTCGGAGAAGGTAGTGTTATGTAGACTAGTTTCTATATTGAAAAAACAGAGGATTGTCAACAGATGAAAGAGACAATAGTGACAATAAATAGGAACATCAACAAGAAAAAAATATAATAATACAGGCTAAAAGGTCAGCGATTAAAATTATATACATCGTGTCAAACTTCAAATGTTTATTTTAGTAAGGAGAAATTTTGTCCACCTCAATATGGAATATGATGTACCTTACTATGTCTATAAAAGACTTTTGAAATTTGTTGTTCAATATAAATCATAATATTTATATTGCTACAAATCATCTTATTTAAAACTAAAAAATTTAAATTATATTCAACAATATTTTTCTAAAATACTTTATTTTTTTAAAATAAGACATAATTTCATGAAGGGAAATAATATTAGTTGGTCTTTAAATTCTTTCTTCCATTTGATTTTTTCTGCTACATTCCTTTTACTGAGTCGAGTGTCTATTAAAAATAACTTTTTTACACTTCACCCACATTCTACGATGAATCTAGAGTACAAGCTACAGATTCACAAGAACCTGGGCAGTAAAAAAAATGGGATGCTGTATTTCCAAGATTGGATTTCATATTCGAATAAACCTCGTATATCAAACCGTCGATTTGGAGATAGAGGTGACGGAGGAAGAGTATCGGGAGTGGTATGTTCCCAGAGCCTTGAGATCTTTCTATTGCTATTTTCGGGCCAGATCTAGGTGTGAACCAAAGGTTCAAGCCAGATTGTAGGAAGTGGGTGATACGTTTTTGTATTTCTATGAGAAGCTCGACGGAAACCTACCCTGTAGCGCTAGCGTTTCGCGTTCTTTCTATTCCATCTGATTCCATTTCGAAATAGGTAGCTAATACTAAAATAAAAAGTGAAGAAGTCATCGTCTGACCAATCGGCTCGGACACCAGACCGCCAATGTCTGCCTATTTTGTCTCGCCCTAAATGGAAAGGCTCTCTTAGTTACGCTACGCCCGGCGATGATTTGGTGAAGAAAATCTATGAGAGAAGGTCCTCGAACTGGGTTACGACCAATGCCTCGCATCCTAATATATAAAGATCAAGACGAGGAGCTCCAGGTCCAGATATCTCCCTTCGAGATCGCCAACATCAGTCTAAGTAGCACAAAACAAATATTAGAAAAAATAATTTTATTGATAAATGTTTGAGTACAACTCCGTCTATCCCCTGATTCTTATCTCGTCTTTCTTTTCCTTGATTCGCGGGCTGAAGCAGCCTATTTCTCGAGCGCAGGATTATGTGGACCTCCTCGTGATGTATTTGATCTCTGAGAAAGTCGGGCTACACTTTGGGTTGATCTTGAGGAAGGACTTCTCTTGATCACTTCACCACACAATAACTTAAATATAACAAGAAATATCTATCAATATTGAAATGTGTATCCAATTCTTATTATATATCACGTAACTTGAAATCATTATAGAACTTCATAAACTTCAAAATTTTAAACCAGCCTCTACCCCGTTTCCCTCAACTATCAGTGGAGTCACTTTTGACAAAGAAAGGTGTATACCCTTCGTCAGAATATTATATGAAGTATTAAAGTTATATGTTAGCTATTAGGAATATATATTTAATTTTAAATATTCTTGACACAACTAGCCCTTCGTCGAAATATTATATAACATATTAAATTAAATATTAGCTATTAAGAATGTATATTTAATTTTAAATATTCATGACACAACTAAAAAAAAAATTTAACAACTTTCATTAAATTTTTAATTCGGCCATTGTCCCAAACCCCACTTCCCTACACTCCACTTGTGGTCCTTTTGTCTAACACTATACCACAACATTTCCTTTCTTTCCCTCTCTTTCTTCCACACACCCAAAAAAAAAAAAAAAAAACTCCAACTTGTCACTACAAAATTTCCCACTCTCAAACCCCACACACCAAAAAAGAAAAAGAACGAGACAAGCATATAATTTCTTGATCTTTTTACCTTCATCAATGGCCAAACCACCATCACCATTTCAACTGGTGGTTCTTGTGTTGTGTTTTTCAATTTTCACACAAATAGTGAGAGTAGAAGCAACATGGTGTGTAGCAAGAAGTGATGCAAGTGGACAATCTTTACAAAGTGCTTTAGATTATGCTTGTTTCTCTGGTGCTGATTGTGCACCCATAATGCCAAATGGACTTTGTTTTCTTCCTAATACTATTCAAGCTCATGCTTCTTATGCCTTTGATAGTTTCTATCAAAGGATGAATAGAGCACCTGGTTCTTGTGACTTTGCTGGCACTGCCAACATTGCCAAAACTGATCCAAGTAATCATTTTTTTCTTTCTTGCCTTTTGTTTTTTGCACCTTCTCGCACTCTATCGGAAACCGCCACGCTAACTCACTTCTAACGTAATTCACTTAGGTATGGATATACTGATTTGTTATTTGTGTTGTTTCTTGCACCTTCTGGCCATGTTTCTCAACAAACTGTTAGAGCTGACTAATTTAAATTCGGATTCTAGCAAGGACACTCACACTATGATTTTTATACCCAAAATTTGAACTAAAAATGTGACTCCCAGGAGTAATCAACTTTTTTCTCTTAACATGAAATTCTTAAGAATTTTCGAAATATTTTTAATAACTAACTATTATATGTGATTATGAGTTATATATTACCTTATTTTAGTTACACATCTCGAATTTGAATGCAGAATAAATTTGAATTAGTTGTGTTAGTGTATTTTGAATACTAGTATGATTATGCTAGAAAAGAAGTTATTTTTTATTTAGTTTATGGCATATGTAAATTTTATTTTTAAAAGACTGTAGAATTGTAGAATTTTATTTTTATTTTTAATTTTAATTTTAGTTTTTTTTTTTTTTTTTTTTTTTTTGTGTGTGTAATGTAGGTTATGGATCTTGTGTTTACGCAGCATCTCCAAGGTATGAACTTTAACTTTAATTTCTCTCACATTGCTTTTTCCTTTTTCCTCTTTTGCTTCTGATAATTCTTATTATTTGCTGGTACTATAGATTTCTAGTTCTTTCTTCTTTAGTTGTCGGTTGTCCACTGTCTTTTTTCTTTAAAAAAAGAAAACTTGAAAGTTGTGTTAATTATAGTTAAAAAAAGAAAGTGTTAGAGAATTTTGTAGACAGCAAAGATATCAAGAGGTTATTATATTTCTTTGCAGATTGTGTTTGTTTCTTTGATATGACTTACCAAAAGAATGTTGGATATATTCTCTACACTTTAGTGTAAAATTAAAACAAAATCATAATTAAGGAAAAAAGAAGCAGACTATTAGTATTAATTTAGGTTTTATACACCTAGCCTAGTGGTCTCATATAAAAGGCCTATATTTTAGTTTTCATTTTTCAAGAAGAGTTAAAAAAAGGCAGTTCGGTGTAATAACCTCCCGTTATGTGCGAAATTCGGGGAGGGACTTGACCACAAGAGTTTATTGTACGCAGCCTATTTGCGCGACGGAATTATTAGTCAGTAAAATGAGAACGGAATTCCTGGTAAATTTCAAAATCTCTGTCGTTTTTACTTATTTTATATTTCTACAAGAAACTGTTTTCAAGATTCAAACCTCATGACAATAATTTTACCGGATACTCCAAGTTTTCCTTCAAAAAGATTTAGAGGGAAAAAACAAATATCACTTAATCATAGCACAAATTAAGTCTAGTATTTAAGTTCCGAGGACAGAGGGACAAGTCCATGCTCAATGAGTTTCAAACTAGCGATAGATAAGCAAAAATCAGTTAGAATGAATGATAAAATTTATGTCACTTGAGCCAAAGATTTATAAGAAATGGACTCAATGTCTTTATTATATAAGGATAGAATTGCATTTGTACCTTCTTTTTCAGATTTTACTTATGTGACTATACTATTTATATTATTATTCTTGATAAAATTTATATGCTAGATAATATTTATTTGTTTCTATGTAAAAATATATTAGGAGAATAGTTTTTTTTTTTTTTTTTTTTTTTAAAAAGGTGTATGGTGCTTTGAAATTGTGTATATTGGAGAATCTCTAGGTTAGTATGCATGGGGTAGATATTATTTTGGCCTCTTTTGTCTGAAAGGGGCTGCTATAGCCAGCTACAGAAATAGTCACCTCGAGTTGAGCATTTTTATTTTTATAATACATTTTTTACTGTAATTATAATTGTTTGAACTCTTTAAAAATATTGTTAAAAACTCTATTAATTTCTTCCTATATCATATATATGATATTTTTGAAAAGTTTAAGAAGCATAAATTAACATTCTACTAGCATTTTACCTGGTATGGAAGCTTATCTAATTTATTTTAGGTTATTGGTTTTATTTATCATGGATTTTTAAAGGGATGTAATAGGATAAAAATTCTTTGACATTTACATAGGAAGTTAAATTCTTAATTCAGTTGTTTTATTTTGCTTTGAGGGGAAATAGTAGTAGAGAAAGTATTGATAACTAATAAATAAATAGTACTACTAGTAGAAAAAGTTGCATGTTTTCTCCCTTGCTCCATGGAGATAATTTATGGTTCACGTTTCAATAACAACAATAAATTTAGTGTAATTCTATGAAATTTGAAGAAGGTAGGATAAAATGTATGCAAGTGTTACTCCTACCTTGAGCAGGTTACTGTTCACATTCTAGTCCACAAAATAATTCTTATCAATTGAACATTTCACACATACACAAGGTAAAAAGTAGAAGAAAAGCTGGAAAAGAATTAAGAACTTGAATGAAATTCACTTGTTGTGACTTGTGACACAACAAATATTTGTGTTGAAGATCATGTATATGTACAAGTTATGATTCTCATATACGTGATTCTCGTGACTTCACCTATAAGATTATACTGTGTATGTTGTTGTTGAGTTGACATTCTGATCCACAACTTGGGTTCTGTAAATTTTCAGCACTGCTGGTGGCTCTACTACTACTCCGAGCACTCGTGGTGGTGGCTCAACTGGAGGGACTACTACCACACCAGCCACAACACCAGTTCTTTATCCACCACCACCGGGGTTTGCAACTCCTTTCAATGGCAACGGAGGAACAACACCGCGCGTTGGACCTGATATTCCTGACTCAGAGACTTCTAATGCTTCTTCCAAGCTATCAAATTTGGTTCCTGCTGCATTTTTTATGCTTCTTTTCCTTCATAGTTTTCAACTTTTGTAGCCATTACTGGTAGAATATTAGCCATACTTTTGCTAATGGATAAGGCTAGGACAGTACAATTTTGGTTAGAGAAATGAAAGTTTTCATTTTGCTATTATGAAAACTTCAGCCCTTTGGAGTAACATTCTGGTCTTTGTAACGGCAAAGAGTGCAACATAGGACGTCAAATAGTACTACTTAAGTGGAAAATACCGACAGAGGCGGATCCATTATTTATTGAATGTGTGAAATTAGCCCTCGATTATAAAGAGTTACAAATTCTATTATTAATTTATTAGCATGTCCAAATTCTGTTTATATATCTTATGTTGCATACCATTTCATTTACTTTATAATTTGCTTTTTCAAATTAAAGATTGATCTCTTTTTCCACGTAAAATATAGATTCTTGGGATTATGATTCAAAATGCAATAAAAATTATCTATCTATTTTCTACTTTAAGAAGTCTTTTTTCCTTTTTATTTATGATAAGTCACATCAATTTACATGTATCTTAATATTACCTTTTATCAACATAAATGACGTAATATTGCACAAATACAAATAAATACGAAAAATTGTGTTTTTTTTTTACGTCCGGTTCAATTCTTAAAGAATTAATAGTTAAAAAAAAAATAATTTATATAACCTAGAGAAATTTCTTCTCTAATATGAGTATCAATATAAATTTTTAATGGAAATATAGCTATAAAAATTTAAAATTTTCATTATTTATGATTAAAAACTTCCAAATTGGTATATTGTCTCTAATCCCTTTTTGCCTTTGTCTTCCATCATCTCCTTCAGTATTTGATTTCTCCTTGGAGGGTACATAATTTCCATTTTTATGAAATAACCTTTAAAATGGAGAAGATTAAAAAAAAAAAAAAAGAAAGGGAAAACGAGTTTAATCATAAATAAATTGTAGAAAAATATAAAAATTCAACCAAATTGATGCTTCTTTTTATAAAATCTTCATCAAAAGTACGATGTTTGATTATCATTTTACTATGTCGCATGAATAAAATAGATATTATAAATTCCGAGTCAATTTTTTTGTTATTTTATCTGAAATAAGAAAAAAAATATTTTTTTATTTTTTAATACCTGCATAATTCTAATAAGTACTTTGCCGGATTAAAAA
>JBDJHY010000116.1:20419807-20430034 GCA_039654485.1 Withania somnifera | reverse complement strand
CAGCCCAATATGGAGCTAAGGTATATAGTACTTCTGCAATTTGCTTATGATTCATAGTATTTCAATCTTTTTCTTTTTTTCCTTTTTTGGGATGAAGTGAGATTTCATTAAAGCATCCAGTAGATGCAAAGATACAAAAGGAGGGATCTCTCAGCTCAATAAGAACAAAAAAAAACTTATTGAGCTAAGGAGCTGACAAAATCCAGATAGTGATCTAAGTTATTTACAGGGGAAGAGTTAGCCCAATTATAAAGATCAAATTGGAGTTGAAACTCCATCAAAAAGTCTCCTGTTTCTTTCATTCCAAATACACCAATAAATACAGGCTGGGTCATGATTCAAAATTATCTGATGGATTTTCTAACTTCCATAGAGGTCCAACTAGTGTAAGCATCTCTAATTTTCAATCTAATGTGTCCAGCAGTTAGTTCGAAGCAATGGGCCAGAGTTTTTGGGATCTTTGTTTAGCTTCAAGGTTGCTTGAAAGGGATGAATTTCAATTAGTTTAGTTGATGGATATGGCAAGTCGAGATATCAAAACTAATATAAGTTTGTTTCCGGTTTGAGTTATTGGTCTTAGTGTCTTTGTGATTACATGAGGGGTGAACTTCCATTTATGGTGTTGAACAACAATGGAAGCTCTTTACCAAAAAAATTTTGAAAAAACTTTACCAAAAACAATGACAAGCTGGATAAGTACCTGTGCCAAATTGACTTGTCTCCTTATTTGTTGGTTCAGTGGTCTCCTCTAGACTGGTTAGACTAGAATGATCTAGTCATGGGCAAGTAGATGGTGAAACCATTATAATCAAATATTGATAAATATAGGGTATAACATTGTTAGGATCTTATTTTATTCAAATGGCTTTATGTCTTGAGTACCATTAACTGAAACAAGGAGGTTTTTGTTTTCTCTCTTTCTCAAGAGTTGCATTTCCTGCTGGGATATGTCATCACATTACGATGAAATCATGAAACATGTTTCTGTTGTTCCTTGACTTTTTCGTACCACTCTTATTTACTTTTCTGCTATTAGTCTTGAAAAGAACTCTTTCAGTTTTCCCTTACCCTATAATTTGATTTTGATTTTGAAGGTTGCAATCTGTGAGCTTCCGTTTGATCCTATCGGCTCTGAAGTTAGTGGGGGAGTTGGTGGAACGTAAGTTTATCATCATTTCGCTTATAAATTTTTCAGTTGAAGACTATCTTTGTGTTTGTGGTTTCACTTGTCTGGTTTATGACTACAATTGAAAATGGACTCTCTCTTGAAGTCCCATATGTAACTTGTCAAGAATAAAGATTGTTCTTCATTTAAAAAGACATATCATGTGGTAGAACATTTGTAGCAGTATGAGATTATACTATCTCAAGCACCATCTGTGCGTGTTTTTGAAATTAAGGATAGTGGAATAGCTTATTGGCTTATTCTGCAAAATAAAGCAAATCGCCTTATTCTGCAAAATATATCCTATGCCACTATATGAACATTGAAGATGTTATCCGTGAGGTATGTAGAATACTAGTAATGTTTTTACTTCTAATTGTGTGCAAGTATGTTTTTGGAAGTGATTTTTCACAGTTCACCTATGTATATATACGAAGTTTATTTAATGCAGAAAAAAATTCCAACTTTTTCATATATAAACGTATCCCTATGTGATATGTATGTCAGGCATTAAGATTTCCTTCTCCTGTTCCATCGATGTTAAGTACGGAAGCTCTGTGGTGGAGAGTCCATTTCCCATCAGCTCATAGATTATAGATTCGTTGTCAAACGAAAGGAAAAATGTATTGTCAAATTCATTAAGTTAGTCAATTGTTCTTGATAGTAAAGCTTAGGTCCTTGGGTCATTTCTATGCAGGTGTGTTCTTCGTGGTTGTGTTCCTAAAAAGATTTTGGTTTATGGAGCAGCCTATGGGCCAGAGCTGGAGGTGAAACCTTACATCTATGAAATATTTTAGCTTATAGAGCTTTCTATTTCTATCGTAGATATGAGTAATTTGTTCCTTTGATGCTTCTGGGTGAACTGCAGGATGCAAGGAATTATGGATGGGAAGTGAATGAGAGAGTCAATTTCAACTGGAAGAAGCTTTTGCATAAAAAGGTAGTTCAAAAATTCTTCTAGAACTGTAAGTCTGTAATCCTGTACGTGATAGGGACTGAGCCGCCTACAACAACAACTACATACCAAGTAAATTCCCTCAAGTGGGGTCTGTATGCTAACCTTGCCAGTACCTTTGAACTGAACAAGTACTCGTGTAAAAATTGTAGTCTAGAACTTGCCATTTCTATGAGGAAGTACAATGCAAATAATTGTGGAGAGTTTGATCTCATATAGACAATAAATTTCAGAAGTTTATTTTGATTGAAGCATCAACATCTAATGGCGAATGAAACACAAAGTTAGATAGCTGTTATACGGTATTACTGTGGGATCTGATCTGTGGATACCTTCTTAAACTTGTATCATCTACATGCAGAAACAGAAATAGAAATGTCCACCTTTTTACTAAGCCCATGTGTTTAGGAACGGCAATTGGGCGGGGCAGGTGCGGGGCTGTTTGAGCCATAACCAGCAAAATTTTAACCTGCCCCGCCCCACCCCACCCCACCCCACCCCACATAGCATTGTCTCGTGTTTTCATCCTACCTCACCCTGTCCTGCATCAACCCGCACCCTCTCTGCTCCGCCCCGCTCAGTTTTCTTTTTTGAAATCTAGATAAGCTGAATCAAAAACTAGTACTGTTAAATTATTTTGCATTGTTCACTTTCATTTTTTCTTTAGGTCATACATAACAGAGCTTGTGTAATTAAGAAATATTTTTTTAAGAGAAAATCAAGTAGTATTATATGTTTATATTATCATATTTCACATCTAGCCCAAATAAATAACATGTAAGTTCCTGTAATTATGTTTGTGAAATTAGAAAAGGATAACCAATCTTTTTGTAGTTGTTCACTTTTATGTTCTTATGTTAATCGTATTATAATTATGATCAGTAGATTCGTTTGTCATTTGCTTTCATAACATGAGCCATACATTTTATTATTTCATATGTTAATTTATCCACAATGACTGCAAACTCACGGTTTCAATTAGTTTATCCTTACAAATGACTGCAAGTTCATGTTTTCATGGATTATGCAAAGTCACGATTTCAATTTTTAACTAAAAAATGAAATAATCCGCATATGTCCCACAACCGGCCCAGCCCCGCATCAATTTTTTTAAAAATCATTTCAACCCGCCCCGCCCCGCCCCACATAACCTTAAACCCACAACCGCCCTGCATCCGCCCGCCCCGTTGCCATCCCTACCTGTGTTTTTCCTTTTACTGATAATTTAAATTTGAAACAAATTTTGCTAATGTTGTGCTGTAAACTTTCAGACTGAGGAGATTGTACGGTTAAATGGGATCTACAAGAGGTTACTTTCAAATGCAGGAGTTAAACTCTTTGAAGGTGAAGGAAGGGTGGTAGGTCCAAATGAAGTTGAGTTAATTCAACTGGATGGCACCAAGATAAGCTATTCGACGAAGCACATTCTAATTTCAACTGGTAGTAGGGCTCATCGTCCAGGAATCCCAGGACAGGTGAATCAGATTGTTCTGAAATTCGTAACTGTGTCAACAACCTGATTAATGGAGATTAAATTTTCGGGGTTCCTGTCATGTTCATTACATCGATGAGGAACTTGGATCTAGAATCTGTGTGTGAGATAACTTTAGTTGGAAGTTTAACTATGTGATTGATGATTATCTTGCTCCCTCCCGTTGCCTCTGTCTCCTTGGTTTCTCTGCCCGTTTCTTTTAACATATAAGTATTATCTCTTATTTCATTTCTTTTTTTGCTGAGTGTATAATCTTGTTCCCTTCTTTTCTTTTATTTTTCTGGTTGCATCTCATTTTCATCTCTCTCTGTATTTTACTTTTTTCTTTCTTAATTGGTTACCTTATGTTGTGCAAATAGGAGCTAGCCATAACATCAGATGAAG
This sequence comes from Withania somnifera, assembly GCA_039654485.1. NCBI lineage: Eukaryota > Viridiplantae > Streptophyta > Magnoliopsida > Solanales > Solanaceae > Withania > Withania somnifera. The sequence goes on along the minus strand of JBDJHY010000116.1, from coordinate 20,426,038 downwards.
CCTTGAGCTTGGAAGAGTTACCAAAGCGTGCTGTGATACTTGGGGGAGGGTTTGTTACATAGCCATATCTTTTTTTCTTGAGTTCATTCCTATTGATTAATTAGGATGTGAACTATGATTTTTTACTTCCATGGTCACAGGTACATTGCTGTTGAGTTTGCTTCAATATGGCGAGGAATGGGTGCAGCAGTGGATTTATGTTTCAGAAAGGAACTCCCGCTTAGGTGAAAATATGTTTTATTATACATTATCTTTATTTTATTTTCCTAAAGAGGGGAAGTGGTTTCATGTCGAAGTGAGACCCCACAATTCACCGAAAATCGAATAAAGAAGGTTATTTCCGGACATAGTTAGTTAGTCAAATCAAACCAACTATTCTCTTCTCAAAGTAATAGTGTCTTTTCAGCAGGCTCCACTGCTGCAGTCACTGCTCTAGAATTATGTAAATCAAAATTTGAAGGAAAGTGATATTCTAGTGATCACTGTAAGACATGAAAATTGGTTTCTAGTAGTATAAGTTTGTGACACCTTGTGACATTATTATGTTCCACCGAAATTCAATTGCAGAGGTTTCGATGATGAAATGCGGGCTGTAGTTGCAAGAAATCTAGAAGGCAGAGGAATCACTATGCATCCATGCACGACATTGACTAAGGTACTTGTTTCCATAGCTGTACGGAGACTGAACGCCTTGTTTTTTAGGTATAGTTCCACCGAGGGAATTATTAATTTCCCCAGGTTTACAAGGTTTTAGTCTTCACCAATTACCGTTTGATATGATTGGAATGAAACAAAAGAGGAATTAAATATTCTTTTTTTTTCCAGTTTGAAAGGGGCTGAAAAAAATAGATAATTTGACTTGATTGGTTATCCTCGCCACTTAATTTTCAAGTAGCACTACCTCTATCCCCCAGCTACCCCCCCACCCCACCCCTATAAAGTAGGTGTTGTCTTTCCTCTTACGGTATGTTCTTCTACGTCATTTAGCTGAAGAGAGCATACTTTTACTGTTGGTTATCTTTGCTATACCTTTAATGCAAATTTCGAGTAGTTGCATTTTCGTATTTAATACTTCTAACTGCAATCTGATGTCTCAGCTTGAAAAAGCAGAAGGTGGCATCAAAGTGCACACAGACCATGGCGAAGTGATATTGGCAGATGTTGTGCTCTTTGCAACTGGTAAGTTTATCTCATGTAATCAATAGAGACGGAGTCCGGTGGTGACTAAGCTTACTGGGTTGGTTAAATGAATACTTTTGCTGTCCAAGTATCCTCATTCATGAGTTAAACTCGTAATCGGGAATTAGGTTCAGCACTACAATGCAATATAAAAGTGATTATCTGTCATCTTTACCTTTGTGGTTTGATTGAAATTTCTCACGTTTTATTACCCATATTTGACTTAGGTTCTGTAAGATATTTGCCTTTTGTTACAGAATAAGGCGTCAAGAATGACAGATAATGACATTGCCTGTAAATATTGTTAATCCAGTTGTTTAGACTTGCAATGGAATACAACTGGAAGTTCCTCCTATTCTCCTCTCCCTTTTATATGTTTCTCTCTGTTTGCCAAGACTAAACGTAATAAACCATTCTCTAGTTACTTCGGTGCTTTTGTGTCTCTTAACCAGGAACATCTTTTTCTTTTCTTTTTACAAAATTCCCGATCGTTGTTGGGATAGTCTTAAGCAGTTCAATACTATGTATTGTAGGTCGCCTCCCTAACACAAAAAGGCTGAATCTGGATGCTGTTGGTGTGGAGCTTGACCAGATGAAAGCGGTGAAGGTTAGTAATACCTGCTATATAGTATATCCTATTCTTGGAGTTTCTTGATTCATCTTCTTCATGAAAACCTTTGAAATGACGATTGTTGGTGCATTATGGGTTTCCTTAGGTGTGGCACACATTTTCTTTGCAAATGTGATGCTGTATTGAGCTATAAACTTGAACGTGAATTTTCGTTTCTAAAATTATAACGGCGTAAAGGTCATCTATTGAATGTGTTGTGATGAATGAGATCTGTTGAGGCAGCTGCAGGACTTCAGAGTTAGCTGAATGTAAAATATGTGAAGTGTCTAGTGTGGGTGGTTGTTAAGTTGGGGTACTTTAGATCTTGTATGTTAATATGCACCATATTCTGCCTGTATGGAAGCCTACCACACACATTGAAGAGTCTAAAACAAGTGAAAAGGTTGTGTTACGAGTCCTTAAAATGCTACTTCCTTTTCTTCCGGTATATGAAATTCTAATTGTTGGTTTTCGATGCTGGTCTCTATGCACGGTTTATGTGGTTTCTTAATTTCTTTCTTCTAAATTGTTGTAAAAAGAAAAAAATATGCTTCTAAATTTTTCTATATTCAATACTAACTTAGTTAATGACAATAGTTTTTTTCTTTGTCTTATCAAGAATAATTATTTTCCATGAAGAATAATTTTACTGAGCCTATGGAAAATTAGAGAACTTACACAATAGAGAAAAGGAGTAGAGAACTTGCACAAAAGAGAAAAGAGTCAAGAACTTGCCCTAAATGTGTAGTTTTTTAACAAATAACATCGAATCATCTAGCAGGAACATCGTGGGTGCACAAATAATTAACTAGAAATAGAAGACATGCCCTCATCTATACAAATCAATTTTCACCCTTTCAAAGGTTCTCATATATATATATTCCTCTCCAAGATACCTAGAGAGTTAATGGAGCTACATCCCATGCTTTGCATTTTTTTTTTCTTTTGAAGAGTCAGTTGAACACCATATTCTTGTCTGTAGCAGGCATTGCCCACTATATTTTGGTGGATTCAAGAGCATCCACCCAATGATTACCAACTTCAAAGAGTAGCAACAAGTAATTGATTTTGTTCAACATACCCCTCCTTATAGCTTTGTTAATACTTGTTCAAATAGTTTAAATAATCAAACACCAACGACCTATATCCTGAGATCAGGAATACTCAGATAAGGAGTATATGATTTTGTTAATTTTCTTACTAGCATCAGTGTTGTAAACATGCTTATGTTTCATTCTGTATTCAAGATTTCTTTTCAGTGATAATCTTTTTAGCAAATTGCTGAGTTCCAAGCGAAGTAAAGATTTTTCATGCGACCTCCCTCATGTTTGTTCCAGGTTGATGAGTACTCTCGCACCAATATACCGAGCATTTGGGCCATTGGTGATGTCACCAATCGAATGAATCTTACTCCTGTTGCTTTGATGGAAGGAACCTGCTTTGCGGTAATCTTTTCTTATGCTTGTTTTTTTTTTTCTGTGGATAAAATTATTTTTTTGTCCTTAACTTAGATTGTTGGATTCACTATAGTTGCTCTTGTCGTCATCCCCTTAAAGATAATTTGCTTACTTGTGTTTGTGTTTCATGTCTGCAGAAAACTGTTTTTGGTGGAAAGCCTACCAAGCCTGACTACTCACATGTCCCATGTGCTGTGTTCTGGTACCTCTTTTGATATACCTTCTTGGTTGCTTATTTTCCCGTTATTGTGACTTGTTTGTAACGATTTATCCCAAATAGCTCGTCATAGTCCTTTACAAAAAGTGATGGTCAATTCCTAAATGACATCCTTTATTAGTATAATTCGAAACTAGTGGATCAATTTGAGAAAGATCTTCCAACATATAGTTGGAGTTATGAAGTCTCTTTTAGAAAGTATAACATTTACAACAGTCAATAAAGTACTGACTTCTAGTGGAGAAAACACGACACCAAAAAAAAATTCTACTTGAATTCAATCTTATATGACAGCTAATGGAGACGTTCTCCAGAGAAATTGGCACTTTTTTGAGTTCAATCTCATAGAAAAGCTCATGGAAACATTTTGTAAAGTGTTTTATGGGAAATCAAGTATGTTTAGACTGTCCCACATTGGCTGAGGGAATAGCCGGTAATTTTACAGATGACTTTGGAGAAAACTCACCTCCTGAGCTAGCTTTTGGGGTCGATCTAGGCCTAAGGTCTATTTCCTTGATATCATAACAAAATCAGACCAATCTCTGTTGTGTTTCCCAATCTTAGACTGCAAGTTATGTATCCACGCCCAAGATATCTAGTAGTAAGCATCGATGGTGTTAGAGTGTCCCACATAGGTTTAGGAAATGAACGGTAGTCTCTTTATATTTTGACGGTAATCAACTCATGAGTTAGCTTTTAGGATTGAGTTAGACCCTCAGTCCATCTTCTTTAACAAGTTGATGTCAGTTGATGAAAACTAGACAATGAAATTGATGATTCTAAGAAGTTGGGGGGTGGGGGTGAAATCCCATAGTGATACCAAATTATCTTGAGAAGCAAATTGACAATAAATACGGTTAATTATCGGCAGTTTAGCTCTGAAGCGTGGATGAAGGCTTTTTTTTATGTGGATGAATGCTTTTTCTTTAATCAGTTCTCGTTTTCTTATCGTACTTCTGAATTAATTTCTTCCATGTTGCGAAGTAAGTCTATACCTGGTAGAAGTATTTCTTTGAGGTTAATCACGTGAGTAATATCTTGTTTGATATTTTTGGTTGAATATGTAATAAGTATCTTATTTTTGGTGGACAGCATCCCACCTCTCTCTGTTGTGGGGTTCAGCGAAGAACAGGCCATAGAGCAAGTAAATGGAGAAGTTTCAGTTTACACATCAACATTCAATCCAATGAAGAACACCATTTCTGGGTACCCACCAAATTACTTTTTAATTTGTTGTCAGTAGGTTGCCCCTGGATGCATCCCCATTAAAGACCAACATAATACAGTTAATTCTTCTTAACCTGGCTCTTAAATCAATTCACTGATCCTCATGATTCTTGTGTCTGCAAATAAGCTAAAGGTATAATGGTGGGGGGATGTTTCTTTTCACTGTCTTTTTATTTGTTCAAAATGCTTTCAATATCAGTATCTTTTATGAGTGCTGGATATTGGATAATTACTGATTTCTTGTAACTGCAGTTTTTCGTAGTTTGAATTGATCACACCTATAAACTATAATTGTGGCAACTAACTTTCATATTGTGACAGACGAACAGAGAAGTCGGTAATGAAGCTTCTTGTTGATGCCCAGACAGATAAAGTTCTAGGGGCTTCTATGTGCGGTCCAGACGCCCCTGAAATCATGCAGGCATGTATTTTTTACATCAGTGCTGCATATAATTTGCTTATATATTCGCCTTTTCTATTTTTGTGGTAATTCTAACCTTTTATATTGCCGCTTCATGAGTTCCATGATGACACTCTCAATTGTGAATGATTTGAGGATTATGCCATGTAGTTGGTGCATCTGATTCTTAATGTCAGAATGACTGCTCCAACTAATTTTTGGCATCACTGAGGGTGATCCTCTTTGTACAGCTTCTATCATTTAGCGACTCTCAAGCAATGTCTTCCTCTCATGAATTGGCATTTTTAGTTTCATTGTTCACGCGTCTTTGCTGAATGTCTATTTCAATTTTTAAGCCTTTTGTCATCTTTGTAGTTAATTCTTCGTTTGAAATGCATTCCATGTGTGACTTCATTCTTCTCGACATCCCTTTTGCTCCCTAGGTATGGTAAACCTCACCCCTGAAACTTCCTACTCGGGAGTCCCAGCCCACTTTGTTTCCTGATGCCAACGTCTAGAAACCTCATGGTTAGAAGTGGAAGGTCCTCAATATTAGATTATCCCTCACTTGTCTTAGTTCTTCGCAACATGCACAATTTGAGTGAAATTTAGCTACCCCTTCCTCCAGCTATTGGCCCCAATAGGGAAACAAACAATCTTCAGCAGTTTTTCTCCCCAATTTTTTTTCCCATTAAATTGAGTGAAAAAAAATACTAAATTCAAGTTAAAATATCGGTTTCTTCCTGGATGACAGATGAGCCTTAAATTTTCATCCTTGGTGCCCCTTGGGGATTTCCTCCTTTCACCATAATTCTAGCTTTTCTGTATAATTGTCATGTGTCATAAAATTTCTTCATTCCTCCAACAGGGCATTGCTGTCGCATTAAAGTGTGGAGCAACCAAGGAGCAGTTTGACAGTACAGTAAGTCTTATATTACTTTCACAATTTCTTCTTAAAAGGCTCAGATATTTACTAAGAGAATTGTTGTAGAAGAACCCGATTGAATACTTGATTTCATAGAATCCACCCAACAGTCCGAGGCTAGAAGAGGGATATGCTTTTGTGGAGGGGGGGGGGGGGGGGGGGGGGGGGGGGGGGGGGGGGGGGGGGGGGGGGGGGGGGGGGGGGGGGGGGGGGGGG
>JBDJHY010000116.1:20392044-20405779 GCA_039654485.1 Withania somnifera | reverse complement strand
CATCCCCATCCCCAACCAACTTCTGATTTGGACAATGCCAATCACATTACAATTAACCAGAGGCGAAAACAAGATTCAACCAGTCCCAAATAATGGTTAATTTGCCATGCAGATGTGATTTGCCAAAGGCATTGATGGATCAATTTGATTTCTTTGTGATGGAAAAATGCATAATTTTAGTCATAAGGTCTTCAATCTATAACCGTGTTGCAACTGAAATTTCATTTTTCCTATTCCTTGATATCTATCACATTAGAGTTCATAATACGTACATCTCTCTAAGACTCTCTATGACCGACACATCAATATTGAGAAGGAATTGCGAAAGAAAAAGCTCTTGGCGAGGCCCATCTAGTTGCCCGAGGTATAGGCAAGAAAACTATTTTTAGGTGCCCTCTCGACCTTTCCACCAATGTTATAATATAACCCTCCAATTCTATGGTTCTCCCTGGCTACTAACATTTTTATGGAAGAAAGCTTATATAAGACCACACAGGACCACACCTTATATTCTAGAATGATGTCAGATAAACATCTTCACTTAGACAAAGATAATCCAAATATTTGTAACGTGACAGGTTCAACTTCGACCTTTAGGGAGTTCAAAATATCAATTTATTGACACCTATTATGTTGAAAGGGATGACACACCTTTGCTTCAGCTCCATCTGGTTGTTTGGGATTTTCCTTCACTATGTCAATGCTTTGCACCATAAATAATTTTTCAAGAAGCTCAGAAGTCATAATGCCATCTTCTCGGACACCAGATGAAGCCTGTTCAGATGGATAAGAGAGAAATATGAATCATCTCTATTATACCTACAGCCAATTCAAATATAATTTGAGACTATTCCCGTTTATAAAAAAGAGTTCACAACAGACCTGCCAAGTTTTCACAGCACGCTCTGTCCCACCAGAGAAGCTAGAAAATTCCAAATCTTCCTCACCACAATAAAAGCCCAATTTTAACAATTGTTCCTAAAAGGGCAAACGGAAATAAAGGATGTATTTAATTCGAAGGATATAGTACTGTTCAAGTTATAAAAGCAAATGAAGACTAATCAACACAAAATGAACCATAACATATGTGTTTATGTGATCCAATACAATCCAAGTTTCAGGCAAGTGTATGAAGTTCACAACAAACAGAGAAACTCCTAGGAGGTTAGGCACAGAGATAAAGGAAGTTTGAATTTACACAGTTTTCAGTAATCACTAATTTATTTGGCTAAGAAGATAATATCATGTTGCTTTTAGTCTTGATGTATATGCGAGACAATAACACTTTTGATCCTTTAAGTATTCTACTACAAAGCTCATTTATCCTCATAACATCCTAGATACTCTTAGACTATTTGGTGACAGTAGTTACAAAGACTACCTGTCTGTTCATGTTGGAAGGAAACTTGTCACGTGAAGATCACGTGACTGACAAGTTCTGTTGAAGGAAAAAGATACTGCAAGTATAGAGTAACTAAACAATTGAATTAACCAAGTTAGTGTGATAAAAAGAAATGGCGACTGTAAGTTAGCAGACCTGCATTAGTCGAACTTCATCTCCTTCGGATCCCTTTTTCAAAGTCCGCCTCTTCTTGGCTTTGTTACCCTCTCCTTCTGATTTTTTGGGAACTTCCCTAATCACCTTCTCCTGTTGTGGTGCTTCCTTGACAATAACCTCATTTTTCTTTGCTGCTTCTAAAACTAATGGCAAAGCAATCGATCCACTTTCCGCAATCACATTTACACTCTTTCCCACCTCCCCCTCCTTCAACAGCTGGAAAACCAAAAAAAAGACACATAAAAATAAGATTTTCACATATGCATTAATTATGGAAATGTTCAAAACCTATAAAGTACCAATTTACCAAAAAAGTAAAAAAGAAAAATCTTACTAAAGAACAGAAAATCTTTTTATTTTGTTTTTATTTGAGTTTGTTTTCCTTATATTCTCAAGGCAAAAGTAACAAATTTACCGGTATCCATGAATCAAATAAACTAATCAAGAACAAATTACCTATAGATTGTCATTCACTGATCTCAGAAACTCATGAAATTTTGGAACTTTATTTAAAGAAAGGGAACATATTCCAAGTTGAATTTCTAAAAGTACAAGAGAAGAACACCCTCAAAAGCATAAATTTTGATACAACGAAGTTTAGTAAACATGATCACACTTCGAAGGAGCATACTTAGCCATTTTAACATTCACATTTTAATCAAACAATGATAGACTAGTGAGCCTACTTTTATTATTATTATTATTATTATTATTATTTTGGATATTTTGGATCATCAAATTGATGCCTAATTATCCCATATCTTGAGGATGTCCTAAAGTGCTCTGCCGCTCATGATATCATTATGAATATATGTGAAAGCACAGAAATATACATGCTCAGTTGAGATGGGACATGATTGCATCATGCTGCCTAAAGACACGATCTAATAGATCATTTGGTTATTAGCTAATCTGACTTATCTGAACTATTTAAAATTACGTGTCTTGTGTCATTGTTATTAATAAAGATCTCTATTACTATTTCCAGTTCACCACATATGTAGCTCAATACCATCTGATATTTCAACGGAAAAGATAATGGATTATGAATAATCAACTCCAAAACAAAGCACCGCTTAATGCATTAAGCTCTTGCTATGAGTGGGATCGGGATAAGTATCAGAACATATGGGTTTTACATGCACTTAGGGTCGGGGAAGTATCATAGCACAAGGGTGCAGACTTTACCATTTCTAGCAATTGTTTCCATGGCTCAAACCCATACCCTGTTGATCATATGGCAGCAACTTTACCAGTTACACCAAGTGCTCCTTCGAATAATCAATTATAGTGGAGCAATAGTTAATTTTTTTTAAAAAAAAGTGAAGTAAAGCAATTGTAATTTCACCTTTTTTTTTTAAAGCAATAGATATCATAGGGAATTTGGATAAGCAAATAAGAAATTTTTTAGATCAATGTATTGCACACACCTTCAATAACTTAGCAATTTCAGAAAGAGCTTCGATTACAGAACCTTCTGGAACAACAATAGACTCCCTGTCCTTACTCTCAAGCTCCTTAACACGGAGCTGTAACTCCTGAATTTTCATCAATAAAGCTGCTCGCTCATCTTCCCACCTTCTCTCTTCTCTTAACCACCGTTGCTCCTCTCTCAACCACCGCGACTCCTCCCTTAACCACCGTGACTCTTCCCGGTCCGGCGAACTGCTGTAGCAAATGTGGGATACAGAGAGAGATGAAGAGGCGTTGTGTAAAGGGAAGAATTTAGGTGCGGTGGTGGTGTTGTGGAGATTTGAAGTGATGATGTGGAAACTTAGTGGTAGTGAAGAAGATGCCATGCTACTGAAAAATCTCTTCGGGCTTTTTTCCAGTTATGTTAAACGGTTTTTTAGTTATTTATATGTAAAATTAATCAGACATATTTTTATCTAGCTTATATATCCTCTTTTTTTTAAATCCCATTTAACTTGACATAGCGTTTTAAAAAAAGAAAAGATTTTTTTTTAAAAAAAACTGTAATAAAATAATTATAAAATATTTGTATAATAATAAATACTTTAAAGAGTAATTTTTCTTAATCTTTTTTTTATTATTATAGTACTTCGTTCGTTCCAAATAACTATTACATTTCGCTTTTTGAGGATCAATTTGACTAAGTTTCAAACCTAAATTCGATTAGTTAATTTAATATTTATAATTAAAATTTAAATATTCAAGAACTATACAGAACATATAGTTTTAAGAATCAATTTAGATTCATGCCACGATAATAGACTATTGAAGCTATTCATCTTGTGAGGAGACTAGTGGAGAAGTTTAGGGAATGGAAATGGGACTTACATATGATGTTCATTGATAAGTTTAGAGAGATGTCCTTTGGAGGTGTCTAGAGTCTAGAGGGGCATCAGTTACATTAGGGCTAAGACTCCGGTTAGAACTGTGGTACGAGACTTGAAATACTTTTCAATTGAGATGGGACTGCACCGGAGTTCGGTTCTTAGCACTTCCCTATTTGCCTTAGTGGTGGATGAGTTAACACGATCTATTCAGGATGAGGTGTCATGGTGTATGATATTTGCGGATAACGTAGCATTTGATTAATAAGACTCATAAATGAATTAATGCTAGGTTGGAGATTTGGAGATATAAAATAGAGTCTAAAGGATTCAGATTGAGCGGGATCAAAACTGTATATTTGGAGTGCAAATTTAGTGATGCGATGTACGAGGCAGGCATGGAAGTGAGACTTAAAACACAGCCTATTCCCAAGAGAGAGTTTTAAGTATCTCGGGTCCATAATCTAGGGAAGCATGGACATTGATGATGATGTCACACATCACATTGGTTGGACATGAATGAAGTGAAGATTTGCTTCCGGAGTCTTGTGATAAAAAGACACAACCTAAGCTAAAAGGCAAGTTTTTCGAGATGGTGATCAGACTATTCTTGTTGTATGGAGTGGAGTGCTGACCAGTTAAGAACTTTCATATTCTAAAGATGTGCATGCGAAAATGAGAACGTGTGATAGATGCATAAACATATTAGGAGCGATAAAGATTAGGAGTAAGGTTATCCAGGAAAAGGTGGGAGTGGCCTCCATGACAGATAAGATGAAGGAGGAGAGACTAAGATAGTTTGGGCATGTGAAGAGAAGGTGCGCAATAGCCCCGGCGATGAAGTGTGAAAGGCTGGTTATAGGGGATACACGGAGGGGTAGAGTTAGGCCGAAAAAGTATTGGGGAAGGTAATTAGATAGGATATGCCGCAACTTAATATTATCGAGGATATGACTTTAGATAGGAAGGTGTAGAGGTCACGTATTAGGGTACAAGGTTAGTAGGGAGTAGAGTATTGTCTTACACTTAGAAGTTCAGGATTGATAGTGTTTTTCGTAGTATTTGCTTTGGATATATATTGTCATATATGTTATTTATTGTGTTTCGACTACTACATTATTTTGTTGTTGTTATTGTTTCTTTATGTATAGGTTTTACACTGCTTTCCTTATTAATAATTGGTTAGCTTTCTTCACTTTTTTCCTCGTGGATGTGTTATTCTTACACCGAGGGTCTATTGAAAACAGTCTCTCTACCTCAACGACGTAGTGGTAGGTCTGTGTATATTGTACTCTCTCCATATCCACTTGCAGAAATTCACCGGGTATGTTGTTCTTGTAGAAATTATACGGAAACTACTACAAATTATAATTTTTTTTTAATATGATGAAAAAATATATTTTAAAATATTAGTTAAAGTTCGTATTGTCTAATTCTAAAAAGAAAATTATGACAAGTAGTTTGAAACCGAAAAAATAAAATGACCTTTTTTTTAGAACAAACTATGAAGAAGAGGATGACAAATAAAATGAGACAATAAATGTATTATTTATCATATATTGTCAAACCTCACTATAACTGAGGGTTTGTCTTTATTTTTTGAACATATAATATAATATGATTATTATGGAAAGTTCTAACTGTATATACATTTTCAGGAAAAGACATCGTTTATTAGTTTTACAATTCAAATCAAAAGTAGTGAAGTCAATAGCAATTTGTTTCCCTACTATTTTCTTTGTTATAGTTATTATTCTTTTTAAGAATGTTTTTGCTATACTTCCTTTAGTATGATTTTTCATTTGGCTGTTTTTCTTTAATCGAAATGCCAGATTTATCGGGAAAAGCCACTTTACTTTCCAAGATAAGAGTAAGATCTACGTGTATATTACCTATCCTCAATTCCCTTTTTCTATTTAACATTCATCAAATTGAACAAGGAACCTTAATACACTGCTTTCAATTCACAAGTTCTTGTTTGGTGTCCATTAGGAAGTGAAGTATAAAGGCAAGAGGGAAAAGCCATTAATTAAGTCATAGAGACAAACAACGAAGATATTTAACTTCAAGTGGAGATCAAGATTGGAAGTCTAAAACTTCTGGTTTTAGGCCTTCAAAAGCGATTCAAATATGAAATCTTATTCATGACAAAAAATATTACAGCAGTCACTACTTTCCAATATCTTGGTTTTGGATACAACAAATCAAAACATCATACCAAAACCTGAATGAATACACAATAGCAATAACATAATCTGTTTTCTCAACCCGTTTTCGCAATAACAGCCCCTACAAATTTGATTCCATGAAAAATTCCCCGTACAGATTGCTACAAACAGCTTGTGTCGTGAAAACCCCGGTAGGCAAAACTAGCCTTATTAACAGCTATAAGTTGATGACAATGGCAATATAATTTAAATAACAGGAAATGAGAGAGAATCACAATTGTACAATATCAAGGGTAGATTGCACCATTGATGTCCCGACGTTTAATGCAGCTTGCGGAATTCTAGTCGAGCTTCACATTAGAATAGAGAAGGGTGTCTCTTGTAAGTGGCATGTTGACGAGAAAGTACATCTGCATTCAATTAGCAACGTCTTGAGATTGTAGAAAAACAATGTAGAAGGAAAACGAGCAGAAGACATGCTAACATGTTATAGAAGCGCGCTAAAATAAAGAAATATAATCATGCCCACCGACAAATTATGTCTGAGATTGAAGATAACCTGTGACAAAAGAAACTATACATATGCTTTCTAAGAAAAAGGCAACTCTTGATGCAATTATTCAGAAACTACAGGACTTGGAAGCTCATCAAAAGCAACACTAAATGCTTAAACTAATGCACCTTTGCAATTCCACATGTATGACAACACTTTTGGTGCCTGTGCTACAACCTTTCAGTGTTTTAACAGATCTGCCCACCCTCTGCTTTCCCTTCTGCTAATACTGTTCTAGATTTCATTCATTAGCATAGTCGGAGGAATAACTACCTAATGGGGCAATCAATAGTCTAGTTCCAAGCTTCTCAAAAGATAAAACTAGAGCACTATCTTCACAAATGGAGAAAAGGCCACTGCCCTTCCCCAAATGAAGCCCGACTCTGTTGCTGGAAACTTCAGTACCTCATTATGGCTCCTGAAAAACTTCGGTACCTCATTAGAGCTCCCGAGAGGTCCAAAGGCTGGAGGGGCAGAACTCAACAATCACTTGAACTTTATTCAGGATGGATTTGACTAAAAAGAAATTTTAAGCCCATCTAAATAAAGTAATACTGTTTCCTTTGATGAAGTAGATATCACAGAAAACAACCTAGACATTTCTATATCTTAAATTGCTATACTTAAAGTTAACCCATGCATAGTCAGCAGTAACAAATGAGCAATAGTTCTTTCAACTGAGATAACTGAAGAATTGAAATGCACTTGGTCAGCAGAAACTTACTCCTAATAGAGTGGCAATTATAAGCAAGATTCCTGTAATCCATGCAACAGTTCGTCTAACCAAAATGATTTCTTCAACAGTAGTTGAATTGGATGAAGCTTTTGTTTCCTCCAGCCAGCGGGCAGATGGTCGAGAAGTGAAAATGACATTGAATAATGACTCTGCTACTGAAGGTGTTTCATTACAGACAATGACTGCAACAATTTGACCTGCACGAGTAATGCAGAGTTGACTTTAACATGAATAAAGGAAGAAGCAAAGGAACACATTCTTCTCTTAATTACTTCACGTATTTTTTCCATTTAAGAATACACTAGATAGATAAATTCAACTCTTGTTACACAAACCAAATACAGATTTCAGATACTACAGAAGCTGCTAAAAGTTGTATCAAATTTGTTAAAACCAGAGACAAAAATCCAAACCTTTATAGGCTTCAGTTAAGGAATCAAACATCTTCGACATCACAATACTGAAGAATTTAGTTCCTCTCACAGCACCTTCTGCTCCATACTTCTTTTTGAGAGCCTACAAAAAATTAAAAGATTAATTGAGCAGCTATGGCCTGTAAAACATGCTTCACGTTTGCCTTTTATATGTATCTTAAGTGAGGTCAAACATTTCAGATAACCACCAATATAGAAAAAGAACTTTACTTTTCCAGACAAATGACAGTCGATAAAAGACATTAATGATCATCTGGATCTGCTTTAATAATTTATTTTGGGGGTGCTGAGTTCAACTGCAACTAGTGTAATTATTGACGGTTCCTTCGAACTATAACAGAACTATTAACTCATGAGAGGTGTTGGCGTAAACATCAGTAGTTGGAAATCAAGGTTATCATCAATATACAAGGAACAATCAGTACATCAGATACTATGGTAATGTGACATACAGAGAGCCCAGTACAGAAAGCGAGAGATTGGAGTAGAAACAAAAGGAGTAAAAAGTGTATTAGTATGATGTCTGACTAAAATTGGACAAGGCAAAGAGAGAAAGATCAAAATTGAACGAGATGTTCCTTATACCATAGTTTAAAATATAAGAGATGTATCATGTATGCGCTATGCGCTAAAGCTTAATTGGGGAAAAAGAAAAACTATATCTCAAAGTAAATTCAGGATTCAAGTGAGTTTGCAACCTTAAGGCCATCAAATTTTCCAGAAATTAGCTCAGCTGGACGGCGCACAGCTCCAGACAAATCTTGGTGTGTCTCCACTGTTCTTTGAACCTTATGGGTGAGGGAAACAAGACTTGTTACAAACTCCCTATCCACTTCCTGTTCCACAAATAAAAAAGGACGGTCAACAAATTAGGCTGAATAGGAAAGAACACCACAAAAAGAAGTCGTTGAATAGGGCTGTTAAGCCTCAAAAAGTACTTTTGACAATTGAAATTTCAAACTTGCGTCATCCCCGAAGGGGATTGTCAGCTCTCCATTCACATATGAACCACTCAACCATGATGCCTGGTTACAAATATCAAACCTTCCATGAGTTGAATGACCTTGAAGTGATTCAATGTGAAAAGATAATCATGCATCTGCTAACAGACACTCACAAATTGACTTAGTTCTTTGTCTGAATATTCAGCATCTGTTTTTAGTTCATCCAATGAAAAAAGAGAAACTTCATCCGAAACTGCATAAAAGTAAAATTAATTAAACATACACCAAACTAGTTCTCCTTTTTTACAAGCAATTAACATATCAAGCTAGTAAAACACCTTATAACATGTACAAGAGTTAAAGATAACTACCTGGAAGTTGAATGTCAGCTCTATTTTCGTTTACAACATTGCTTCTAAGGGCCTCAATCAAAATACCTATTACAACAAATAGCATCAATAAGAAAAATCTTATATAATCACCAGATAGAAGCTTAAAAGCCAAAGCAAGAACACTAGAATATTCAACATGTTCTTTATCTTAAAGACACGCGCACACTCACACTCACACACATTCAGGGAATGTGTGTGTATGTGCGTGTGCGTGTGCGTGTGTGTGTGTGTGTGTGTGTGAGTGAGAGAGAGAGAGAGAGAGGCAGGAAAGAAACTCAGTATGTTAATCTACTTTACTACATATTTGTTCCAGCTTGCATACCTTCAGCTCCTGTAACTTCTAGGATGAGGACAGAACCCGGCCTATCAAATGGGTTTGGTACGAGTACCTCATTCAACTGCAACCAATATGAATATCTGATGATGTATATTTTGCTTTAAAGTCAAAAGATTAGCTACTATAAGATTCATCTCTCCTACCTTCGATGAACTAGCAGAGGAAAGAGTAGCAGGAGGTGCAAAACCAAGCAAGACTGATACAGCAGCACCAACTTCGGAAAGAGACATGGAACTTATCTGTGTCCAAGGAAATTATGCAGTTAGTCAATAAAAATGATTAAACTATGATGGTATTGAAAAAATGGAAGTCTAACTTCAAACAGAATATCTAGATGAACTTGTAATTTCATATTGTCAAGTTGCTTGGCAACTCAGAATATTAGAAACTAAGGAGGCAATATCACTGTATAGATAATACCTATTCCCAGAGTCTGAAATTATGAACATAACAAACGCAGGGAATAATAATATACTGGAGAAGTTTTAAAGGTTTTTTTTCTTTGGTATTTTGATTTTGATGTTTGTGTCGAAAGCGAACCTCGGAACAATGTAGAAGCGCTCTAACTTTCAATTGGCGACCAGGGTTCGAATCTTGGAGCCGCCTCTCCAATGAGGTAAGGCTGTCTATATTTGCCTTCACCATAGCCTGCCTAGGCCGGAGCTTTCTGGCACTGGGGTCCCGCCTATTTGATGTTTATTTCTCTTCTAATACATCATTAATCAATGCTCCCACAAATACCATGCATTAAACTGCTTTTGAATGTGATTAGGCTATCCTAGTAGTCTTGTTGATCCAGTGACTTCGTGTACATTAATAACAGAATTGTTCTAAAGTTATGCTATCGAGAGTTGAATCAACTGACCAAATCCTGTTCTCATCTTGTGAAACATATGCCCTAAAGAACATGATCCACACAGTATTTCACAGTCCGTACTTGCAAAAACCTTTCCAAAATCTGAATGAAATGACCAAATCACAGTAATTGACAAGTTAATTTTTTCTTATACTTAACTATTTCTATAATTTGATAGCCCAATAAAAATGCCCAAATGCGGCAGTATATTGCTATAAAGTTCTCCAATCTCGAGAATATGGTAGGAATAATCAAAGTTACTAGCTTACGCAAATATATGCTAACACAAACAATGGTCAATGCTAAAATAGTGGATCCTTAAGTTTAGTCCACTTGGTGCTCTAGAGCTCACAACATTAATTCATTTACTGTGAGCTAACACATGTTACCCACCAGGTGAATATCATGAAGTAATGGTTATGTACATGGAAAACAATCTGCTGGAAAGGTGGTAATTTTCATGATCCTTCCTTTTTTTTTTTTTTTGAGAAAAAGGTAACCTTAAATTCACACAAAAAAATCACCATCCAACAAATGATGAATTGGAAACTTAAATCCCCCAGAGTGGTGGGCACACCAAGAGGGTATTCTCTAGAAGTTTCCTATAAAATCAACTAAATCTACTACATCCCCTACCAAATTCTGTTTACACCAAAAAAACAAGACATACAATTCATACTGAGCTTCTGTAAGCTAGTTTCTTGCCCTTCAAAGCACCTAACATTTCTTTCTTTCCTGGAGTCCACCATATGCAGGCAGGAATAGTCTTCCACCAGATCTCCTTCCTTCCTCTGTTTTCAATTCCCTTCCGACTGCTAAGTAAGGTCCTGTTTGGATTGACTTATTTTAAGTGCCTTTAAGCCAAAAATTACTTTTAAGCACTTGTGAAATGTTTGGGTAAATTTAGAAAGTACTTATAAGCACTTGGTTTTTGGCTAAAATACTAAAATTAAACCAAAAGCCATAAGTTAGGAATCCTAGCTTATGATTTGGCTTAAAATGCTACATATAAGTCAAAAGCCATAAGTTAGGATTTCTAACATATGGCTTTTGGCTTATAAGTCAAAAGCCAAAAGCCAATCCAAACAAGCAGAGTTGTCTTAGGCATCACCCAACTTACTCCTAGCAGACACAAAAACATATTCCGTAGACTTGGAGCAGCTTTACAATGCAAAAAATAGGAGGTTATTAACTTCTGTTTCGTGTTCACACATACCACATCTTGAACAAATCTGTCATCCTCTCCTTTGTAGAGCCTCATGAGTAATGCATGCTTTCCTGCATACCAGACAGGCAAAACAAGCTACCTTGGGAGGGCTTCTAGTCTTCCAGATCAGCTTCCGGGGCCAGTTTCCAAGTAGAGTATGGTTGGTATAAAACTCCCAACAGCAGGACTAGCCAGTTTCCATTTTGGCTTATCAGACCACAGTGACAGACCTGGAAATGAATTCAGGATTTCAAGTAACTTGGCAACTTCCCCTATTTCCCAATCATTCAGTGCTCTCCTAAATATTGTTGGCATTTCTCTGTAGACTGAAATGTATAGGTGTGGAGAGGCATTTCTCAGGCTGTCTTCTCCAACCCACACCTCATTCTAGAAATCAGTTCTCAACCAATTGCAACACTGCTTGCAATATTGTTGTTGAAATGGGGCCAAATTCTTCTTATAGTTTTCCACACACTACACCAAAGGTGCCCACTACCTATTCAGTTGTCCATTGGTTGAGTAAGCCATACTTGCCTGCCATAAATCTTCTCACAAAGCCCCTTCTTCTGAAGAGAAACTCCATAGCCATTTCTGGAGGAGAGAGTGTTCTGATTGTGAAGGTGCTTTAAACCTAGGCCCCCAGCAGGGTACTAAGGGTTAATACATCCCAGTTCACAAAATTATAACCCATCATCTCCTTGTTACCCTGCAATATAAATGATCTTCTTATCCTGTTTAATCATTTTTCAATGCTCTTTGATGGGAGAGGCTCATCATGTAAATAGGGAGTCCATCTAGCATTGATTTAGTAAGAGTCAGTCGTCCACCTAGTGAGAGGTACTGACTCTTCCATCTTGATGATATTTCTCACTTTTTTCCAACACCCCACTCCATACTTCCAACTCTTTATTGTTTGCTCCAAATGGCAACCCCAGGCACTTTGTTGATAAGGATTCCATCTGACAACCCAAAATTTCAGCTGGTTTATAGGGAAGAAATGATTTTTCAGCCAGTTAACATGAAGGCCTGAGATGCCCTCAAAATTGTGAGTATGGCTCTCAAATGCCTGATCTGACTCACCTCTGCTTCACAAAAAATCAACGCACCATCTGCACAGAACAGATGAGAATTGGAAACTGAAGCCTTTTACCCAACCATTTGCATTTGGTATCCTGAACATGTGGTTCAGGTCCTCCATTGCTAGCAGTAATAAAAGACAGCAACTTTCACGATCCTTCTTAGGAAAAGACAGCAACTTTCACGATCTTTCTTAGGAAACATTCTAATAATTGCTGAAGGCACAAATCTCCACTGGATGTAAACACTGATCTAGGATCAGCCAGCCAGGCCCCATGGGATTTCAGATAACCAAGTTAAATCAAGGCAGAGGAAACAGCTAAATCAATCACCAATCCATTATTTTTAGGTAAGTTGATTTCGATGTTGCAATCCAACAACCAATAATCTCATCATTGCTCAAGGAATAAAATCTTGAACAGAACCTCTTACTCACAAATCTCCACCGGATGTAAATGCTGTTTTAAGATCAGCCAGTTGGGACCACAGGATTTCACATAACCAAGTTAAATCAAGCCGGATTAAACAACTAAATCAATCACTGATCCATTATTTTTAGCTAGTTGACTCGTAACCAATCAACTACACCTCAATTCCAAAATAGTTCAAACCGACTATATGAATCATCTAAAGTTGTCCTTCTGTATTCGAGCTAATACTAAATAACTTCCCTTAAACTCAAAAACACAAGATACCCACACTTACATTCCACCACAACTCAATCCCAAACTAGTTAACAACAACAACAACATATCCAGTGTAATGACTGGGAGACCTTATCCTATCTCGGCTCAATCTCAATCTTAAACTAGTTAACTTGCAATATATTTGGACATTCAGCTCCAAATCAGTAACTGAAATTGCTAAGCTTTCAATTCATATAACAACTAGTATCAATTTTCACTTCTTTGATTGTAATTTCAACGACCCCACGTCCCCAAATACCCATTTATATTGTCCCTAACCTCCCCAATCTCAGTATCTGATGCTAAAAATAACAAAAAAAAAAAATACAGTTGAAGAAAAACCCAGTTAGTTAAAAAGATGAAATACCTTAGAAGAAGCATCAGATGAAGGTGAACGGATGTAACGGTGAGATGGGTTGTCAATGAATAACACCGAAGAGGTTCCATCAGACACCTGCATCAAGTTTCAAGATTCAAACATCATAGAAAT
>JBDJHY010000116.1:20347704-20368542 GCA_039654485.1 Withania somnifera | reverse complement strand
TGTATGATGAATTATTTATAATTGTTAAACTTGTTGTAGTGTGATCAAGATGTCAGGGGTTGGAACCGGAAAACAGTTTCTTGCAGAAATGCAGAAGGATCGGCCCATACTGGATCTTGTGCATAGCGGAGCTTTAGTGCACGGGGCTTTGCTTTTTTAGATTGATTTTCTTGATCTTGTTGGGTTTCAGGGTGTGGCCACATTGCTTGTTTTTGGTGTATATTTAAAGCTATGAATACTTGGAGGGAATCAAACTGCCCAATTTGTCGACATCCATATCATCATTTTCCTAGTGTTTGTAGATTGATGCACTCTTTGCTTGTAAAGTTGTACCCTTTAGCCACTGCAAGAAGGGCAGAACAAGTAGCAGGTGAGTCTGTGCTGAATCCTAATTATGCTTTTGTAAGTTATTTGGTTTGAAGCTTGTTTAATGTATTTCACTATGAGTAGTTAACCTCTTATGATCATTTTTTTTTTGAACTCTCAAAATTAATAGATTACTGTTTTATGATATTTGAAAGTTTGAGCTTTATTATACTAGTATAGAACCCATGCTCTGTGTAGAAATGTTAATGAAAATTAAGTATAGCAAATTGTGTTCTTGTTTGCTTAATGCATTTCCCAATGGATACTTAACCTGTTATGAGTTAGTTACGTCTTCGGCTTTTGTTAAACTCTCAAACCTAATACATTTGCTGTTTTATGATTTTTGAAAGTTTTGAGTTCATTTATATGAGGGGGTAGGGTCAGAATTTGGTGCATTTTGATATGATTGTTAACTCTGTGAATGGTAGAAGTAGCATACTTATATTTACTATCAAGTCCATAACTGATACATTGTTGTCCACTTATGAGGATGAAAATAATCTTACGCAGGTTTTTCAAGTTTTCTACATTTGGCGATGTTCCCTTTCTACTATTTGATATGTCAAAGTTACTAGTAGAGAGTCAAACATCTTTTTTCTGTATTTGTTATGTAAATTCTGTATATACTAGTTTTTCCCCCTAAAAGTCAATGAGTAGATGTCCACTATCAACCGGAGAGCTCGGTGCATGACTATTGTACTAGTAATCATGCTTTTGGAGGCAGTATCTGGTGATCTTTTCTTATCTGGGGAAGTGTTTAAGATGCTAACTATAAAGGTTACTGATGTCTTTCTTTTCCCTTATTCCAGAGGAGGAGGAGGAAGTAGGACATTGTTCACCTCAATTTGATGATTATGTATCAGAATCTCATTGCAAGATTGAAAGTGTTCCGGACACTGCTTCACCTCTCCCTTTGCAGAAATTTGGTTCAGTTGGGGAAGGAATGCACTCCTCAGTAGATGCTTCATTAGATACAGTTGTTCCTGCAACATTGAGTTCCGAAACTAATATGGATGGAATGCCAAAAAGTCATAATTTTGTGGATGAAAATACCAGTGCAAGCGAAAAGCAGGTGCTTATGACAGATTTGCTTTGTGGTATCTGCAAGCTGTTGTTATGCCAACCTGTAGTTCTTAATTGTGGCCATGGTCAGTTCAACTTCCTCCAACTGTTAAGTTGATTGCTTAAATTTTCATTTCTTACCATTCTGCTTTTCATTCTGTAGTTTATTGTGAAAATTGTGTGATCAATCCTAGCGACAAGCTATGTAGATGTCCAGTTTGCCAACTGGAGCATCCGAATGGATACCCCAACATTTGTTTGGTTCTTGAGCACTACCTGGAAGAGCAATTTCGCGAGTTGTATGCAGAAAGGAAAAAGGCATCAGTAGTAAGATCTGATCGTCAGGTTCCATTTGCACGTATGTTGAATCTTCC
Organism: Withania somnifera; assembly: GCA_039654485.1. Classification (NCBI taxonomy): domain Eukaryota; kingdom Viridiplantae; phylum Streptophyta; class Magnoliopsida; order Solanales; family Solanaceae; genus Withania; species Withania somnifera. Next base: position 20,366,740 of record JBDJHY010000116.1, on the reverse strand, counting down.
TTCTCCATATATAAACCATACCACTCCGCACCATTTTGTCTTAAATATTGTAATATGATGTAGATTTGGCACATGCACAATTTTATGCTCATCTTTTATGTAAATACACAATCCACATACAATCTATCTCAAGCTTCAATAATCATTCAAAATTTAGAGGCTGCAGTCTCCCGTGCATTTTTTAAACTCAGCATTATCTACAAGGTCAGATTTGCTGCAGTTCTCTTCAAATCATTCAAGATGACCAACCTTGAGGCATTTTACTTTTTTAAGTAGCTAATAAAAATTCACCATACTGGACTAAAAGGTGTCAAATTACCTACTGTAACTGTTCTGATATGTGGGTCAACCTGGCTTTGTGATAGAGAGAGAATAGTGTTTAGGAGCATTTGCTATTGACAACTTAAGTGTACTATATTTTGTTTGTGGAAAATGTAGGTTTTGTTATGGCTAAGAATCCATTGACAGTACTGACTGGTTTGGATTAAAAGGAAAACATAATTTGCCTTGAAACATAGGTCTATTATTTTGCTATCCTTTTGGTGCGGACAGATTTTCATAAATACCTAAATGATGTATTGGACATGCGAAGTGGCCTGCACAAATTTTAAGTTCCTGTAGCACCTTCTTACCCTTGAAAAAAGGGTAGTCCGGTGTACGAAACATTCCGCGTTCACGTAGGATCCAGGAAATGTTGCATACCTAAGGTGTGTGATATAGGCAGTCTGCCTTGACGCAAGGATCAATGGGAGAGGCTCCAGGGTTTGAATCCGTGACTTATAAATGATATGGATATAATTTTACCTTGCTTCAAGGCTCCCCTTCACCTAGTTACTATTTCCCAGCTATTAGTTCAATCTTATCCTCCCAATTATACAAATAAATATCCTTAGATAGTGCAGAATGTAACCTGCGCATTTCGGGAGTTTTAGTGCACTAGGTTGTCTCCTAGTAGTGCAGAATGTGGGAGAAATTTGGAGGTGAAGTGAACTACATATTTGAGCCATGTACATCTTCAGTTACAATTCATGACTCACATCGGTAACAAAATTCCATTATATTGATTTGGGATCTATACTGGACTACCGATTCTTGTTATTAAAAAGAGGAAAAGAAAAAGGCAAGCTTGTTGCATCTTTCAAATGTTTTATTATTAAAATTTATATTTCTGTTATTTTTAGGAAAGGAGACCAATTTGGTGAAATCAAGAACATCTAAAGATTGAAAATATACAAGTGCAACCCCACAAGTGGGGTGCTAAATTGCTCGCACTCTTCACTTTCGGTGCCACAGCCATGTAGCCACAACATGAGTGTGGGATCATTACCCAATCTAGTCAATCAATTTTGGGTACTTCGACCAAAATCGACGGGGAGATTCCGAACAAATTTAATGATTTCGGTAATCAAAACAAAAGTTAAGGTGAAATTGAAGAAAATGGAATACCTTGTATGTAGAAATTTTTATGTCATTCCTTTTCCTTTTTATATCCTTCTAGGATTATCCCCCAAGTTCTGCACATATTATCTCACAATATAAGTTTCATAACTCTATTTTTTTATATTAGAATTAGTTTTAGTCGAATCTCCGCCCCAATATATATTCCTAGATCCATATCCTCTAATCTTAAATATAAAAAAAAAAAGGGATCTGACTCTAGATAAGCATTCGTATCGGATACTTACACCCGAGTTCGAGCAACTTAGGTGGTGTGCACTTAGACCTTATTCCTTAGCTTGTGAACGTGAGCTTGTGAACGTGGAGAGATTATTTTCGATAGATCTGTCAGCTCAATTAAAGCATTTTGAAGTGGGTATGGAAAGGGAATACAATAGTGAAGAAGCTAAGGTGGAAAAAAAAAATAGTAGCAACAACAAATAATATAGAGGCTTTAACAAATACTATAGAGACCATTATAGAGTTTTTGAGCTCATTACGTAGTATGCAACAGAGCTACACCTTCTGACGGTTGGACTTTTAATACAATACATTTTTAATAATTATAAAAATAAAAAATACGACAATCGAAGCAAAGGAAACAATAAGTAATAATAAATTTAACTGACCTAACATTCAGGCATAATCCTTGACCTCCATATCTCCTCATATTTAGAGATCATGTCCTTGGAAGGTGCAGGTATGCCATGTCTTTTCTAAGAACCCCTCTCCTATACTTTTTAGGCTTTCCTTTACCTCTTCTCATACACCTCACGAGTAAAGTTAAGAAGCTAGAAATAGAGAAGTCGTCAAACCAAAGTTATGAAGAACTTCAAATATGAATCTTCACCCAAAGAATTGGTCAAGACATCTATTTAAAAGGCATAAGATTTTCTTATAAAAGGATAGCAATTAGAAAATCGTCAGGTAGAGATGGATTAAAAATACCCCCCCCCCCCAAATGTAAACCAATTTAAGAAGCATCGGATATTAAAGCAGTGAAATGAAGCATCTGGCAGTATCTTATTGCCTTGATTCATCTTTCTTTAACCTTTATTACAATCTCCTATCTGGTATGACAGGAAATCAGGACGAAGCTGCTGGCTGCGAATCACTACCTAGATATGATCTTGCCCAATGGTTTTCAGGTGGAGGACCACATGTTCATTTTGGAATCGGTTGTGATTATTGTGGGGTAAGATTGATTGCTCTTTTCATTTGTCTCAAGTTGTCCTACTTGTACCTGTTTCTATCTTTGTACAGGAACATTTCAGGAAGGCCTGTTCTAGGCTACTGATTGTTTCCGTAATGAGAATATTTAGTTGATTTTGCAGCTTTAACCGTAAAGTTGATAATAGTTTCCTCTGGTGCTTCCTTGAATTTGTTCCAAATACTGTAAAATTGTGAAGATGGTATACTAAAGAACTGCTTCTTGTAGTTACTGAATGGTTGTTGCACAAGAGGCATCAAGTTTCTACGTTAGTCACAGTTGTTTTCAGCAGTAATAGCTTTTCATTCATTCAAAACAAATGAGATATTTGCCCAAAAGTGAATGACGATAACATGCTATTTTTGTGGAGCCTCTTTTTTGAGGATGATGATGTGTCATAACATATGATGTAGGCGCCAGGATATCGGTTCTTCGTAATTGAAGTCTGAACTTGTTTAAATTTGATAATAAGAAATAATGGAAAACCAAAATGCTATATTAGTTGTGAACTTTCTATATTTTCAAGAAGATTTGTCTTACAGCAATAAAATGATGACTAACCTACATTAAAGCACCTTGATATTAGTTTTCTTCAACATGACTTCAGCTTTACAAAACTTGACTGGAAATAAAAGAGCAGATTAAGGTGGATACTGAACTCTTTTAGCGCACTCTCTTCTGGAATATTTTAGCAGACATTAAGACTCAGTAGAACAGTAGAAGAATGAAGTTTAAATTATATATCTTGAGCGGAGTTCCGTTTGCAAAGTACATCTACCTGACTTTGAAATCTACAGCATAGAAAGTACGCACTCTTTGTTGATGAGATTATTAACAATTTCTGTGCAGATGTGTCCTATTGTTGGGGAACGATACAAATGCAAAGACTGCAAGGAAAAAATAGGATTTGACCTTTGTGAAGGGTGTTATAAAAGCTCCTCAAAGCTCCCAGGCAGATTTAATCAGCAACACACACCAGAACACCAATTTGAGTTAATACAACCACTTCAAGTGAGAAATGTGGTACTGAGGCTTCAACCTGAACGACTTGAAGAGGACGGCTCCATTGACCTAGTTGAATATGTCGAGGATAGTTCCGGTGAGCCACAGCACCTAGAAGAAGATTCCTCAGAGATCAACTCACCTCTAGACAATCTGAGAGATGGTCAGGTGGGGAACACATCCTCAAATGGTACTGGAGATGATCAAGGAGGAAGAGAATCTTCGGACAGAAATTAGGTGAATGTTACTCTGGCAACTGTGATTACTCTGGGGTCGTTATCTCAATCATACTGGGTGAGTTAGGAAGTAAGGCCCTAAAAGCACATATGGGAATCGCTTCTCTGATTCTATTCCTTGCCTATGGTTTTACTTGTATAATACTGTACAGCTTAAATGGAGTATTAAATTTTACTGTTCGGTTGAACCTTTGTACAACGTGGATTCATATAGTAATCGAAAAGAGAGTTATGCGACGTGCAGTCTTTTGAAAGAGAAGATCTGATTCTCATAAATAAATTCTGTTTGAGTTTCTTATGTTCTAGACATGGGATCTGAATGCTACCTTAGCTATAACAGCTATGTATCCGTCCTAAACAAGTTGGGATGGGCTATATGAATCCCAACTTAGTTGATCACAAAAAATTCTTCAAATTTGCAGACATTAACTCTTTCTATGTGAATATGGTTTGCCACTGTGTTAGTCTTGCATCGTGGCTTCGTATGTCTTGACCTCTGTACATTGGTGAGTTGTATCCTTTATTTTTCTTCTTTCAGTTGTGGTTGGGGCAGTGGGATTTATCTAGCAATCGTTCAATTTAAGTTGAGAGTCTTTGACTATATTTCTTTTGAGTAGCTCTTAGAAAAGAACATGCTAGATAGATCTTTACCAAAACCGTATCCCTACGGGCATCCAACCGAGTTCCCTAACAACAGCTTAGCTTAGTAGCTTAACTCTTTCTACTGGCATGGCGCTGCTCGCCAAACCTTGGTACAATTATTCTTCTTCCTCAGCCAAAAAAGAAGCAGAGACTGGCAGCATTGTTGGTATTTTGAGAATGGTAGAATGAAAGGCTAGTGTTTGTGTTTTGATCTTCTAATATTAAGGCTGAATGACTTCACATTTGATCCTTTTTAGGACATCAAGACAATGAACAGAACAAAAGAAGCTGTCTTTCCTTGTTGAATATTTTCTAGTAGGAAAGGCAGCTAGCCCAGGCTACACTTTGTTTGAATGGATGTTACATATTGGTTTATAATGTAATATACTGTATTGTGTTTGTTTTGATGAATGCACCATTTAGATAGATTTCATCTGTCTTTCGTCATTTGTCATTATATAAAGGGTAAATTACATAAACCACACTACTAGGAGTTAATTACTTCCTATATCACTAGTTTTTAAAATTATGTTTCATATCTTTTTTCTTATTCGCGGTACGTTACTTGGGTCACAATGCATAATTCGGCGTGCAATACATAACTCAAATCCTTCGGATATACATAGAAGATTGCGATACATAACTTAAGTAACTTTTTAAGTCCATGTTAAATCATTTAGATACATAGTTAGACACGCAATACATCGTATTGTTGCGATACATGCGATATACCACAAGTATTTGGGTATCGGTTAGCTACATCGTGATACATGTGATGTATTGCGTGAATCTGGGGTCGTGCAGATATATTTAAAAAGTAATATATTTTGTAATTTTTTAAAAAAGTGGGATAGAACGTAAATATGACAAGAATATTTGGTTAAACTTATCAGAAAAATAGGGATTTTTGGATCGCCATGCGTCATGTTGTCATTGCTGACTTTTCCTATAACAAGTGTGCAACTTGCTATTAAAATAATCCATTGGTTAAACATAAAATTAACGACATTGATTGAGCCATGAGCGGAGCTGCATATTGCGAAGGACAGTCAAGTGTGTATTTTTCTTCAGAAAATTATGTAGTGTATCATAGTTAAATATTAATTATTATAAGTGTACATTTAATTTTAAATACTCTTAGCACAAATGAGAAAAAAATTTACACATATTTCGTTAAATTTCTGGCTCCGCCGCGGCATTAAACTAGTAAAATAACACCACTTGAATCTTCTATCCATTTTAAAATTTTCCTTCGCATGTTATTTGTTTCTCCTATGACCATTTCTCCTCCTCCATATAAGATCTAGAGTAAGTAAATTCTTTTACTTCTTCATATGTTTTTTTCTATGTAAGTTATTGATAATCAAACTTGAAAAAAAGTGAAGGGTGTAGGGCAAAGGGGGAGAGTGATGATGTTTATACACATTCTTGATCCCATATTTAAGCATTGAAATTGAAAGGGGTTGGCCTAATCATTAGGATTAAGGTTACTAATCACTAGTAAAAGAAAAAGGGAAGGGAGACAAAACAGCTAAATCCTTGAAATTAGTTAAAAGGAATAGTAGTAATTAATGAGATGAATAAAGTGAGTGTGCGGGGGCTTTGAGGATGGTGTGATTGTCCTAATTACCTAAATATTACCAAAACCAATAAGCTTCTATTAATCACACGAGTGGTGTCACTTTTTTTTGTACGGCCTTTCATTAATTTGTGACTCCTAAGGTGTTATCATAATTAATCTAGTAATCAATCACTCTGTCTTTGTGTTTAGTGTCTGTCATTCACTCTCGGTTGTTCTTAACAGCGATGGCTATTCATTTAAGTCTTCGGGTAGATTCACTTACTTATATTACACCTTACGTCCCAAAATACTTTATATTTCGATTTTTTATGAATTAATTTGATTAAATTTCAAGGTTGAATTAAATTAAATTATTTTAATATTTTAAACTTAAAATTTAGATATTCATAAATTATATGAAAAGTACTATAAGTTGTAAAAAAAAATTTAATATGATCAAAAAATATATCTCAAAATATTAATTAAAAATTATATTTTTTGACTTAAAAAAAAAAACTTGAGAGTATTCTGGAACGAAGAGAATAGTATTCTGTACAAGAAAGGGCTTGATAATACTACAAAATTACACTACCCAACCACTCACTTTTTTAGTCTCGAATTTATTACTATTGTGGTTTCTTTTTTACTTGAGTTATTTTTACTGTTATTACTTCTATTGCTTCGACATTTTCATCATTGTGTTTTATTTTTGTATTTCTTCAAACTGTTCTAAAAAATAATTCTTGAGTTGATGATCTATTAAAAATAATTTATTTATCCTACAAATAGTGATAGGATCTACATATACTGCACTTTTCTTGAACTTTACTTGTGACAATATACGAGTATATTGTTATTGTTGTACAATATGGCAAAGGTCTAAAATTACCCCTCAATTATATAAAATGTATCTTAATTTAATGCTCTTATAACAGCAACATAGTCAGTATAATCTCACAAGTAGGGTTCAAGAAGGATAAGACATACATATTTATCTCTATCTTAATAGGGTATAGAGGTTGTTTTGATAGATGTTAGCTCAATAAGAAAAGTTATTCAAAGAAGGGTAGCACTAAAAATGATGACACCAGAATATCAAGATACAAAGCAAAAATGAAGCAACAGCTAACAAAAAAAAGAATAAGAAACTACGTGATAATTAGTAATTCGTTTCAATTTACATGGCACCCTTTGACTTAGCATAAAGTTTAAGAAAAAAGAAAGACTTTTGAAATTTGCCCTCTAAACTTTTGTTTGACCATTTATGTGTTTATAAATTATTTCATTAAGGATAAAAGTGAAAAAAATGTAAAGTTAAATTGTTTCTCTAATTATAGAAAGATACATCCTTTTTGAAATAGACTGACAAAAATTATAACATATAAATTAAGACAAAAAAAGTAATACTTACTAAAAGAGAAGAGAATAGGAGGCTAGTCCTTTTTTTCTCTTTTTCTAACCTATCGGATAACCACACTCGATTACTTATTAACTTTCTATCTTAATTTAGAAACTTGGAACCCTATCTTAATCTTGACTTGGTAGATTTCATGTCATAATAATTCCAGCCAAAAAAAGTCTAAAATTAAATCAATTTTAATGAATCGTCATCAATCGAAGGTTTAAACTTATTCATCATCATCATGACGTTCATTTCTAATAATTGATATTAAACCATTATAAAATGATGACACAACTCTGAAATGGTTGAAAATTTAAGTATATTCAAACTATTTTAAACACATGAAACGTATCAAGTCAAAATTTGAATTAGGTACAAAGCTCTTTAAATGAAGCTCAACACAAAATGATTTAAGATACTTCGTATAATAGAGAAGTAATTTTCTTTTACCTCCTCATAAAAAGTGAGTAAAATAATTCAGGAGACACACAGGCGCGTGGGGATAAAAGTTTTTGTTTGGCGGGAATTCGTTGAAATGGGGAATATTCCTGTTATGATATTTCGCGGCAATTTTTTCCCTTTTAATTGATTCTTGGAATATAATTAGTAAATAATTAAGAAAAATAATGTATATTAAAATCATGGTTTTATATCGTATTGAGCTTCACTTTCGAAAGCGAGGTTTAAATTGATATATCAAATTTTACATTAAAATATTTGAAATCTATGAATTATGAAAAATGGTAGAGAATTTGAAAGAACCGAGATTGAGTTAAATATTAAAAATCTCATGTATTGCCGGGTTGATTGTTTACTGAATTTTAAAAAAAAATTACGTAAATTAATTTCTATTAGACATCTATTTTTTCAATTGTTGAAGATAAATATTTTTTTACTTCAAACTTTCCTTTCATTTGAATGAAAAAATTATAAAAGATAAAATTTGTGTTTTAAAAATCAACACAACAATTTGTTTCATAAATCTTTAAAATAATTTGTTGATATAGATCAACAAACAATTGTTTTCATAAAATTTAATATAGTAGATGCATTTTTACTGCATGGGAGGACATATTTTTTCTTTATAACTCACTCTTTATTCTTGGTTGTTGTTCACTAAATATAGAATTTATTTTATTTCGTTTAATTAATTTATATTAGATATTCCTAGTCCTCAACAACTAAAATTTCAAACTTTCCTTTTATTTAAAAGAAAATTTTATATTAAATATTCCTTTTATTGACGCACAAGAGTACATTTTTTCCCTTAATAACTCTTTATTCCAAGCTGATTGTTCACTAAATCTAATATTTTATATTTTTTTTTTGTAATTAATTTATATTAAATATTCATTGTCCCGATTGTTGAATATAAGTAATTTTTTTTACTTTAAACTTCTCTTTCATTTTTATTTTTTTTTTTTGGAAAAAAAAAAACAAAATTTGTCACCCCAAAAATCAGCACAATAAATTCATTCATAAATCTTAAAAAAGGCATAGTTTGTTAGAATAGATCAACAAACTATTGTTTTTATAAAATTTAATGATCCTGCACGCTCCAACCATTCAGGTCTATGGCCATCGAGAGCTTTTTCCCTCGCTGACTTGCTTTGTCTTGTTTACCGGCTCGGAATTTTTCTCCAAAAAAAATGGACTGACTCTAAGCTAAGGATGCTAGGATCTTCCACAAAAAGGAAGGTACCACCGGGCTTGGACCATGTCTCCCGAACAATCTCAGTACATATGGCGCAAGACTGCGAAGAAGCTCGTGCTTCTTTTGTTGAAATAAGGACAAATGGTTTGATTCGACATTTCCTAAGAATCAACTTAGTGAAATTCCCCATTTCGTATATCGGAAAAAGGAATGATCCGTCGGGGTCAGGATTGCTCTCTGATTGGTAATATTTTATTTTTTTATATGATTATTTATATTAGATATTCATTGTTTCAATTGTTGAAGGTAAATAATTTTTTTACTTCAAATTTTCTTTCATTTAAAAAAATGTAAAATCAACACAATAATCTTATTCATAAATTTAAAAGAAGACATAATTTGTTGGTAATGATCAACAAACTATTGTTTTCATAATATTTCATGTACCACATGCACTTTGGGCGCACGAGAGTACATTTTTTTTCTTAATAACTCTTTATTCCCAGCTAATTGTTCACTAAACTTATAATTTTATTTTATTTTTATAATTAATTTATATTAGTGTCCCGGTTATTGAAGATACAATACTTCAAACTTTTCTTTCATTTCAAATAAAATTTGTTGCCCCACAAATCAATACAAGAATTTTATTCATAAAGTGTTAAAAAGACTTAATTTGTTGGTATAGATCAATAAATTGTTATTTTTCATAAAATTCATGTAACACACACACATTGGATGCGCCGGAGTACATATTTTTCTTTAATAATTCTTTCTTCCCGGCTGATTGTTTACTAAATTTAACATTTTATTTTTTTCATGTATATTAAATATTCATTGTTGAAGATAAATAAAAATTTTTTTCAAAAAATCTGTAAAATATAAAATTTATTGCCCCCGAAAATCAAAATAATGAACGCACTCATAAATTTTAAAAAAGATATAGTTTGTTGGAATAAATTAACAAGCTATTATTTTTATAGAACTTCATGTACCACACACATTTTGAACGTGTTAGAGTATATATCTTTTTGTAATAACTTTTTATTCTGACTGATTGTTCACTAAATTTAATATTTTATTTATTTGTGTGAATAATTTATATTATATATTCATTATCCCGATTAGTGAAGATAAATAGCTTGTTTTACTTCAAACTTTTCTTTTCTTTCAAAAAAAAATTGTAAAAAGTAAAATTTATTGCCCCAAAAACCAACATAATTAATTCAATCCATAATTTTTTAAAAAGACATAGTTTGTCAGTATAGATCAACAAATTATTATTTTCATAAAAATTCCATGTACGATCGCATTTTTTTTATGTAATTAATTTATATTAGATATTCATTGTCCCAATGTTGAAGATAAATAGTTTGTTTTACTTCAAACTTTCCTTTTATTTCAAAGGAAAAATGGTAAAAGATAAAATTAGATGTTCCAAAAATAAACCCAACAATTACTTCTATAAATTTTTATAAAAAAAACAATTTGTTCGAATAGATCAACAAATTATTGTTTTCGTAAAATTTGATGTATCACACACATTTTGGACTCACCGGAGTACATTTTTTTCCTCAATAACTCTTAATTCTTAGCTGATTGTTCGCTAAATATAATACTCCTTCCATCTAAAATAAATGACCCTTTTTACTTTTTTTTCTAGTTTAAAAGAATGATCCTCTTTCTTTTTAATAATATTTTAGTTACAATTTTTCACTTGCCAAGATTAAGACCATAAAATATAAAAATATTTTGGTACATTAGACAAAACCTTAATTTTAAACCATAAATTTAAAAAAAATCTGTTTTATTTTCTTCAACTTCGTGAAAAATCAAAAAGGGTTATTCTTTTTTAAATGAAAGGAATATTTTATTTTTATTTTACAATTAATTTATATTAGATATTCATTGTCCTGATTGTTGAAGATAAATTGTTTTTTGTCCTGATTGTTGAAGATAAATTGTTTTGTTTTACTTCAGCCTTTCCATTCATTTCATAAATTTTTATTTTTTTTTTCATAAATTGTTTATAGGTAGGTTTATAAATTGTTTTCATAAAAATTATTTTTGTTTGTAATTCATGTAGACTTTTATGTATGGTGTTGGTGTATTTGTTTATATGAATAAACGAAAATAAGATGGAAAAAAAATTAGAGAAACATACTTTTATTGGTTAAATAAAAAATTAAATACAATAAATATTTTATTGTTCTGGTTATCAATCTAATGTATTTAATGTCAGCCTGATATACTAAAGGTCTCATTATGCATGAGGTTCGAAGAAGAAACTGACCATAAGAATCTATAATATATATTTTTACCTTGCGTTTCTATAAGAGACTGTTTGACCTCCTAATCAAATGACAATAACTTTATTAATTACTCTAAGGTACTCTTTATTAATTTAACATATTTACAAATTAAAAATCAATAAATTAAACCGACAATACACAAAATAATAATAAACTGAAGAATGACTGAAAAGTCTTATTGAAAAATATGGAGAATGACTTGTGGAACAAGCATAACATATATAACAATAAGGGACCATATCTGGTTTAGTCCTTCTTTCATACTCTTTGTTTGTTCAAAAGTTTGGACACTTCTATTTAATGACTTAATAGTGACATATTTAGAAATATTTCAATGTTATTATAATTTATTTGGATAGGATTTATGTTATTAGTAACATATATGTTTGAAACATTGGATACTGATTTAGTTAATTAATATGATTAGCATTATAAAGAGATGTTTTATGTTTTACTTTGGCCACTGGAATATTGTTAAAAAGCACCAGATGTTTGTTTGGACATGCAATTTTTTTTTTTTAGAAATAAAATACTATTTGATTATACATTGTAGTCAATTTTTTACTCTTAACTTGAAATTAACTATTTTATGTTTAAAAATTGGTTCTAACTATTTTTTCAAATTTAAAGAACTGATAACTGGACTTCTATTTTTAGAAAGAAAGAAACAAATTCGTCGGTTCTCCCACTTCGTTCGAGCTATCAGGAAGCTCTCTCTTGCTCTAGCAAAAGTGTTAGCTTGATATTTTGATATATCGTTACAAAAAAGATCTTTTAAAGTGTGTATGAAAATTAAATCACAACAACAATGACATATTTAGTATGAATATCCACAATGTGAGACTTGGGGAGGATATATAGAGTGTACATAGACCTTTACCTTACTTTTACTTTAGAGGTAGGGAGGTTGTTTTCAATCCCTTAGCTCAAGAAAAAAAGAGTCCACATCAGTCCAGAAGACCAAGTAATATAAATATAAGAAATAACAGCTAGTAACAAGACAATAACTATAACAAAATAATATAACAATCAAAGTATAAGAAACAATAAATAATAACAAAAATCGAATCACAAGAGTTTACAAGAGTCATACAACAAAGACAACGCATTGCTACACAATAACCTTCTAGCTTAATCTATGTGTTTACAATCTCCTAACTAAGATCATGTCATCTAAGCTGGAACGTCCAATAACCTTTCTTTAATATTTTTTTTATTCTACATCTACCTCTCATGAAATCACCTATAGCACTTCACGATATCTTCTTTTTACATGTTTAAACTATTTCAGTCTTATTTTCGTATCTCGTCTAGATAAAAATTAACTAGCTCATAGTATTAAAAGGTTTCTCCGATTTTAACATTAAGTTTGATAAATTTCATTTTAACAAATATGAAGAAGAATAGTAGGTGGTGAAAAAAAATATATAAAAAACTTGGGGGGTGTGAAATGCATATTATTGCATCATATGTAAGGTAGATGGCGCGTGGTACACCGTATAGTTAGCGTGTGGAAATAGAAAATGTATAAAAAATAAAAAATAATAGAAAATGCATTTCCAAGTGGCCAATGAAAGAAGGAACCCAATGTTCCACTGTTTAACGAGTCTTTAAATGTCGGCTGCAATTCATATCGTCTCACGAGTTATTGAAGTTTAATTAATAAACATAAAAATCTCACAGCGTATGAAAATTTATTAAATTTTCATAAATTTTCTCAACTTATGTAAAAACTATATTGAAATATTTTAAAGTGGTGCACGAGAAAATCGCATATATTTTTTTTATATAACAATACATGGGTAACGAAAGAGCAATTGAATCGGATGAGATTCGAATGGAAATTCGAAAAAGTTTAAGCAAGATAGATTTGAAGTGGCTTACTAAGTTGTTTGATGTTATTCGTACTATGATTTTATTGTACAAAAATAAGGATGATATTCAAAAATACAATAATTATAGAGATAACAAATTGCTAAACTACACTATAAATGTTTGAAATAAGATGGTGGAGGTAGTGGAGATGAGGATAAAGAGGTTGTGACTATTTTGTGAATTAACTTGAATTCATGTTGGAATTCTCGGATGAAAGAGTAATTCATCTCGTAAAGAGAATATTAGTGTAGTATAGGAAGAAAAAAGACTTACACATTGTGTTCATTAATTTAAGAGGTCTTATGAAGATGCCTATTGGCTAAAGATATATCTATAGCATACACTAAAGCGATCAAAGGCATGAATGTTGGAGCTAAAAACCGTATAAGGACACTGGGAAATTTTTTAAAGCATTTTCCACTTATTATGGGATTGGGTCAATGATCAATTTTAATTATGGGTCAATGATCAATTTTAATTCATCTCTCTTGATGATAAATAAATAAACACGGCATATTTAACGAGGTGCGGCTTGGTGTATGTTATTTTCAAATAACATAATTTCACATTGACAAAATTTGAAGCAAAGTTAACACAAAGCTAGAAGTTTGGAGACACACTTTGATCTCTAAAGGGTTCAGGTTGAATGGAATTAAGATAGAATATTTCATGTGCAAGTTCAATGATATAATACATGAAGCTGACATAAAAGTGGCGCTAGATATATAGATTATTCAAAAGAGATGAATTTTTAATTAGCTTAAGTCTATCATCCATGAAAATGGAAAAACAATGACTATTAGCATATCGTATTGATGTAGGATAGATGAAATAAAGGCTCATATGCAGAGTCTTGTGAGGTAAAAGGTGCAACAAAAGTTTAAAGACAAGTTCTACAAAGTGGTAATTAGACTGACCTGTTGTATTGTGCGAAGTGTTGGCTAGTAAAGAAATGTCGCATTTATAAGATGAAAATTATTGAGATAAGAATGTTCATATGAATATGTGGGCATACCATGGGAGATAAGATTAGAAATTAAGATATTCGAATAATATAGAAGTAGATTCGACATAATACAAAATGTAAAAAAGTGAGATTGAGATAGTTTAAACATGTATAAAAGATATGTATGGATACCCTAATGAAAAGCTGTAATAGGTTGACAATTGATAGTTTAAAAAAGGAAAAGGTAGGCTGAGGAGGTATCAGGGGGAGGTGAATAGACATGATTTAACACAACTTTAGTTTATCAATGAAATGATCTAAGATAAGAGGTTACGGGGGATATAAATTAAGATAGAAAATTAGTTAGCTAATTGAAAATTGTCTCACTTGTTTTTCTATACTAATACTTGTACTATAAGTCGTGGTATTACTTTTGTACTTTCTTATTCTTTGAGTTTGATTACTATTTGTTGTTTTTTCTTCTTCAATTTTTATTCATTATTATTATAATTACTTGTTATGGTAGATGATTTATCATGTTGTCTTTAATATTATACCATAATTTTTTTTCTGCCTTGAACTATTTTTTTCTTAAACTGAAGGTCTACAAGAAGTAACCTTTCTACCTATGAGGGAAGGTCTGCATACATTTTTTTTACCCTTTTAGACTTCATTTTTTAGACATTAAGTATATTGTTATTGATTCTATGCTATTACAAGCTTTCAACTATATATAATTTTTAAAATGTTCAGTGATCCAAAACATCAACAGAAGTAAAAATGAACTATTTTTATAATAAATTTATTCACGTGTTATGAATGTCAAATATGAAAATTATTTTATGAAATTTAAAATGATATTTTTAAACAAAAATAAAGTTACCGAAAATGAATGTCTTTAGAAGAAAAAATAATATTATTTGGAAAAGGCATTTTGACCGTTTAAGTAACAATATGGGTAATAATATTATTTGAAGTTGAGGATGTTGTGTTGCATGTGTGGGTTTACAAAGAGAAATAGGATTAGGAATGAGGTTATTCAAGATAAGGTGAGAGTGACTTTGACAGATGTCAGTACAAACAAGGTTGAGATGATTTGTGTGAGATAATGACTACGGATGGTTTTAGGCGTGACAGGGGAGTTACAACACAACTGATCACAGAGGACATGACTTTAGACATGAAGATACGGAGGATGTGTATATATTAAAGTAGAAGGGTAGTAGGTAGGAAAGTTTTATTGTGTTAGCCGTGTTAGGAGTCGTAGTGCTTCGCTTGAATTTTGGTTGTAATATTATTTTGTCGTAGACTTATTTATGTTATTATATGTTGTCTTGTTACTATTTATTATTCATTGTTCTTATATTATATCTTATGTAGGATTATTTTATCTTGAGTTAGGGGGTCGATAAAAAATAGTCTCTTTATCTCATATTTAAGATAGTGATATGGCTCTCCCCAAATTTCACTTTTCGGATACATAGTGACTTTCTTCTTAGTTTGTTGTAAGTAATATTATAGGTATTTTGGACTAAATTGTTTAAATAGTGGTATATTTATATAGTAAAAGTTGAAAGATATTGTAGGCAGATCCAATGTAGATCTCCACTAATACTGAAGTATAAGTGTAAATTCAAAATGACCAAAATATTTAGAAGATGATGAGGTATATATAAATTTGCATAAAATAAATTGTATTGAAAAACTTATAATTTCTTAGAATTAACGCAAATTTATCAAAAATAAATGAAAAACAGCTACGATTAAATTCCAATCTCTTAGAATTAACGCAAATTTACCAATAATAAATAAAAAATTGATATGGATAATACCAAATTGCTAAGATTAAATTTATTTTTGACGCATCACAGTCAATGTTTGACGAAATTTATTATAATCTTAAATGTTGGATCAGTAGAAAATAAATGTAAAATAACTCTGCTCAAGATTTATATAATTGAATTTAATTTTATGATAAGTGAATTACTTATCGTGTTAGAAATGCAAAATTTAATATTAAAAATAAAATATTAAACTAATGATGCAGAATTTAAATACCAACATTAAAGTTCTTTATTTTTAGTTAGAAATGTTATGTTCAAGTCCTAAAATATGGAATCGGCAATTTAATTGAATTCTCATACAAATTATTAATGATAGAGATATTTTAAAACTAAGTTAATAATGAAGGATATTTTTATTTAATTTTAAATCGTCTAGAAACATTTTTAATTATCCTTTTTCATATGTTTAATGATCGTAAGTCTAGCAATATTATAAAGAAATTTTGAATATCACTCATAGGATGAGCATCCGATAAAATTTTATTTTTTAAAATATATGCACACGTATAAAAAATATTATAATCATATTCGACATAAGCTGCAAGTAATATATTTATATAGTAAAAGTTGATATATTTCGTACACAGATCAAATATACATCTCCAAAAATATTGGAGTATAAGTGTAAATTTATAATTAAAATATTAAGAAGGTGATGAGGTAAACATAAAATCACGTAAAATAAAAATTATATTAAAAGTTTAATAATCTCTTAAAATAAATGCAAATTTACCAAAAATAAATGAAAAACAACTATATTAAATTCAAATTGATGCAAATTTACCAAAAAGAAATGAAACTTTGATATGGTTATACTTACCAACTAAGATTAAATTCTCTTTTGACGCACTACGGTGACCGAATTATTTGATGATTTTAACTGTTAGATTAGTAAAAAATAAATGTGAAATAACTCTGATTAAAATTTATATAATTGAATTTAATTTTGTGATAAGTGAAAGTCATTGTATTATGCAATTTAATACTACATTCAAAATGTTGTAATAATGATGTGGAATTTAAATATTAATAAGATATTCTTTTGTTTTTAATTATAAATATATAAACGATAAATATTTTATTCTTTTCAAATCATAATATAAAATATACTGAATATATTATTATTATTATAAATATTATGCTCAAGTCTTAAAATATAAAATTATCAAATTTAATGGAACTTTCGTGTAGATAGATCTACTAAAAAGATAAAAAAATCAAAAAGAAAGTGAGAGTAGGAAAATGCTTAAAAGATAATTTTTTTTTTTTAATTTATGTGGTTCAATAAATAAAAAAAGTCTAAAAATTTGAATAAAAGATATGAAGTGAGAAATAAACTCAAAATGTCACGAGATAATTGAAAAAATAAATTAAAGTACACATAAAAGGTCCCTACCCTCGTCTTCACCCCCAACACCCCCGCGCCCCCTTTGCTCTAAAGTGTTCACTACTACTATATATTCATCTCTTCCCCCCGTTTCTTTTTTCATTCTCATTTCTCTTAACAAACAACTACGTCTCCCGCCCCTCTCCCACAACCCCACATTTTCATTTTTCTCTCTTCAAGAACCTCCATGTGAAAAAAGATTGATTTTTTTTTCCTTCAAGAAGTTGAAGATTTGATTGTTGTTGTGAGAAAATGGGGAAGTACATAAGGAAGTCAAAAGCAAAAGGAGAAGTATCTCCTCTTGGTGTTCTTACAAGGGCTAAAGCCTTAGCTCAAAAAAAATTGAACATAGGTGGTGCTGCGGCGGCTGAGACGGAGGCGGAGGCTACAGGTAACGGCTGTGATGGTGGGTCCTACCTAGAGCTTCGTAGTGGAAAGCTGGTGAAACCCTTTACGGTTCTTGAAGGGAAAGGGAAGAAAAATGGGGTTTTGAAAAATCAACAAAATGGAGGTGTAATCCCTAACCCTAACAAAATCCCTAATGTGAAGAAGAAGAAGAAGAAGAACAAGTCTGCTGATGAGAATTTGGGTGATTTGAAAGTGGATGTGTTGGAAAATCTTGAAGCTTCTTTTGGTGAGAATTTCTTGGATTGTGAAGGTAGAAACAGGTGGGTTTTTTTTCGTCTTTTATTTAATTTTATTTTATTCTGTTTGTCTTGCTTAGTAAATTGATGGAATTTTTGAGAAATGTTGATGCTTGGGGTTTGCATGTTTATGTATCTTACTCTGTAAAGATTAGAGCTTGTGCTTTATGTTATATTTTCTTGAAATAATTTCCCCTTTTTTTAAACTCTGTCATGACTAATTTTTTACTAATTTTTTTTTTGTGGCTAAAATAGATCAATAAATTAGCTATCTTGATGTATCTTGTTTATAGATTGTTCAGAAATGCAAATTTCTGGTTTTGGGGGTTCTTGTCAAGTCCTGATTTTTCTTCATTATAGAAGGCTTGACATTAATTTGAAAAATTGGTACTCTTAATCTGTCTTGTTTATGGATTTATTTGATTTTTTGGTGTTTGGGGTTTGGAAAAGTTCAGATTTTTCTTGGTTAGAAGGCTCTGTCTTTCTATTTGCTCTGGCTGATTTTCTAAGTTTTTGTTCTTGTATTATTTATTATTTTAATGACTTTTTAAAAAAGATTTGGATAAGGGTGTTGGCTGTAGATTAACTATTTGTGTATGGATTTTTCTATAAGGGTTTTGTTTATTGATTGAAAGGTGAAAACGCAGACAAATGGAAATTTGTGTTCTTGATATTGGTTCAAGTTTAAGGTTTGGTTCTTAATTCTTGGATTTGGTGCCTGCTTTTCTTGTAAGAAGTCACTTTCCACACGGCTTTTTATTCCTCATTCCATATCTTTAAAGTTCCTATTTTTTGGAGTGTGGACATTTGGTGGATATATATGAAAAGTAGATTCATGAATACTGAATAGTAGTAATTTTTATTGAGAAAGTATAGGGCCTTGT
>JBDJHY010000116.1:20306616-20336830 GCA_039654485.1 Withania somnifera | reverse complement strand
TTGCAGTAGTAGTAGCGGTGGTAATAGTAGCAGCAGTAACTATTAGTAGTGGTGGTACAAAAGGGGTGTAGGTCTGTTAATCTTTGTTTTCAGTAGTCTAGTTTGTTCATAGTTGTAATGATGGGAAACTTGTTTTAGACATATGCTGAATAAACTGACCCTCAAAAGTTTTTCCCCCGACTATTTTTTTCCCCCTCTTATCATTTTTCTGTTTCATGTTCTCTGCTTGTGAATGTATGGTATGATTTTGGATTGTTTCTCTTAACATGTGAGACATACACACTGTTCATCAACCACAACTTTGTTGGCTGTTGTTGCCTTTCACTGCAGAGATGAGGTCCTTATTGCACAATGGACCTGTCCTATTTTTTTAGCTGCTTGTGTTTACTATACTATTGGCCTAAGGAGGGAATGGTGTAGTGTTGTGGGGTTGCTTTGGTTAGTGGGGATGTCTTGAAAAAGATTCTCTTTTTTGTGCCTCTTTTTGCTAAAGAAATGCAATCATCATGTCTTTATTTTGTACTTATTATAATGTCTGAACAAAAATTTGTTACGATTGGTTTGCAAATTTTTGTTTCAGATTCGGAAATGTTGAAAGAGGGAGGATTTTAGCAGTGTGTGTGTGTGAACAATCTGTGGAAAATGAAAAGAATTAACCTAAATAGCCGCTCGCTTAATTGCTTAGCTTAGAAAGAGATCATCGTATCATCATTTGATTTATTGTTCATCAGCAAAAGTAACTTGTATACTAGATTTGTTGGTTTTTTTTTTTTTTTTTTTTTTTTTTGATGCACGAAAAGTTTGTGTTAATGGAAAGATTATACTCCACATAGATACTACACCTTGATGTTTTTAGAAGAAATTATTTCTTTAGAAAGAGATTTTTTTTTTTTTTTTACGGCAAAGTTGTTTAATGGCTTTTCCTTTCACTTTCTTGCTTATCCATGCAAAATAAAAAAGATTTAAAAAAAAAAAAAGTTACAACAAAAATAACTTTGGATAGTTCCTTTTTCTCATCATTTTCTATGTTATTTGTTAAAGTTAAATGGAAAGGAAAAGCATTCCATTTTGTTACAATAACATACAAAACGTAGTTAGGATGAAAGTTTATTTTCGATTGTCTCTAGATTTGTTTAATACTTGAAACACCTTTAATTGTCAAGCAATAACGAGAATAATAATTTTGTTATATTATTCTTTGAATATAATATATTCAATGTTTTGAAAATAATTATAGCTAATACTTCCTTCGGACATATATTTAGATATTATAATTAATTTCAAATTTTATTCTGTGAATATTAACATTATTCCTAAGTACTAAAAGACCTTTTAAGTTATACTATTAAATTTTACGAGTAACTGTGGATGAAGAGAGTATATGGGAATTTAGGAAAAAAACCAATTCCCAGAGGCCAGTAATGTTTTATTAGGATTTCACACACATTAGACATAATTGTCTTGTCTGACCAATGGTTCAATCTTGTCACCATAACTTTGTTTTCCACCATTAAATTTTTTATTTGTTTGTCTTACCTTTTAACATGTGTGTATGTTGTCTTTTTTTACCAAAATAAATAAATAATAATATATAAGCCTTTTGAATTATTTTACTTAGTTATTTTGATTAAAAATTATTGATGCATGATATTTGTTATATTAGAATGTGTTGTTTGTTTATATATTTATTTTTAGATATAAATATGAGAAGATATTAATATGATGTAAATGAATAAAATATTAAATAAAGGGGAGTAATGAATAAAAATAATTTAATTAAATTATTTTTTATTTAATGATTTTATTAAAG
Source organism: Withania somnifera (assembly GCA_039654485.1). Classification (NCBI taxonomy): domain Eukaryota; kingdom Viridiplantae; phylum Streptophyta; class Magnoliopsida; order Solanales; family Solanaceae; genus Withania; species Withania somnifera. The sequence continues at coordinate 20,335,020 of JBDJHY010000116.1, read as the reverse complement.
AGTATGCAGGAAAATGATAAATAAAAAAAATGTAATTTTAAAAAAGTCAATTTAATTTTTATTTTATAAAAGGTGTGCAATAGCTAAACTAAGACAATAAAAGGGAACGGAGGAAATAATACATCAAAGAAGATGCAAATGAACCCGTCAATACATGCTAGTTCGGCCCAGGCTTTGACCATCATAGAGAGTCTGGCGGATAAAATTTCCTTTATCCTTAATAATCAAAAGTCTTAAAAATGTCCTCCTTTATACGGAGAACCCAAATTGCATGAATTTTTAACTTTTGGTATCCTCGTGTCATATTTTAAAAAGTATACCATTTTTGAAAAATTCAATATGTATTTATTGATATTTTTTAAAGAGTTTGAGCAACATCGTGGAATGCTAAGAGCCCCCCTCATTACCTCATGCATCCAATAATGTGCCTTATAATGGTTATTAAAGTGGATTGAGTGAATAAAATTATCTGTTAGATGTATTGGTGAAAGGTTGTAGACATCTTTTGTAAAATTCGTTGAGATATGAATTATAACCTAGCCCAAAAATCATGTATAATACGCAAATTTAAATTAATGGAACTCAATAATTTTGACCACTGGATGGTAATATAAAGCACAAATTACATGTGTTTTTTCTTAGATATGTAGCTGCCATTAATGTACAGTTTGTTGTGGTGCTATGCATGTATGTGTATATTCCAATTGATCCAAATTTCCCTTTTCAATACGTATTTCCCAAAAATGATTTGCTTCCAAATTACCTTGGCCCAATTTGATACCAAATGTTTTTTTGGCATACTTATGATAGATTGTGATAAAGATGTATCATAATTTGGATATGAGATTAAGGCACTATTACCATTTTAAACTATATTTGAAATATCAACCTTTAAACGATACAAGAGTTTTATTACGCCATTAAATTTATTTTTTTATTTTTTTTTGTGCTGACATGACACCATTTAGGTCACATGACATGATACATTACTTACCTAGACAATACTATTATATCAGCAAAAAAAAATGAATTTAGAAAAGTAATAGAATCATCGTAAAATTCAGGTTTGTCATTGATATCTGAGATATAGTTGAGGGTGATAATTGTGCCTCATAAATATTGTTATGAGGATTAAAAAGAACATAAGTTATCCTCGTATTTATCGTTGGACATACTATCCTTTAGCATAATCTCATAGCTCATCTCACATTTTGTGTTTTATCCCCCTTTTTTGAGAAATAACATTTAATTATTGTATCTTATTAGTTGAACATTTTGTGTTGCGGAGATCTCAACAAAATATGAAAATCCGAGATCGAATGCTGTTAAAAATAGAGATTTTTTCTATTACAAATCAATGAAATATTTTTATATAAAACATGATATTTTCACTCATTTCCCACCGAACTAGCTCACTCGGAAACTACGCATGGTGTCACTGAAAGATATCTAATTTTTTCTTAGAAAATACTATATTATTTTCTTCTCACTAATTCAATTAAAATCTATATGAGAATAACAACGGAAACATTTTTCAGTGGGAAAATAGTAACATTTTCTTTTTGTAGTGGTAAAAATTGATTTTAGTGATTTGATTTGATATATAAATTAAAAAATAGAACAAAACCGACGTATGTACGCTACACTACTTTTAGAGAATAGTTTTGGCGCGCCAATAAGCCCATACATCACATTTGGTCGAAGTTTGGTTTCTTAATGGCTTGGAATAGTAGACCGAACACACAGGCCTTTAAATGATTCCTAATAGCCCATCTTTTAATAAAGAAAAAATTACATGTCAATAGAAACTATTGAAATTAAATTATATTTATAACTTTAATTAAAAAAAAATTATATAATATAACAATGCTTAGGTAAAATAGAATATGTCTCCCCTCTTTCTTCTCTCTCCCATTCTCTTTCGCCTATGTCCCCTCTCTCTCTCTCTCTCTCTCAATCTATATTACCTATATCCTCTCTCTCCCTATTTTCTTCACCTCTCTCCACCTTCTCCCTCATTCTCACTGACTCTCTCCCTCCTTATCTAAATCTCTCTTAATCTCTCTCACCTTTTTTCTCTCTCTACCGCTTATACTCACCCTGTATCCACCCTCTCCATCATTCGTGCGATCTCCCTGCCTTTCTATCTTGTTCTTTTTTTTTTCTATATCTCTCCCGCTGCTTCTGTCTCCCCCCCCCCCACCCCCTCTCTTGCGCTTTTTCGTCGTTCTTTTTCTCTTTTTTGATTAATTTTTTAAAACTCTCACTACCCTCTCGATTTTTGTATCTCTTTTTCTCTAACTATCTCATTGTCCTATATCTAAGGTGTAATTTTTTAGTTTTTCAATTCTCTCTTTTTTTTTAAATTATATTTTCTTGAAAAAAATGTGTTTTATCAAATGTCTTCATATAAAATTAAATTTGTCGAGTTCTATATACTTGTTATTTCGAATAAATTTTTTTACTAATTAGGTTGCGATGATTAATTTTAATGTTTGTTAACAATTATATAAGATCATATTATGAGACGTGCTATAACTGACCATTGATCAACTTAGTGAAATGAAAGTAATAGAATGATTAAATTCTAACCACTTTCTTCCTATTAATTCAACTTATATTTTAAATATACTTATATGTATTTGCTTGTTTCTATGACTTATAAATACAAATGTATATATTTATATTTGATATAATTGTATATGTATTAGCCAACCATTGGGTATATGTATCAGTTGTATTTAAATAAGAGCTGTGTATGTATTAATCATATATGCATTAACCATTAGATATATGTATCATTCGTATTTAGATGGTTCTACAGTGAATATATCAATTGTATTTGTATGCACTTTATACAAAGTAAATATATAAGGCACGAATACACTTGATACAATTATATTCGTTGAAACTATATACAATTACCAATAGAAAATAAGAGGTGAAAATACAAATATAAAAAAAAAAGAGCAAGATGTGAAAATACTAATACGAAGAGAGAGATAAAGAAAAAAATGTGAATACAAATACCAAAATGGAGAAAAAGAGAGAGAGGTGAAAATAAAAAATCAAAGAGGAAGAGAAAGATGTAAGCATCCAAATTACAAAAAGTGTGAGAAATAGAGAGAAATGTGAAAATATAAAATATAAAGAAGGAGAGAGAAAGAGAAAAAGAAAGAGGTGAAAATACAAATACAATAAAGGAGAAAGAGATTTGTATTCTAAATACAATTATATGTATTTTATTATTTCTATGACTTATAAATGTAAATGTATACGTTTGTATTTGCGTGATACAAATACAAATGTATCATTTTGTATTTGGTATAATTATATATTTATACAAAGAGGAGAGAAAAAAAAAAGAGAGATGTGAAAATAAAAAATACCAAGAGGGAGATAAAGAGAGAGGGTTGGTAAAAATATTATGAAAAAGTAGAGAGGAGAAAATATAAAATACAAAAATAAAAATAAAGAGATAAAAATATAAAATACAAAGTGAAAAAAAAGGAGAAAGAGAGTGTGTGTGTGTGTGGGGGGGGGGGGATAAGAATACAAAATGTAAAAGAAGAAGAGAGAGATGAAAAAATAAAATATAATGAGGGAGATAAAAGTGAGAGAAAGAGATCGGTAAAAATACAAAGAAAGAACTATAGAGATGAAAAAAAATACAAAGCGGGAGAGAACAAGAAGAGGAGAGGGGGAGGGGGGGGGGGGGAGAAATAGAAAGAGATTGAGGAGAAAGGGAGAGAGAGGCGATAGAGATTAGGAGAAAATGACAGCTTTTTTTTATTTGCTTAGCATAACAACATGTTATAGTTTGTAATTATGAAAACCTATATGTTATGATATTACTAGTAACTTTTGTTTTATTGCTATTTTTAAAATTTTGCCTTTTAATGATATAATTTTTGGGGTTCATGAAAATCCAATAACTTCTACACCAAATTTATATATGTATCAAGCTAGTTATTTGTTGAATATTCAAAAATATTTGATTGTGAATTCAGTAGCATTATTTATTAATTTGATGTGGTTGTAAGAAGAGAAAAAATTTAAATTTTGCATTTGCCTTTGTATTTATAAATAGATTTTAGGATTTGATCAAAGATCAATTGATGTGTACTTTATGAAAGTTTTTTTGTCTTAAAGACTTGATAAGGCCAGTAGTATTATTTTGGGCTGGGCCTTGCTAGTTGGATATCAAATTTAAGCTCAACCTAAATTTAGCCCAATCTGGCCCATCTTGAGCTAATTTATTTTGTAAAATTTCATGGAGGGGCCTATTTCTGTCGTCTCATTTAACTTGGTAATCACCTCAGGCACATGTATTTATGTTTTATATGCTACATGGGATGAAACATTTTTATCTAATTAACGGAAGCCTTGGAGTAACTGGTAATGTTGTTATCATGTGACTACGAGGTCACTGATTTAAGTCTTGGAAACAGTCTCCGACAAAACTACAAGGTAAGACTTCGTACATTAGAGAGCGATCGGACCCTGGTTCTAACCCTGCGCATTATTTTGTGTACCAGATTATCCTTTTTTACATCATTTATAAAGTAGTAGTAGTATGTAAAATTTTGAGATAAGTTCATGCTAAACTAAACATTGATTGATAGTATTAGTGTATCTTTAACCTAAATAAGCACAAATGAAAAGAAAAAAAATTAATTAGGACCAACTAATAAGTTTTTCGTACAATAAATAATAAGTTTGATTCTCATTATTCTCTTTTCCTTTATTCCACTTAATAGAAACTTAAAAAGGGGAAGATAGTAAAGCACCTAGGATGGAACATCTTCCTAGATCTTGGGTTCTAGTTTTGAGGATAGATTTTTTTTTTTTGATAGAGAACTATTTCTGTTCTACGTAGTGTTAATTCGAAATAGTCGTGCTTTAATATGAGTATTGAACACCAAATATGAGAGACCTAAAAAAAGGGGGAATATTTTCTGCACCAAAAGAAAATGAAAATAAATGCATACGAAAGTGAGAACAAGAGCTACAATGTTGGAACAATTATACAAGTAATGTCAAGGTTGCAGTAGAATGAATAAACTCTCTTCACCCTTAATAAATTATTCTGGATTCGAGCTTTGAATATGAATCACAGGAAAAGATTTGTAGTGTAACTTATACGTGAATCTAGTAATTTTTGTGAATATTCTGTTAATGCAATAAAAGTTCACAAAACATCTACTACTATCATACTATGAATCCAATTATGTTACTCGATCTATTATATTAACTTGAAATTTCTATAGAAACTTTTGAATTACAAATTTCGAATTTGTCTCTAGAAACTAGCTAGAAAGCTTCCCTGGCCCTTTTAATAAGCCTTACATGAAGCAAATTTGAATTTATCAAGGAAAAAATACAATGTAAATATCGAATAACCAGAAAAAAAAAACCAACAAAAAAAAGGAGAAGTATACAAGTCAAATGGTTGAGTACTAGGAACATAGTAATAAAAGCCAAAGTCATCTGTGTCATATTAGGACTGAGTAATGTGTTTTGTCCAATTGACTTTTGTTGTTGTCAAAAGAGGAGGGCATCATATAGAAACAAAAATCATAAATTTCTGTCTGATTTTTTTGTAAAATTATTATTAATTGCTACCATATATTTTCAGTATAACATGAAGCTACCTTTTTTTTTTTTTGGTTATGTACAGGACCACCTATAAGTTTATAGCATTTTTCTATTAACGTTAGGTGTGCTAATATGGTATCATGTTTTTTAAGAAAAATCGTATAGGTTTGATCTAAAGAGAACGATATCTATTATACTTGTAGGTATAAAAGATCACAAATTAGGCTACCATTATATTGTTTAATTTTTTGTTGTCTTTATCATACTTAAAATTATGTACTTATTAAATTTTAAAGAAGGTAGTTAGGTCTGAGGTGAACTTGGTGATGAAAATCTTTTTTTCTTTTCCAACTTGGAAGTATTTTTTCGATTCAAAATTAGTTGTTATTTTTAATTTGGCATATTTATTAAAAAAATATTGATTACGGTAGTAAATTTTTTCATATTACCTATATAATTAATTGAATTTGACCATGAGTATTTTTAAAACTCTTATTAATAAATTAATGTTAAACCAGGATTTTTTTTTATATATTTTCTTGATATGTCAAACATGACAACTAAAAATAAAAAATTAAAAATAATAACAACTATTTTTGAATGTATTATGACCAAAATTACGAGCCTATTATTCAAGGTCAGAACAAGTTAATAGGACCCCTCCCCCTTTTTCCTACATTCCTTGTGCGACGAAATGGGGTGGCTAGTTGGCGAGATAGAATATTTACTAAGAGAATTTAAAATCTAAAAAAAAAAAACATACAAACTAAGTTGAAAGGGGTTCAGCATTTACTGTAGATACATGATAAATAATTTTAACCATGCATGAATAGTATAATTTTTCGTCGAAAAAAATTTAGATAAACCCCCTAAACAAAGGGTGACTCCGACACCAAGGGTAACAAAAGAAATAATCAGGGTTTCTCTCACTTCTAACTTACATAGCCAACCTACGGAGGGAGGCTTGCATCAGCTCAATAGATGTGTGAGGACTCTCAACCACATAACATAGATAGTTCAATCAATGTGCTCATCCCCCTCTCAACAAGTTCACCAATGTCATATAAAATTTTATCAACCAAATCACTTATTTAAAAAAAAAAATATATATATATATATATATAAAAATCTCAATCATACAAATAAGGAAATCTATTAGGTAACGACGCAGTTATAGATATGTTCTTATCTTTATAACATGCAAAATTGCAATTTGCATTTCAAAAGCAAATAGTTGTAAAGTTGTAAATGATCCTATAATAGGAGTCAAAATCCAAAAACCCCCACATGCCATTCTTTAGCATTAGCATGCGCGCATGAATTATCAAACCACTGCAAAACATGACAAATTTATACATATATACGAAAGCTTCTTTAAAATCCCAAAAAAGAAATAAAAGATGAATAAATATTTTTTTCGTCTTAATTTAAGTGTTTTTATTTTTTATTTTTTTCAAAAGAGTGTTTCTTTCTTGAACAAAGAGTCTTTCGAAAATATCTCTTTCACCTTCTCGAGGTAGCTGTAAGGTTTGGGTACATTCTACTCTCCTCCTTAGATCTCACTGAGTATATTATTATTGTTGTTCAAAAGAGTGTCTCTTTCTACATTAGTAAACTTTTCAAATTTCAAACATTTTATCTGACAGGATTTAAATGACAACACACTTTTTTCTATAACTATGATACCAAAGCCAAAATAAATATGAAAAATCACCTAGCGTTTAGTTTCTACTGGGAATTAAACCTGAAACCCCATGCACCTTTCGATAACAACAGATATTTTTAACTTGAAAGATAGACAAATTCAAATTTCTCTTTTATGTCTTAAATCTCAATACTTAAATAGGGATAAAGAGAGCAATGCAAACTCTTAGGACAGGTGGCCCTACAAAAATGAAGGGAGTCAAATACTTCCAAGATTTAATCCTGACAAAGTCAATTTCCCTCTGAAAACCAAGGTACATTTGGCAGTGCATGCACGTTGACTTCACATATAATTTGCAAAAAAATAAAAATAAAAATAACCTCTCAATTTCAATCCATTTATATTTTTTTTTAATCAAATAAACACCAAAGCTAGATATAGATATTATCCCCCCCTTTAGCATTTCTTTCCAGAAATTTTATGTTGATAAATGATAGTGACCTTTGCTATTGTATTTTTGGAATGAATATTTAAATATATTTATCTTTAATCAGAAATCTGGAACTTTAAAAATAAAAAATCAAAGGTACTATACTCTTCCTTAAGTGGGCACTAAATTACTGACCTAATAAATTTCTGGGGTATAATATACTAAATTGTATAATAAAAATGTATCGAAACGAACCAAAATTGTCTTTTCCTTTAGGATAACTATGATATCTGACCAAACTTCGTACACTTTAATTGTTCTACTAAAACTTATTAATTACTCTCATAAGTTAAAAATAACAAATAAGTTTGTTCATCAAAAAATGAATATGGAGAGATAAAACCATTTAGTATTAGTTTTTCTCTTTTCTAAAGTTTAAATAATTTCCTATGATATTTATCCATTTCGTTAAACTACGATGCATTTGGTTTCTTTATTGATCAATGGAGAACGAATTTCAACGTATTATGTGTATTTATGTTTAATTATAAAAGATTTTATTATTTGCTTATCTCAATTACTTTGATGAAAAATACATTCAGAAGCCATAGCACAAGTGGTGGTGTACAAAACGAAAGGTCATTTAAGGCTAATTAAGGTCATGATGACTCACGAAGTGTTGATCTAATGCGAGAAATAGAGAGAACACATATATGGTGACAAATGTCATCAACTCATTTAGTTACTAAAGACCAACATGTATAAATAGTCCATAAATGTATATATAGGATCTTGCCAAAATAACTCATAAACACACATGAATTTAATTATGCTAAAATTGAATTTGAATGGTCAATAATAATATATGAGTATGAACTCCAAAATTAAACAAGATTTGATATATGATATAAGTGTAAAAGCTATTTATTAATCATATGTCTCCATTTCCATGAAAGAAAGTGAATATTTCCTGGACCAAATTTGCTATATTATCAGCTGTAAACCTCATTTCACCAGAAATCTGCACAAACACAAAAATCAATAGTGAAATATATTTAATATAAAAAATTATACTATCAATATTGTAATTTATCTCAAAAAGTTATATGGGTCAAAATTTACTTTTTAACCATATACTCGTACTGAAAATTCTGACGGACGTTCTTTAATTAACAACTCAAATATTAGATAAAATAGTTAAACAGTTGAAACGAATACGTACCTTAACATTGAAAGAATATAGAACAGTCTGTTCAATTGTTGTTACATTTGTGTGTACAATGTTAAGTTGCAAATCTTGTAATGCAGATATTGTATTAATGAGTTGTCCTGGCCTTCTTTTTGACAAAATCTTGATCATAGCATTGTCAAAATCTGTAATTTTCACTTCAACATTAGCCAAACATGACTTTATCTCAGCTGTTTCTTCTTGAATAATTCCAATCTCATTTTCATTTGAAAGAAGCAAATTAGGAGTAAATAATAATTGTGGATTTTGAATTTCCATTAATGACTGTGATGATGAATCATATTGATCTCCATAGAGTTTTCTTCTCTTTTGTGATTCAAGGCATTGTAAGAGTTGTTCCAATTCTCTTACAAATTCTATTGCTCCACCAACAATTGAAGCTTGATCACCCTACCAAAAAATAAAAATAAAATCAATGTTAATATATTTATAAAAAGTAGTGGTGTAAAAAACTGTCGAATAAAAATGGAATATTATATTTATAAATTTGGAGAATTGATAAATACCCTTTGTACATAGGAGCTTGGCATGAGAGACTTCAAGACATGAAGATGTTCATTCATTTTCTTCCTTCTATTCCTCTCTAATTCAATATGTGTCATTCTTTGCTTCTCAACTTCCTCACTAATCTTCATTATTCTTCTTCTTTTCCTCTTCTTCGTCTTGCTCTCATGATGATCACTTACTTGTGATGTGACATTAGTTTCCACTTTACCCTCTTTCAATTTCTCTTCTTCTTGTGGCACCATAAAGACTTGTTCATTCACAATCATTTGTGGATGTTGATAGTTAGGATCATTACCAAGACAGTAGTAGTCATTTAGACTTGGAGAAATTGTAGGCATACAAGGCTGCAACAATATTTCATCTTCAAAGTGAGACAACATGGTGAAAATATGTATATATCAAGGAAAATTGTGATAAAAGAACATAAAAATGTACCAATATATATATATATATATATATATATATGTAGATGTGTGTCTGTGTGGATACCTTATTTGTTTTCTTCTTTCTCCATTTTTTCTCAACACTAAAATATCAATGGTACACATATTCATGCAAACTCAATCCTTTGGTGAATTATCAATCCTAGGGTCCACCTCTAGAAATCTGACAAATTCAGCAACAAACTATCATACGACAATATTGTGAAATTAATTGTCACAGCCTAGCTCTAGTCAGCGCATTAGTGATAGTGTTCGCTTTGGGTCAAGGTCAATGTAAAACGCGTCACTAAGGTCTAAAACTTGTTTTCTTATGTACTTGCACAAGGGTCAAACTAGAGGTCTATTGTAGAGTTTGTTTTTAAGACTTAAACTCGTGATCTCCTAGGTATAGTGGTAGCAACTTTAATTATTAGTTAATTACATCAAAACTCTCATTTATCACTATGTGCAGGATTCGAAAAAAAAAATTAATTATAAATAGTTTTTAATTTGAGGTTGTATCCGAAGAAAGGGGATATATATATAGTAGTAAATAAAGTGGGATTTTTTTGAGCTTGAAAAAAAATCAAAAAAGTAAATAAGACAAATCATTGAAGATATATATGGTCTTAAAGGGCTTGATAAGATTATCCCAAAAAATGATGGACCACGATGTCCTGCTAGAGGTTGCCTTTGACTTTTTTGGAATATATATATATATAACAATAAGGCACATGTATTTGTGAGTATATTGATAATATTTTTTTTATACTATATTTGTAAAGTAATTACGCTTAATTAATCATAACAATTAAAAACATTTTTATAACAATACAAATTTCTTAAAATTCATTAAAGTAATACATAAGAATTAACTTCACAATCAAACTATACAACTTGATATGTTATTTTAGAATACAAATTGAAAAAATTTAAATCTAGATTCCAACTTTGATAGAATTTGGGAAAAGACGAGAGGTGCCTATGGATTAATTTCCACCTCATGAATATTCAATTCACCGCCCTAACATATTTATTAATTTGAATCACAAATAAAACTAACTTTACCACCTCTTTGCACCAGGCTTTCATAAATACTTAAAACCCTTATGTTATATGATTTTCATGAATTTAAATGAGTAAATTCTTTTCTTTTTTTTTTTCAAAACTTTGAATTGAACCTTACTACTATGGGATGAATGTTGAGATTGGCTTAATCGTATACCATGCACGTGAGACCTTTAAATTGAATGTTGCAAAAGATGATTCTTTAACAATTGGCTGCAGAAATCAATTAAGGAACAGTGGAAGTGCTTTTTTTTTTCCTCGTTAGTTTGAAGATCCAAAAAACATTAAATCATAAATAAAGATCTGAAAGTCCAAGACAGAAGTGCTGTAGCACATTCATACAAAGATAACGAGCAATGGGTACTTCCAGTCCCCATCTTCTTAAGTCGTCTCGCACACAAAATACGATGACAAGCACAAGTCTGGTAATCAAAAGGCCAAGAGCCCGGGGGGCTCTTTTTTGCATCTCACGACTTAGTTCGATCATGGGAAGTGCTATTAATCCATAGGTTTTCACCTCTGCCCATTCAACATCACCTTCCAACATGGAATGAAAACCAATGTGTTGGTGAAGCTTTTAAATTACAATAAATCATGATGTGTACTCAAATGCAGGTGGGGGCTGAGGCTCCTCATCAACAGCCATTGCTGATGCAGGGGCTTGTTGTCCAGTTGATCCACCACCAGTGCTGGATGCAGTTGATGAGGGTGCATCGGTGAGGGACAATACTTCAGGTTCATCAGGGTGTAGATCCCTCAGAAGCACAAACCCAGAAGGTGATGATTTAACTGGCACGTATCTGCTATCTTCCAAAAACTTTATGTATTTCTCCTGTGCTGGAACCACTCTAGCAGGGTTGGTTAAGATCTCAAATGATGGCTCTGGTTCGTTTTTCTTCTCTGCAGGAGCATCCACCTGCCAATAAAGGAGAGTATACTTGGTGAACAAAATTCAATGCTAATTTTATGCACTACACAGTCGAGCAAACTATTATAAGTCCAACTCTTAACTAAATTAAGGCATCCATTCAACAAAACTAAATGATAGAAACGTGAATTAACCTGCATGGACTCCCCATCCTTATCAGAAGACTTGCCCTTCCCCGAATTTGTTGCACCAGAAGATGCCTCTCCAGCTGCCTTCTCAGCATTGGCTTTCTCAGCCTCTTTCTTGCTAGCCCTTGCCTTGGCTCTAGCTGATGTTGATAAAACAGCTGTGGGAAGTTTGACAGCAGAAGTTGTTGTGGTTACAGTTATTGGCTTAGGATACTCGAACAGTGAGGGCTTGGCGTGTGATACAAAATTGAACTTTGGCACTTTTAGGTCAGAGTTCAGACCAATTAAGGCTGTTGGTGAGAATGCTAAGCTAACAAAATATATAAGTGGATACCAGTACCAAAACTGACTAAAAACAGCTAGTCCAACGACTGCGGTAATTTTATCATGCTTTGTCTTCGAAAGTAATTTTAAGGTCACATTTCTTCCACCAGCATCAAGAATTCCAGAAGCCAAAATAGCACCCATTTTACTCATGGTATCTTCATGCTTATCTAGGACAATTTTCTCCAGTTGTCGCCTGAACAGAAGAAAGCTTAGCATGGTAGCAAGCTCAGAAAGATGGAAAAACAAAGGGAGATATGTACCTGAAGACACCAACACGGGAATCACTGGCTTCACTTATCTGGACCATCACCATGGCCATCGCTATGAGAGCACCTTGGCGTACAAAATCAACTACATCTGATGTCAAAGGTTCCAGTAAAGAAATGGCCTCACTCAGACCAGTACCTGCACAAGAAATTCCAACTGCCATAGCTGCACCATATCGCACATGTGGATTGTAAGACTCCGATAATAATGAGACAATACGAGGCATCTGCAAATTCATTCAAAAGAAACAACATTAGCATATCAAAACAAAAAGGACTTTTTCCTATCTCTCCCACCTGCCTCTCCCACACCTCCTCTTTGGTGGGGGGACATAGCTAAAAACCAGTAATTCTACTCACAAACAAGACCACAGATAACAAGAGAATGATAGAGACATTATTAACAAGCATCACAGCCTCAGAAATGAACAGAAAAGTACCAACCTGCTCTGGCTCAGAATACATAACAAATCCAAGCGCCAAAACAGCAGTCCGGCGGACATCATCACTAACATCTGATACAGCAAAATGCAGCAACTGACGGATAGCCTTATTATTCGCAGTTCCTCTGTAAGCCAATGCCAAAGTATACATGCCACCATAACGCAATATAGGGTCCTGATCCCTAGTCATCTGCTCGATCAATGTATCTGCTTCTTCTTCCCTTCCATAGACAGTGAGGGCTATACCTAGTGCCAAACCCCTGCATGTAGCATCAGAAAGAATGTTCAACTTCAGTACTCTACAGACTCTGTACTGTAATAATCTTTTTACAAGAAAACTGCACGAGAACATATATAGTAGAACAGAGAAATGGTCATCCTTAAGATGTTACTAGTTTAAAAAAAAAAAAAAATGGTCATCCTTATTTTACGCCATATTGTTAATCTCTTCATTATTCCCAAGGCTAATATACTGTCAACTCATCATTATTCCCAAGGCTAATATATTGTCAATCTCTTCATAATTCCCAAGGCAAATTACATATACATATCCTCTCTGGTTTGATATATTAAATCATCGCTAATGACTTTTTGAAAGGAAAATATCAGAAAAATATAGGGGTAAACAGACCAGAATATTCCAGTAACAAGAACTAGATTTTCACATTGAAATTTTAAATTATGGTTTTTACGTTCTTGGAATTGATAGGCACAACATTCAAAACTCAAAAGTCATACTTGGTCACTGAAACAGATGATAGCATCTAAAACACTGATTTTACTATATATGACAAAGGAAATATCTGCCAAATATTTAGAGTTGACAATGACCAAAGAAATCAACCTATCCTGTCTCCTTTCAAACCAGATATTCAAACACCGCTAATTTGCAATCGGCATCCTGTCATTCTTTTAAAACAGATATTTAGGCAATGCCAGCGTGTCTTTCATATCACTGACTAACATAGTCGGCATCATTTTCCACTGCATCGCACTTGCTTAGCAATGGACATTTTCTTTCAATTCTCGCATTCCCTGTTTCCTAATTTTTTACATAAATGTGACATTCACAATAAAATGGATACTACTACAATGGTTTAAGTGAAAAAATTAGACACAAGGATTGTGAAACAGAGTTCTAAAACAACGGAAAAAATCTCAGGCAAATCATTTTCTTATAATTGTTATTAACTGGATTTGTTGCAAAGGTTTCTGTAACAGAGCCAGCCTAGAGGAAGATTTCTGTAATTAGCCGTTAATCTGTATTTTGATGTTCAGTCTATTAAATGTATAGAACAACCAATTTAGTTTCCTTATATCAATTAATGAGATTTATTCATATAGAACAACTTCATCTATAGTTTTAAAAAGTAAAATTAACTCCAAAATACCCAGTATCTCTCCACAATTACTGTAATCAGTTTAGTTCAAGTAAAATATTTCCAGTAGTCCATCAATGTTCTATTTCTTTTCTAGTTCGGTTTAATTTTAATCACAAAACTGTTCTTTAAAAATACAAACGGAAAACATTAAAAAAAGAGAACGGTTCAAGTACACATATATAATAGATAACAATAGGATCAGATGTAGTACAGGTAAAAACAGTTCAACATCTGGCATTAATCAGTTGATTACCTAATTATCTTCTCGTGTTGTGTCTCGTGAGCATAAGCAAGCATCTCACTTGCCTTCTCACTTGCGGTTCCAACCATCAATAAACCCATACCAATACCGGCAGCCTCTCCAGCAACAGCACTGTCAGTATATAGCACGTTTTTAATGTCATCATAAATGTCTTCATCAGCAGTTCCTAAAGCTGCCAATCCAAGTCCTAAGCAGGCACCATGCTGAATAACCTGTACCAACAAAAGTTGCAAATGTGAAACCAATAACTGGAACGAACAAGGCGGCAACGAGAATGATACAGTTCACTAATACAAGTACCTCGACATTTGTACTACGTAGACTATCACGAAGAAACTGCTTGATTCCCTCCCCGTGATTTGCATGAATTAAACCAAGAGCATACAAGGCACCACCTTCTGAATATGGACTACCACCTCCACCAGCTCCACCTTGTGGCAAGTAAGGAGCCATAAGTGATCTTCCCTGCTGTAAATGGCCACTGTGAATAACACCAAGTCCAGCCGTTGCACTGAATTTAGCCCAATTTGTTGCACGGCTTAGCCAGTCCTGACATTGGGAAAACGAGATTTCCATTGGAAGTTATGTTAGACTGTAGATATATAATCCAAAGGAGGAGGTAAATGGTAAAAGGAAAAATATAATCACCAGGTTCTCCCTGAGGAATGTATCCACAGTAGTTCCAGCATGCATGATCGCATTTGCATATATCGTTGCACTATGACAGACACTATTTCTCATCTCAACAGACTGCTTGATTGTTTTAAGAATAAGAAGATCTGACCTGTACAGAAAGATTAAACTAAGAATACACATGTTTCCACTAATCAATTGAACAAATGGGAAAGAAAAATTAAAATACATCTGTCTTACTTGTTGTGGCTGTATAAGAATTGCAAGGTCAACTGTATTGAGGTCTCCCCTGATAGAATCCCTTTCAATTTTCCCAACCTTTCAACATATATAACTTCTTTTGGATCTGCAGCTGTTAATGTTCCACCTAAAGGTCTACTTTCCTCTAACAATGGGACATCCTCTGAAGCTTCTTCATCTTCAGTCGGTGCTCGATCAGAATCTGCAGGTAATGACTGTACCGGGTCTGAAGATTGTAGATTTGGACTGGAGAGCCGGTCTCTTACCCTTAAAAGAAAAGCTTGGTGCTCGTTCTCTACAAGGTCAAAAGCTATTTGAAATGCCAATAGAGCATCATCTTTATTTTCAGATCTTAATAGCTTTTCCAATATGCTTGCTACATCCTCTGGTTTATCCAAAAACATAAGCCACTGGCACATGCTCAAATAGTTTCGAGATGGTGACTTCTCATACACTTCCACAAGAAGACGCAGCACCTGAAAGAGAAAGTGGAACGATTAAAATGAAGTTTTCTCTGAATCAGCTTAAAGAATACCTATAGAAGTAACAAATTTATTAAAGTACTCATCCTACATCCATAGAGAAAGAAAAAGAAGCAAACAAATAAGGATGTCAGAGGCTGATAAAGTTCATAAAATGAGGGTTCATCAGAGCGAGCCCGGTAAATCCGGCTCAGATCCTGTATAGACCATGTATATGTGTTGATAAATTCACTAAATAAGTTCAAATAATAGATGGTTGTGGTAGAATTGTGAACTCGAACCCATAATGTTCAAACAAATTCCTTTTTTCTTCTTCCATTTCCATTTTTCCCTATTTTAGACAATATAAGGATGACGCTAGTGAGGATAGACGGGAAGAAGGTAAGACTCAAAGGATAATTTTGGTGAAATATGATTCTAGGGGAGCTCACAGTATACGCCTTACATCAATGCAAAAATATTACGACTTATGCTACAGCGTCAAGTTTTTTTTTTTAAAAAAAAAGTAATAAACACGCAGGCACTTATATCTCTATGAGGAACAATATAAAGCAATCAACGCAACCAAACTTAGCAAGAAGATCGTATAATTACACAGTACATGGATGGAGGGGAAAAGGAGGAAACTTAAGATCAAGTATGTCTTATAGGGTGAATACAGTAAGACTATACCTCACTACGATATTCTCTACGATTGACAAAGTTATGGGAGACATTACTGCAATATGCTAGAGTGGCATCAACATTATCACTCCTCACAATTGCTTCAGCAACTTTATCCAGTCTTCGGCATTCAATAGCCATGCCAATGGCTTGTTGATATTTGCCATCCTTAATACACCTAGGTAAGAAGAAGGGCAATTACTAACCAGAAAGGACATCCCAGAATATAATGTGAGAATTACAGGTTCAGATTCTTATTCTTCCACAACAGAAGATGAAAATGCACTTACTTATCAAGCATTCTCTCCACAATAGCCTCCAGGCGGAGATCCACCTCTGTGGCTTCATTATTTGACTCTGCTGCCTTAGTCTTATGGCTTGCATACTCATCCAGGGCTTTAGCTGAAGCAAGGAAAGGAAACATATTGCAAATCCAACCATACTGAGTCAACAATTGACAACAAAAGACATCTAAAAAAGTTGACAGGTGGTAGTACTTAAAACAACTAAGTGAGTACAAGTCTCTTTTTTGAAGTTCACCCAACAGTTATAATAACATGAACCAGTTAACTTATTTTTCTTCTTACTCCGAAATAAAGCATTCATTCTCAAGTTTCACTTGATTTCTCCCCAGTTCTCAGTGATATGACACAAAAATTCACTTTTATGGACCCAATTATACAGAAAGAACTCAAAATATACAGGCTAGAAGCAGGAAGCGACAAGAATCATCCGCAAGAGCAGTTGTAAAATATGGATATTGAGGAAGAAGTGTTGAAAGATGCAAATTCATCAAAAGCAATAGATGCATCTAGAGAAAGAGATCACAGAAGATCCAAATTCATCAGAACAATATGATCACATATGAAATTTATACCAAGAACTGTATGAACATAGTCAGAATCCTCAGAAACGTCAAAAAGAGGGCCAGATCCAAGGGCGTAGGATAATGAAACGTTATGTTCACCCAAATGATAGAAAACCTGAGGAAAGAAACAAATATTAGAGAGGATGGCCAATATCAAAACTACTTCCTGCCATAATAAACTATCTCCAGCGTGAGATGGGAAGGAATTGGTTGGAAAACAAAGAGTAACCTTTGAAGCAACTAATGCAGCTAGCTGTCTTTGGTCAAACTCTTCATCCTCGTACAAGCTTTCACTGCACGAACAAGGAGTTAGAAAGGTCTGTAAGATCCCACAGCACATATCATGAATAGTCACTTGATAGAAAAGTAAGAATTGAGCCAGGATGGATTAAATTGCAAAAATTACTCGTGGAAGGTTTAAGAAATAGAATATCCAACACATAACCAAGCAAACTAGAAAAGCAGCCAAGAAAAATCAATAGTAAAGAAGAACACCAAGTTTCTACATATTCTACTAACATGAAGTTAAAGCTCAAAGTTCTTGATAACATTGGTAGACTGATTAGATGATACCTACACAGTGTACAACTAAACAGGCCAACAAGGTTGAATCTTCCCAATTCAAGAGAACTATGACAGCAAAACAATTTAGTGACTTAATAAAGAAAGTTCTATGGTCCTTCATGGCTTTCATCTCGTGATAAGATCGCAAGGGTGAAGTGTGGACTAGGCACATGATATGCACTCATACCCTGTCACAAACAAAAGCCTAGTATTTAAGAGTAGGATAGAGAGGAATCGTGCACCTGGGAAAGCTGACCTTAGGAAGTTTTTCAGTTTTTTTAAAAGAGTTTTATGGTCATAAGTTAAGCTCGTGATCATTTCTAGGTGCGTCATACAAGGATCTCGGTGTTTGTAATCTAGTCATTCAAAGAGTAGAGGAAATTAGCATGTTGGCAGAAAAGATACTTGCTCAAAGGAGGCAAGGAAGTGCTTATTAAGAACACTTTATAAAGTATCCCCACTAACTGCACGTCCCTGTTCATTACACCTACCCTTGTCATTGGTACGTTGGAAAGGTTGCAAAGAAATTTTCTTGGGATGCGGCGGATGAGGCAAAGAAGTTTCAGTTGGTTCGATCAGAGACCAGACATCTCCTAAATATTGGGGAGAACCTGGGTTAAGGACTTGAAGATTTTTATAAAGTGTTTTCGGGCAAATGGTTGTGGAGATTTTGGGCGGAGGGAGGAGCCTTTTGGAGAAGGTGACAACGGATAAATATGGAGAAAATGAGAAGGAGTTGGAGAACAAAGGTGATCATTATTCCTTTCAGTGTGATGTGTGGAGGAGTATATGAAGCGATGGAAAGCCTTTAAATTAATGATAACATTACTTTTAAGGTTCGGGATCGGAGTAAAATTAATTTTGGGGGGCAAAAGCGGTGTGGAGGTTTGGTGTTTAAGGATGATTTCCATGTGTTGTATAGGGGTCTCTTCCCGTGGAGATTTGTCTGTTCAGCAAGTTACGAGGACAAAGGGGGTGAGACCTTATGGGATTTAAGGTTTTGGAGAAATTTTAGGATTGGGAGGTGACCGAGCTGCAAAGATCGTTAGTTTTACTTCAAAAGCAATGCAATCCAACTGACAGACCCAATTCTTTGTGTCGGGAGCTGGGAATAACAAAGTGTTCTCTGTTAAGTCCTATGAGAGAACACCCAAGGGTGTGGCCTAGAGGAACATAAGGTCTCAGGTTCCCCAACAAACACAAATAACACTAGGTGATTCTTCCCATCTGTAATCTGTTGCTGGTGGAAAGTGACAGGTATCCCGTGCTCGGACACCAAAGTTATTAAAAAAAACTTTTATGAGAAGCTTTTTGTTAGGGTAGAGGATGTCTTTCCACATGCTTCGGATTGGATTCCTAGGGTGCCAAAAAGGTGTGTTTTTCACGTGGTTAGCTACTATATGGATGATTTTGACGGCGGAAAATCTTAAGAAACGATAGATTATATGCTTGGGTTGGTGTTTCCTATGTAAGGAGGCTAGTGAGAACGCGCATGTATTCTGTTATATTGCAAATTCGCCACGAGGTTATCGGAGGCATCTTTAGTTGGGTTGGCATTTCGTGGGCAATGCCAAGATCCGTGACGGAGTTGATAAACAGCTGGAAGAGTGCAGCTGGGAGAAGAAGGCACAAGGCTTGGAATATTACTCCTTTTGCCTTAATATGGATCATTTTGAAAGAGAGAAATAGGAGAGATTTTGAAGTGATGAGAAGAGCTTTTCCCAATTGAGGAGTAGACAAGATACCTTATTTTTTTTGGTGCACCCATGTAGTTTCTATTTGAAATAGAAACAAAGAAACAAAGAAACAAAGAGAAAGTAGAAATTTTCCTTTAAAAAACAAAACAAACCAAGTAAGTCCTTTATTTGGAACTGTAAGATCATCAATTACTCCAAAATATACAATCTCAATCCAAGCTCGTGAAATTCAGGAAGTTGAAATATCTTGTCAATAAAACTCTGACTAATCCTCTCCAGAGTCAAGAAATTGAATTTACAAATGAAACCACAAAGCACTTGAATACAGGCAATCTATCTCTCTGTTAAAAAACCGCTGGATAAAAACTATTGTAGATCAAAATTTCCAATTCACACCCGAACCCCAACATCGAAAGTCCACTAATCCTAATGCTTAAATTCCTTCACATTTCCTAGCTTTATGTTCTAAAAGGGCAGCCCGGTAAAGCTCCCGCAATGCGTCGCGTTTGGCGAGAGGCCAGACCAGAAGGGTCCATTGTATGCACCCTAACTTAAGAGTATTTTCACAGTTTGAACTCATGACCTTCTAAAAACACGGCAAAACTTTACCAATTACTCCCAGCTTTATGTTCTCCTAACCAAATTTTCCCTCAAGTTGTCATCTTTACTGCCAAAACCTTTTCTGTCTACATCATCGAAATTACCACCACAACCTACTTCCCTCAAAAAGCGCACAAAGCTCAAATACTTCTAGAACTCAAAACTTGTCATGCTAATGCAGGAAAATCCCAAATCTACACAAAGATGACCAATTAAACAACTATTTACCACAACAAAATAACTAATTCACGCTCAAAGTAACAACATTAGTCAACAGTCCCACTTTAACCAGTCCACTAATCTACTCGACTCTTCAATCTTTTCTCCGTGAAGCCACAACATTTCATGAACTCAACTCACCAACAACAGATTTCTACTTTTGATCATAAATAGAAAACAAAGGAGTTCACCAAAATAGAAAAATAAACACAAGAGATAATGAATTTCCTCTTTATACAAGTATTTACCACAATAAAAACACTAATTCAAGCTGAAAAGTAACAAAACTTCAGCTCAAAAGTCCCACTTTAACCAGTCCATTAATCTAACTTTCCCGTAAAGCTCAATTCACCACCAAAAGAAACCTAAAATTTCCACACTTCCACTCATAAATAGAAAGCAAAAGGATATGCATTTCCTCTTTATAAGGCTTAGAACTTCCAAATTCCACAGAATATCAATCAATTACATCGGCTAACAAAAAGAAACTAGAATTCAAACTAATAGTAGTGGAAAGCAGCAGAAGGATTACATGACAGGGACAGAAGTAGAGATCTCAGGCCAAAAGTAATCAACAAAGGTATTGAGATTGGAGAGCGCGTGAAGCTTCAACTGTGGGTGACTCTCATTCAGCATAGCCAATAAACCACCCGCTGAACTCACCATCGTCGCTGCCGTCGCCATTGTCGCCGCCGTTTAAATCTTTCTGTTTGTTGTGGTGGATTTAGGGTCTGGATCTGTGAGAACAGAGGAGAGAAAAGCTAGGAAATTTACGATGACCTAAGGAAGCTGTAGAGAAAATGTAGAGTGATTTTGAAAGGTGGGATTTCTTGTTCATGGGGAAATTAAAGGTACTTTCTATCGACTCACTGCTAGCTCATTTTGGACTCCCATTTTCTTTAAATTTTTTAATTTTTTTTTTAAATTATGGGTTTTCTTTACAGGTGTATTGGTGCGGATGGATGAAATGCAAGTTTGTTTTTAGAGTTCTGAGTAATTAAGAGATATTAATAAAATTTAAAGAAAAATTTTATAAAGTGATAATCAAATTGATTTTATTTTTACGAGATGGAGTTTAGGATAGTCAAGAATTCTCGTCTTTAAAAGATATGAGTTGTGGAAATGAGAATGTTGGATGGATGTTCGCGGACATATTTATAGAGAAAATTAAGAATAAAAATATTTGAGATAAGATGAAAGTAACTTTTGTGATGGGTAAGATGAGGAAGGCGAGCTTCAGATTGTTTGGACATGTAAGGATTGAGAAGCTGCATAAATGCTTCGAAGGAGAGGTGTGAGAGGTTGAATATGGTGAAAATAAGGAGAGATAAAGGTAGGTCGAAAAAGTATTTAAACGTGACAATTAGCATGTGTCACAAATATGACTTATTAAGGACATGATCTTAAGATATAATAAGGGTATGTAAATCGTGAATTATGGCACAAAATAAATAGGTTGTTCAGTGTTATTGTGCTTCTCAGTGGTATTAGGCTTAGTGGTAGTTTAAAGCATCGTACATGTTATAATGCTAGCCTTATTCGTATTATTTTTTGCTTTTTAATATTTGTTATCATATTATGTGACGTTATTCCTTTTTTATATATTATATATTATTTTACGTGTTAATTGTCATATTTTCTTCATTATCTTATTTCCTCGTTTACAACCATAAAGCATGGGATAAATTTTAAAGAGGTTCATCTAAGAGAATATCCTTTTGTTGCATTTTATATCTAAAGTATTAAGTATGTGAGTTTCCTATCTAAATTATGACAAAATTTTTAGCGAAACTCAGCTGAACTATTGATTATTTGAGTTTCATATCTAAAATTTCGGATGTGTTTCTTAGAGATTTTTTCTATACGTATGCTTATTCAAAGATTTTTTTGTATATGTATAGCGAGTTTCAGTTATTTGTATTTATATACGACTATAAAATGTAATTAGCTAATTATAGCTAACAAAATCTTAATTTTTGATTGAAATTTGTCATTTTTAAAGGCAAAAGTTCAAAAAAATGACAAAACATTTAGGGCTTTGTTACAAAAAAAATAGCTAAAGTTTGAAAATTATGAAAATAACCAAAATTGGTTCGGCTATGACTCGCCTTTCATATACTAATTGTTATTAACACTTTTGGCTAACTCGCTGCAGCTTTTAGTTTTAGTTGTATATGAGCTTTTCAAATACAACTGAAAGTTACATTTATGTTGATATTACTTACAAGAACACCAATGCTTATATATAAATAAATAAAGATAAAACACTATATACAACTTTATAAACTCAAGCTTATATACAACTTAAGTTGTACTATGTACTCTTGAGTTGGATCGAGTCGTAACTGACAATGTTGTCCAAAATTTGACTATTTTTATAATTTTATAAAATATATTTATTTTTCACTTATGTTTGTTATTTTTTTTTTTAATTTTTCCTTTTCTGGTTTTCCTACATTCTGAAATAAGCACATTTACTGGGCCAAAAAAGTCCCTCAACACATACAGATCCAGACCACAGGCCATTTACATTCCTTTCTTCCTCTTCACCACCATATAAATAGTAGCAGAAAAATAACTGGTGAAAAAACCCTAGTAGCAGCTCTCGAAAATGGTGTCAGGTTCAGGGATCTCAGCTAAGAGGATAGTGGTGGACGCACGTCACCACATGCTAGGAAGATTATCTTCAATTTTGGCTAAAGAATTGCTTAATGGACAAAGAGTAGTGGTTGTTAGATGTGAAGAGATTTGCTTATCAGGTGGTCTTGTCCGTCAGAAGATGAAGTACTTAAGGTTCCTTCGTAAGAGAATGAATACCAAGCCTTCTCATGGTCCTATCCATTTTCGTGCTCCTTCTAAAATCCTCTGGCGTACTATTCGTGGGTACGTCACTATATCCTTGCTTATGAAAATAATTGTCTATATATTTAAGCATATTATTGGTAGTTTATTTGGAGCAAACCAGATCTAATTTACTGTATTTGGTGTTAAAGCTTAATTTACTCGAGAGATAATAATGTTATTATGATTTTGTAATCGTGTAGCTTCATATTCTTCAATGTGTATTACTAGTTGTTGCTTCGTTTGCTTTGTATCTTCTAAAGCTTTTCTTTTGAGAGTGTTTGTGAGAAACAAGTCTATCTACCCGACAAAGTTGTGTGATTACTATGAGTATGTTAGTTGTTGTTGTAGTCAAGCAAATCTAGGATTTCCGGAACATGGGTGCACCACTTAAAAAAAAAAAAAGAACAAAAAATGTATAAAGTGGGTGTTGATTCCTAGACTGCTAGTTAAATAACTCAAAGCAAGTAAACCATTTAGTGTTCTTGTAGCATGACTGGCTAACGGATAATATCATATCAATTTCAGAAAATATATACATAAAGTTGAAAAGGCCACAGGTTCAGGTGCCCCTTTTTACTACATAAAATTGCTCCTGTTGTTGTTTTTGATTGTGATGGGGAGATTCATTTAAGGATAAGATTCGGTGAAATGTTGTAATGTTATTGTGTTTTAGTATATAACATTTGTTAACATTTGATTTTGTGGTGTTTAAAAAAAATTAAGCATTTATGAGCTAGTTTTGGAACTGTTGATTATGATGGAAATCGTGTTGATTGTTTCTGCAGTAATGTATATACTATATGTATCAAATGTCTGCCTCAATGTCCATTGATTTTGATTTGTGTATTCATGAATTAAACTAACTTGTCAAGAAAGACATATGTTCTAGTGTTTATTACCTTCTATCCAGCATTACATCAGCATGCCTCTCCAAGTAGTGCCACATTATTTAATTTTATGTATATGGATATGGCTTCTCACGAGTTTTATCGAGTTTTATTTAGTTTAGTTAGAGAACTTGTATGTTGTACCATAGAAGTGTGATTAAGATAAACTCTAGTTTTGAAGAATGAGAAATAGATGATCCTGATTTGGGATTGAGGCATAGTTGATGTGTTTTATAGACAGCAACTCGCTTTCTCTGTCTAAATATTTTGTTTTTTCCTTCCATTTGATGGATTTTGCAGTTGGGATTCGTGCCTTTAGAACTACTTAAAGCCTGTTTGGATTAGCTTTTGGCTTAATCTCGAGTGCTTAAAATTACTTTTTTAATTTATCCAAACACTCCCAAAGTAATTTAAAACTAATTTGGCTTAAAAGCACTTAAAATAAGCCAGTCCAAACAAACTCTTCAACGAATACTGTATGTTTGATGATGAAGAAAGTTCTGTAAGCTACTTTCTACTTGTACAGTTGTGAATGATAATTTCTGTTCATTTTATGTTAGGATGATTCCTCACAAAACTAAGCGTGGAGCTGCTGCACTTGCCCGTTTGAAGGTTTTTGAGGGTGTTCCACCTCCATATGACAAGATCAAGAGGATGGTCATTCCTGATGCACTCAAGTAAGTTGCACTGCAGCAGTCATAGCTTGTTATGTTCTAGTATTATTGTTTCATTAAGTACTGAAGCTTTACCCTTATCTTGTGACTAGGGTATTGAGGCTCCAGGCTGGACATAAATACTGTCTCCTGGGCAAGCTTTCATCAGAGGTCGGATGGAACCATTATGATACTATAAAGGTAAAGTTTCTTGCATGCCATCTTTCTCATTTACCCTACATCGATACTTTCTGGTTAGTTATGGTGTTGCTTCACATTTCGATTTGGTGGAGCAACATATAACAGGTTTAGCTGTTTCTTCATATTTGTGTTCTTTATACCATTAGGAGATGTAATCCTCTGCTCCAATAGCAGCTAGTGTTCATCTTCTGTTTTTTAATGCACCCTTGTTCATCTAACTACAAGCCACGCTACTCTTTCTGCAATTTTTATAGGCTGAAATTTCGTACTTGTAATTTGCATCTGTGGCATGGTAACTATGTACGTATTGCGAGTGTCATAATACTCACATCGATGGTGACTCTTCTCCGTTGTTTATGATTTACCACAGGATCTTGAAAATAAGAGAAAGGAGAGAGCTCAAGTAACATATGAGAGGAGAAAGCAGTTAGCAAAACTTAGGGTTAAGGCGGCGAAAGCTGCTGAGGCAAAGCTTGGTCCTCAACTTGCCGTTATTGCTCCGATCAAGTACTGAAGTCGAAATATAGTTTATTTGAGATACAAATTTGATGGAGATTGTTGTTTTGACATTTGCTTGTTTAGTTTGCAGTTCTAGCAATATTTTCATCATTTTATCAGACTCCTTTTGTTTTTTCGTGTATTTCTTTGCTATATCTTGTGGAAAGATTTTGTTCAAATGAATCTCAACATTGAAGCAGATATTTATGTAAACATAATTGGTGTCAAGTGCTCGTGTTGAAGCTCGACTAATTCAGATTATACAGCCTTTGGTGGTCTGCCTTTGGTATACAGCTTTCTAAAGATAAAAATCCATTTGGGAGCATTAAACTTATGGCAAAGCGAGCTGCCTCATTAAACTTGGAAATCTCCTTAGAAGCCAGGATGCCTGTGTTGGATTAGTAATCATATATAATAGTTATGAACCCTTAATATTTGAATGTGTATTTCACTTGAAAAAATTCAAGATGTTAAGAGGGCAATCTTTTGCTGCAAAAATCAAATTCCATCTGTTATTATGAAACCATGTTACATTTGTTACATTAAATTTTGAGAAAACTATGCTCCATGGAGCCCTTAAGTATGATCCAAGAATTACAATCCGTGACCACTGTAATATTAATTTGAAATATATATATAAATGTAGTAAATGTATGCCTTTTTTTATTTATTATATATATGTATATTGAATTTTGTATATATATATGGCTATAAATTGTAATTAATAAAGTGTTGTTATGAGAATTGGATTTTGTCCTCAAGTTTGCTCTTTTTTAAATTTCAGGAAAATTTGTATATTTTTTACTAGATGAGATCCAAATCTGTCATACGGAGTTTTGTCCATACGAATTTGAAATTTCATGAAAATAGCTATGTTTTTAAGGAATTGATCGGAAAGTAATCAGTAAACGCTATTTATTTTTAAATAGTTAAGCCGAAATTAACATCATTTGATCCAAATTACCTATTTGGATAGAATATTTTTTTTCGACAGCTTAAAGTAAAACTTTTAATTCACCAATGGAAGCTTTTACTTTCCTTTATTAGTGGCCAAATTTAGGCAGCTATAATTTGCTGGAAATTTCACTAGCCGAGGATAGTGGTTAATCATCAATTAATGCATTAACCACGCCTTCATTTGCTTAAAATCATTAATTGCATTTAATAACATTAATTAATTCAATAGTGAAATCAACCAACAATCAATAATAAACTGCCTTTGGCTTTTTTCGATGTAAGATTTCTCCATTTTGACCATAAAATTCATTTATGAAAAAAAAAAAAAGAAGAAGAATTTTTAATAATCTGATGATTACACAATATAGTAATTATACTAATCTGTTTAGCTGTCATAGGTAATTAGATGTAATTTTCTTTGTTATATTTGATTGGACAAATATAATACACAGTTAATAAATATTTCAAGTTAATTTATTGTGAGACATTTTAACTTAATACTGTACCTTATAATATAGGACGATAATTGCTTTGAGACCATAATTTTAAGGTGAAAATATGTATTTTTACTTGTTTTAATTAAGAGTAGTCTTGCGATGGGGTTTATAAAAAACCTCTCTACCTAACCTTCGAAATAGTGGTACGATTTATATACTTTTTATCCTTTTGGACCATACTT
This sequence comes from Withania somnifera, assembly GCA_039654485.1. Lineage (NCBI taxonomy): Eukaryota > Viridiplantae > Streptophyta > Magnoliopsida > Solanales > Solanaceae > Withania > Withania somnifera. The sequence goes on along the minus strand of JBDJHY010000116.1, from coordinate 20,307,680 downwards.
TACAGGAATATACTGCAATTATTATTGTTAATCAATTAGTTACCAACTTAATAGATGAAGGGGTGTGTGTAGAGGGATAGAAGAACTAATAATAAATATTTTAACTATATACCTAAAATTAATTAGTTGGGAGAGTAATTAAGTTGGTAATTGTTATTACTAGCCCACTATTTACTACACTAATTAATTACTAGCAACTCTTGGTTTTTCATTTGTCTAAAAAAACAGATATCTTTACTCACTAGGTGACTTTTCTTTTACCCCACTTGCTTATTTTGACTCCTCATTTCATAACTTTTATATATATGTATATTCAAGTTGCTTGTTATTGTTATAAAACTATAAGTTTCAAGAAATGGCAAAACATTTATTTAAAAATGTAGCATTATTATTTTTGGTGTATGGATTAGCAAGTGGAAGAGTATTAAAATGGCCAACATCAATTGGAACAGATGCATTTGGATTTATTCCAACAATCTATGTAGATCAATCTGGTTTTGCTGAATTTCAGAAAATTCAACCTGCCATTGATTCAATACCTTCCAATAATTCTCATTGGATTTGTATCTTCATCAGACCTGGCTTCTACAAGTAACTTCTTTTCTTGTTTATTTATTGATGTACTCTGTGTAATTCACGGGCGAATTCAAGATTTAGAGTCACTAGATTCTATTCTCTGTACTAGGCGAATTTAAGATTCTAAATCACTAGATTATGTTCTTTTTGATATGTACGTGCTAGTGTACAGGGGCGAATTCAACATTTAAAAGTCACTAGATTGTATTCTTTTCGGTATGTATGTGCCAGTGTACCAGGGCGAATTTAAGATTTAGAGTCACTAGATTCTGTTCTTTTTGATATGTTTATGCTGCTGTACCGGGGCAAATTCAAGATTAAGAGTCACTAGATTCTTTTTTTTTTTTTATATGTTTATGTTGCTGTACAGGGGCGAATTCAAGATTTAGAGTCACTAAATTTTGTTCTTTTCGGTATGTATGTGCTAGTTACCTTCTCTTACACACACATCGATTGAGCTATACAACAAATTTTGTCAAGCCTTTTTT
>JBDJHY010000116.1:20232482-20242821 GCA_039654485.1 Withania somnifera | reverse complement strand
CAACATGTCACTATTTCTAATTTAATACATGGTAGAAAATTTCTACCTTTCTTCCACCATATTTGACGATAAATGTGTGAAAGCATTTATTCATTGAGGGCTAAGGTGATATAGAGTGTGGTGGGTGGTGGGCTAGAATGTTGACAATGAATTTTAACACGGATTTGGTATCGCTTGAGTATACAGGAGGCCATGTTCCAAAACTTAATATTGCAACAGAGTCCAGCCAATTGAAGAACTCAAAAATTGTTCTTTACACAATTTAGATGTTGCATGGTTTCTATCAAGTTCGACCTCTTGGTCTCAAGTTTCCCTTTATTTTTCCAAATGCAATGAGATTAACATGAAAGATTTGCAACGCGACCACAGAGGTTCCTACCCCCTCCCCCCCGGGTGTATGTTTTAAATGTCAATATCTGGGGCCGAATGAGATTGGCAGTGCAGTTAATTTATCACTACTTCAAATGGAATGCACTTATTCATTTCTAAACTTCATTTTTAGGCATATGCAAGTATATTTTGCAAAAACAGCTCGTTGGTCCATTCTTACTCCTACTCCAAACTTCCAGAGTGGACGTGCCTAAAATAGGGACCATCGAAGATTTAGCCAAAAAAAATGAGAGCAAATGGAGTTGTATTTGGGATCAGAAACCAGATTTATGTTGAGGTCTAGAATAATTTTGTCATCGCACGGTACAGCTAGAAGAAACGTAACCAAATCCTTATATACAATAGCACAGGATAGGGGTCAAACGAGCGATTGTTCTTGATTCTCTGAGGGCCGGGTTCCATAAAACAATATCGTTTTCAAGAACAAGGAAAGATGGAAGAGATGAATTTTCTTGAGGGAAGGACAGAAGAAATAACCCATTGCAAGAAACAAACAAATATTTTACTCAACGAATGATTGATTCCCAGAGGAGTTGCCATACGAGAAACAGTAGAATGTGTTGAAACAGGGCGTCTATAGAACAGTTCAACCAAGTTAGAAAGGTTTTATGATAATGTTGTTGCTTGATGAATTGAGGATCTTCAATTAGAGAACACCATAATTTGCAAACAGGTTTGAAATGATTTGACAGGAATTTTTACCAGTATATCAATGACAATATCTTGGGGAAAGTTATCAGGCATTCTTTCTGACATCTTTAGATTTTAGATTTGAGCTTCTTTTTGTATTGTCAATGTTCCCAGGTATAGGCTTTAATTAACGTCCATACGGTTAGGTTTTAATACACATAAGTTGCAGAAATTACAACCTATATTTTTCATTTATAATGTACAGGCATTAATGCATTGATAAATTGTTTTTGGCATGAAATACATGGTGGTAGTTCTGCTTTCTTAGACTCTAGAAGCATATTAATCTACATTTTAAACTGCTATATTTAAAAAAAAACTACAGTACTTGTACAATATAAATGTAGCTCCTATATCACTTTAGAAATTCGCGAATTCTTACTGGTCTCTTAACTGCATTGGTATAACCCTGCACAGAATGAACAAACAAAATGCTGAAATCAAATGGACATTCACTTTCTTCACAATCCAAAAGCCAAGTCTATCGTGTATATGATCATAATATAGTAGCATTGCCGAAGTTAGATGGCAGCAGTACAAGACGTGATACTCTATTTGAGCTCAAGGAAATTGAAACGGTACCCTATTTTAGGTCCACGCAGCAAATATAGATTGATTAAGTACCTCGTTATATTTAAACAGCAACGGCCGAGAATCCCTCTCCTCCAATTTTTGTCCAGGTTTAGCTTTGTCGTTATCTTTAGTAGCTTTTTCACTTGGCTTCCTAAACCTGATTAACAGAAAATCATCATGAGTAGTTGCATCTACCTATCAATGAAATGCCAGAACATGATTCTCAGCTGACTTTTATAGTTTCCCAAAAACTCATCAAGTAACATGAGGAGGGAGCACTGTTCTTCAAGCAATTAACGAGCACCCAAAGCAAAGATATAAATGTCATTTGTAAATAATGGCCATAAGATCATTTTATTTGTTCACTTGGCTGTGAAGATCAGATAAACATGAGATGAATCTAAACACAAATCAATAACCAAGTGACGCTAGACAAAACATTATCTTTTGATAAGGTAATATATATTACATTAACCAAGAAGGTACTGCAAGCAAACAACTTAAAACAAATCTATAACTATTATAATCTCAAAGCTTCTATCAAATCCATAAACTGACCCCACACCTTCTATCATATTACCCCTATACCAGAAATAAAGATTTTGAAGGCACCAATTTTTAACAATAGCCGAGTCTTTTGATTCCAAAGCATCTCTTATTCCTCAGTTCTTTCCAACCAAATGGTCCAGAAGATGCAAAGAGGTATAGTCCATAACATATTGCAAAAAGATATTGATCCCTTAAGCTTGTTGAAAAGAAGAAAATTGTGCAGGAGAGGAGATCAGCCACAACAAATAAAATAGCAGAAGGTTTTAAGAACAGAATTTTATGATACTTCCGTGTATAAGCAAGCTAGACATCATAGATATTCACAAGTTTGTCCATACAATAAGGCTCGCCTCCTCTTATCCTTCGACCACAATTTCCAAAGGATTAGGCTTGTCCCCTCATACATAAGGTACTCAGGCTTGTTTTTCAAAATAACTATAGGCTTGAATACTTCTGCTTGGTTCTCACTTATTTGAACTGCACATGAGGTAATCAAAAGAACAAATTTGATAACCACCGGGTGACTATTTATAGGAATCGCACGCTAACGAAATGAGCCTCACTTGGAACTTTGGGTCAGATATTCGCTTAAATATGATCTTTCTACGTGGTGTTTATTGTTCCCAGTTTCCAATCCAAATTAGTTAGTCTAACTATGGGACTGATTTTGGTCTATAAAACATGTGTGGAACAGAAACAACGAGAGGAACGCGTATCCTGCCTAAAAATTTACCATAACACAATCAAATTAAAGTTCGTAGAGTTTCAATAAGTTTCACATAATTGATTCCAACGGAAGATAGATGAATGTAAGGCTAACAATACCTGTCAAAAAAGGCACGAGAATCGACAAATTGTTTCTTCTTTCTTTCAGGCAAGCTCATTTTCCCGCTAGCTGTTGTATCTCCAGCAGATCTTTTATTCTGACTAGAAGTACTAGTCAAGTCATATTGCTTTTGTCTAGAGGGATCTCCGAAATGTATTGTTCTACCTGAAGATGCTGATGCTTTAGAGATTGTACTGCTATTCTCGCATCTCAAAACGTCCTGGCTTTCTGCACCTGTAGGTGGTGAGTGGAGATTGCTACTTCCTTGCAAAATTTTTTGCTTTTCCACCTAAAATAATGTTTTGGCATATACATGAACATATGCCATAAAGAAGATCCCATAATGCACCACAAAAGCAGCATAATCTAGAAATAGGATCTCTGGAAATCATGCAGGAATGCTAACTGGACAAATGCATATCCATGCAAAACAGGGAGAAGGAGACATTAGAAAAACCCGAATGAAATACAAGATTAAGGGTTCGCTCGGCGAGTGCCAGGCTCGTCAGTGCTGGTCCGAGACCCCCAGTTCGGGTTGAGACAAAGCCATCCAACGACTATACTCTATGCTGACAATATCCAGCACACCATAAAGTTAATGATACACCACATGTAAATGTCAGTGTCCACCTCTGCGGGTGTGTGTGTGTGTGTGTATATATTGTTGAGACTTTTTAAAATTAAGTAATTAAAAGTGAGATCTCTGTGAAGGTTAAGCTTTTCAATGAGATGGTCATATAGTTCAACATGGTACTAAAGCAGGCAAAGTTCCCAGGTTCAAATCTGACCACCACCCAAAGACCAAAAATATATTTCCACGTATTTGATCCATGGAAAGAATCAGGCCCACGCATGAGGGGTGTGTATAGACATAACATAAATTAAGTAACTTAAGATTTGCTCTCTAGCAGCTTAAACTTTCTAGATAAGATGATCACAAACTTGAATACAGATAAATTGTGAAACTCCTCCCTAGAGATCCAACCGATGTGCACTGATGGGGGACTAGTTTGGGTTCTATATACACATCAAAAGTGCATCAACTTGGTTTTTCTTTTCAGCTACAGAGTGCATTAAAATTCAAGCAGAGAGTTGAGAGTACTCTACATACCTCATGTACCAAGAAAACTTTCACAGCAGATGCCAGAACAAGATGACAGGAATCATAACCCTGTCCAAAAGCACCAGATCATAGAGAACAGATGAAGTCTTAAGTTATTTCAGTTTGGCACAATGATAGGATAAAAAGACTATTCAAATCTAATTTCCTTCTATGGCCATTGACCTTGCTGACCTTGAACTTTATAAATTCACCAATTGGGGGGTCTAATGAAAGCACTGATGCATCTGAAGCACCATGTTGCATAAATAGAGAAGGAACAGATTTTATGTTCTTGTATGTCGTGGCATAGGACATCATTGTATTTACTAACTGAGCCAAATCAGCTTTTTCTTTCTCTGAGAGTAAATGCAGTGCTACCTGCAAAAGGAAGAATATATCAGTTCAAATTCTCACCAATAGGTGAAACTAAGTTCTCACAGCAACATTAGCTAAGGATAACTAACTCGGCCTAGTTCCAAATAACACCAGCCTAAGCATAAATAAAGAAGATTAAGAAGAAGAATATCCTAAAAGAGGCACGAACCACAAAATCATTTCTAATGAGCAAAACACTTTCTTTCTCATTATGGTTTTCTTTTTGGATGGGTGAAATTTTTTATTCATATGGTACCAAGATGGTACAGAACCAAGTACAAGACAAAGCTACAACATCTCCATAGTCATACTACATATTTCCTCCTAAAAGATCCAAAAAATCCAAATATTGGTCCATCTTATCTAGAGTGCTGCTATAACACCAAAGAACATGTTACACATGTATTTTTCACTCCATCAATCGGAGGTTTTCCCCTCAAAGCATGACTTGTTCCTTTCCAGCCAAACAGTCCAAAGTATGCAAAAGGAATAGCCCTCCATATCTGCTTCACATTTGTATTTACTCTTTGAGCTCGCCAAACTTCCAACAGACTATTGATCTTTTGTGGTATAACCAATGATATCCCATAGTGTTCAGAAACTAACGATACCCCCATGGTGAATATCTTTTAGAACTCAAATTCACCAGGTTTATACACTTGCAACCTTTACAAATGATAACCAGACAGCCTGGGTAAAATCCTTTTCCAAAGATGCATAATTGGACAAAACCCTAGACAACCACTATCTGATAGACAAAGCCAAAAACAATTAGTGTAATTAAATAGGAAAGAAAACCTGAATGCAACTAAACCAACAGATACTTCAACAAGAATTACCGGTTTCAGTGTTGATGGGGACAGAATATGTAGGAAAGGAGAAATCAAGTCTTCCACAAAGGATTTAATTGACAGATGCCTGGAGATGCATGGTGTTATCTTGTTCTTCCATGAGTGTAAAATTTCCTTCTTTTCGACTGACATTGTTCGATATCTGCAGTTTACAGTGAGAAGAAACAACAGTCACCATTGTTACTATTCAGGATGAGTATCCAGGGAAAGCCAACACTACCTTTGGGAAGACTTGGGCCATTCAATATTTGGTTTTCCAATTTGAGCTATGAGACCATGTATGGACATTGCAAGTGGAGACTGATAAACTGCAGAGAGAAAAATAACAAAATAGGGCTTAGAAAAATATTAAGTTTCAAACAAGCAGATGGTAGTATTTCATTTACCTTGAAGCGAGAGATGTTGAGTGCGCATGCTGTATTGATGAAATATATCTGAGCAACCAAGAATATCAGAGCATTTGACCTTCAAGAAGTAATTAGTATATATGAGATATTGCCAGAACTAGACGCGGAAAATCAGCTGAAGTAAATATAACAAGGAAAAACAATTGTGGTATTCATTGCACTTACTGTCTTTTGCATCACAGGGTCCGTATAATGGAGTTGCAAAATGTTCTCATGGATCCCATCAAAAATTAAGTCATAGTCACCACTGAAGAATCATCAAAGATTAAACTCGATAATCCAGAACTTCAAACAAATGGTATTCCAATTTTCACCTACCGATGAGATATTAGAGAGTGCAGTGTCTCAAAGTCATCGGACATACTGCTGAAGCAATTAAAGGATTTTTTTGTCTGCTTTACTTTCCTCTTTTGCAAAATCTTCAAATATCAAACAATAAGAAGAAGAAGAAGAGCCAAAAGATTATAAAAGACAAATTTAATATTAGTTACGCGTTAATGGAAGTAGAACTTAAAGATTTAGACAGTTTGCTTACTTCTTTCCAAATATCAAAAGCACTTCTTGTTGCATCCTTCCGCCCAACAACTTGAGAACTGAGCTCCAACTAAGTTTAGAAAGAATGTATCACCAATCAAACAGAGAAAACAGAAGGATGTCCAAACGAAAAGCTAATATAAAACATTTAACATTTAGACAGTGAAGTTCATCTCAAGTCAATTGAAAATTTAGTCATGATATAACATAACTGGTAAACTATCTTGTTATAACATTTAGACAGTGAAGTTCATCTTAAGTCAATGCAAATTTAATCATGGTGTAATGTAACGAGTAATCTATCTTGAAAGTAAAGATTATTTTCTACTTGAATTTGACATTTTTCAGAAGTTGGAGCAAAATAATTACTCTGTTAAACAATCCTTAAAGATGTCACAATGGCACCATAGAAGTTAAATAATGGTGGTGGGCGAACCATGCACTATTATTCCTAGAATTCACATGATATGTGAAAGGTTAAATTAGTCAAAAAGAAAAAAAAAACAGATTCAGATTTAGACAGTTAGCAAATGTTACATGGTGCTCACATAATGTGAATCAGGGATGATAGAGGCACTTTTTAATCTGATAAGCACTTTCAAGCTCATCCTTGGTGGAAAGCTAGCTGCAAGTAAACTGATCTTACAAATCATAATAGTATGATTTTCAACGAATTCTTGACCTCTTTCCTCTATTGACTAATACTACAAAAAGAAATGCATGGTAACTAAAAAAGCCGTACCACATTAAGAGTCTCCTTCTTCGTGTTAAGAAACTGAAGGGTGTTCAGGCACGATCTTATGTCACAGTCTGGAAAAAAGATTTCAAAAATCAAGTTCAAGTTGCTGGGTAACAGGAAAGCATACTTAGCAAGTTGTAACAATTCAAAGCACAAAAAAGAAGGAAGAATCCAGGACATTGGATAAATAAGCAATTAGAGCAGCTGAATAAAGATCCAATATGAAGATGTGCCACTAATACAAAGCAAGATTTTACGATCTGTATAATTTCCCCCTCAAGAACAACAATTTATTTTTATCATAGAATATGGTGAGGCACAGGTTCCGGTAATCTTTGTTTTATCAACTCCCATCAAATAAATTATCTCATAAGGCTGGTATGACATGCTGAATCCAAAAATATAGAAAATAAAACAAGGGTCTTTTACACCATTTAGAAGGGAAAAAAGACAACTGAAGAGACTCCCTTCTCATTGTCTTTACCAAACGAATTGCATGTTCCCTCCCATCTAACTGGAGCTTATACCGAAGTATGATCGAGCACAATCTATGTGGATTACAATCACTAGTTGTTCTGTTAGTGATATCTGTGGTCACCCGTCATTACAGTTGGACGCAACTGCAGATCAAGGCACTATTCTCAACAAACTAAAATTCTGCAGGAAACATCTCTTAAAAAGATTACAGTCCAGAGATCACCACAAAAATTGAATAGCAGCCTTCCTAATAGAAGGATGACAGACATAAGTTCCTCCACCCGTTGTCCATCTTACTCATGAGCAGACACCATAACCATTTTCCCAGAAAATTTTGAGTTGGTTTCTTCAGACCCTTTATAACAAAGCCACATTGGCTGATAGGTTTAAATTATATATTCCCACCTAACTTTATCAAGTGAAAAAAGAGAGGAGGTAGCAATACTGTTGAGAACACTGCTAATGTGAGTAGTTTGTTCATTAGTTATAGAGTAACTCCTTTTTCCCTGTAATTTTTGTCAGCATCTTCTTGATGCCTTTTAATGAATCTCTCTTACTTCATCAAAAAAACACTGCTAATATGATTAATTCTGCCTCCTTTAAAAACCAATTTCTTCCACTAACTTTCTCAAAATAAGTAATATCAAACACATACATTTAATCCTAAATACAGCCCCAAAAGCTTGGTCCAAATAGGTAAATTAGAAATAGTGATGCAGGTATTTGCATATGTGTATAAACAAGCATACACATCGTTCTAATAGTCCTTTCGGAAGCCTCTCCACTTGCAACACTTTATTGTGCATCAAGCACTCCAAAAGCCTTTTTGTTTCGAAGGAACTTCAGCCTAGCATGATCATTTCAACTTGGTTCTGATGACAATCGTACTTTATCTTGCCACAGCTACACGATATTTACAGTTCCAAAGACCGGTCAATAGGCAGGCAAAAGTACTTAAGTTCCCTGACGATCAGTAAGCTAAATGATTGGTTCTAGCACTTTATACTTGTTACTTTTGCATGTTTTGAACTAAATATATATCAACTATAACATAAGATACATGGCTTACATTGTTCCTTTTAACAGAATTTAGGTGACGAAGCAAATGAAATATTTTACTTACAGCTCCTATATACAACTAAAATTTCAAGTTCACTTCTCAAATAATTTTTGTTTCAAATGACTACACCACATCTCATCAGAGAAATTCAGATTTAATAAGTGGTATCTTCAACCAAAACAAAGGAATGGCACTCACCGGTATACTCAGCTAGAGCAGTAAGGGCGATGGAGCTTGTCTTCACTCTTTCTCTGTTACATATGTATTTGAGCCTACAATTGTGCAGTAAACCAGGCTTTGTTAGACTTGGAAATATCTTGTAAAGATACTGGTTCCGCTAAATAAACACATTGTTCTATGACAGGTCTACATTAAAGCAAGGTCCAAAGAATTGAAAATTGGAACAAGATGCGTGCTTGTTACCAATATGTGCATACTGATTAACACATAAAGGATTAATGGAGTGCGCGAAAGTGTCATACTTTTTGAGTTTTAATATGGAAATGCCAATCACCCATTTGATCACATCCAAGAAATAAAAACACAAATAAAAGTGAATGGCGGAATAAGTTTGATGCTTTATCAGATTCTGTCAATCTCCTTGTTAATAATGATAATCTATACATTCAAGTATTATCCTCAATTTTATCTGACTCAAAATCCTTCCTTTTTGTAACTGTCTGATAAACAATCATTAAATTCTAATTATTTTATCTGGTCAACTTGGGAAAATTAGTAGGACTTTGGTGAGTTATAAGTTACAATATTTTCAAGGATTTGAAACCACTCAATCCGGTTTGAACATTGCATTACTTAAATCTAAAAGATGGCTTATACTTGGATGTTAATCCAATCTCCCTGTAGGTTTTCCTTATACTCTACCAAACATATAATCATACAAAAGGAGCAGCCTTAATCATACAAAAAGATGGAAAAACCGATAATTTAGTAGTAAGTACCTGTTAACAATACGACTTACGGTTGGTTGGACAAATATATGAACCCTGCAGTTACAACCACATAAACAAGTCCTTTTTTAGTTATGTACTTAGATATAATATAGGTAATATGTGAAAGTGTCCAACAGATAAGCATTACATTTGACTAAAAGGGGAATCTGGATCATACACAAATAGACTTCATCATACCAGAAGAAGTAAATGACTCACATACAAGGACATAAAGTTACACCAGGAGAACCCCTAATTGCCCGAAATAGATTGCTGATCCTAGATGTGAAGCAAGGGAGTGAAGCAAAAAAGGAGAAAAACAGCAATAAGAATTTGATGATGAACATTAAAAGGTAAAAACCAAAAACATTTTATGACAAGCTATTGAAGGGGGTAGCACGGGACTTACAAACTAAATACCTTGGGGCAGGAAACAACAAGTTGCATTAAGAAAATAACAAGTGAAGGTCTAAGCATGTGTAGAAACCTTTTGATCAAGAAGCATGTCTAGAAACCTATGACTTCAACCACAAGAATCATGGTGGTACAGTAAGCTATTCTCAACAGAAGATACAAAGCTTTTGAATAGTATAAGAAAACAAATAGAGGAGCTAAGCAGACTATTAATGGTACTCGAGTTACAGCCTCACACAACCTGGGATGCAGATAGGAAAAAAGAAATGTACAAGTTATTGCAGAGAAGAGTAAATACTTCAACAAGTTAAGCAAACCAAAAACCAAACCGACTGATGTCCGCCCCTATCTAAAATAAGCATAGGCTAACTGAAGGTGGGCATGAGAGTGCATAGCAATAAG
>JBDJHY010000116.1:20204851-20221604 GCA_039654485.1 Withania somnifera | reverse complement strand
TAGCAATAGGAATAGGATTATCAAAGTGTTCTATTAGCAATAGGAATAGGATTATCAAAGTTTCCTATTAGCAATAGTAATAGGATTATAACATTCCTATAACTATCAAATTTAAGTTGTGACTTTGATAAGAAAAAGTGAGAACATTAAGAATTTTTTGAGTGTTTAGTTTTGAGAGATTTTCTAAACATTAATAAATAGAGTTGTCTTTATTTGAAAGCTAAGCGTGTTCTAAGAGACGATAGGTAGAGTCACTCTAAGTAGCAGAGCCTGAAACTTGGCGAAGAGTGCAAATTTTCTTCTCAGTTGTGCTAAGACTGTCCAAAATTAAACACACACTCACAACACACCACATAATTTTCTGACAAAGGGTTCACCTAATCGTGGCTCCGCCCACTACTCTCATTCGATCAACTCTCAATAGCTTGCCGGATCATGTCATGCAACTCATAAAGAAACCTTCCAATATTATCCAGGTTGTGGAATGTTATAATGGAACTTCTCCTGGGGAAATGCACCCACAAGAAAGAAACTCCATCTTGTAAAATGGGTTTCAATTACTCCTCCCCTAAGGAGATGAGTGGTTTGGGCATCCAATGTCTCCAACTAAATAATAGTGCCCTCCTAACAGGCACTTGTTGGAGATTGTTTCATGCTCAAAATTCCTTGTGGACTGCTGTCCTTAGCAACAGCCGGCAGACAAAACCAACACGCCTCGCATACCTGGAGAACACTTCAATTGGGGTGGTCTGGAGTCTCTGGACTCCTACCAGGGGGCAGCACATAAATTTTTTGCATGAACCTTGGCTATGACTTTCCACCAGAGACCGTAGTCTCATTCAAGGGCCCCTAACAGCTAGTGAAACCCACAACCCCATATCTTGTATTCGACATCTCAAGTCGTGGGATTAAACAAATCTGTGCTAAGACTTCTCCTCTTTGGAGCGAACTGAGGATCATCGGAGGTGCTCATAACATTGAGGATACTAGCCAACAACAATCTGCTTGGCTTCAGCCTTACGTATACGTGCCCTCTTAAGGTATTTCTCATACTGTGTTTGGGTCATTTGGACAAATCAAAAAGTTTGTCTTTGAACAACAACCATTCTCTGTAACTTATCGTACTGTTTCTCAACCAGCAACCGAGTTTAGCCACATTTCTAGCAAAAATAAGCCACCAAGAACTCAAACACCACTATACATTAATGGAATCCTCCACAACTAAATCACTACATGGTAAATACTGATGGCCAGATTGATTAATACCAATGTTAGGAGGTGTATTCAGGGATCATAATGGAAAGTGGATCCTTGGTTTTTCTTTTGCCACCACTATCACTACTACTTCCCAAGCAGAGTTACTTGCACTTCTTAAGCGCCTCACTCTAGCATTGCAATATGACTTTACACCTCTGGAGATCAATATTGATGCTAATGAAATTGCCACTAGCTGCATACCTCTAATGTGTGAAATTCTTCTGTTTTGAATAACTGCAGGCGCCTATTTTGGAGGCTGAGTAATCCAAGGGTGCTCCGCGTCTTCAGAGAACAAAACAGATTAGCTGACAGCTTAGCAACAATAGCCACCTCAAGTGTAGGAAGTTCTGCTCGTATGCAGCTGTTTTGGGACACACCATCCTTATTGGATGTTTTGCAGGCTCATATGCATGGCGATGTGTCCGTTAGCTGGGTAAATACAAGTGTGGTAGGACCAGCTACGTTGTGTGCCAGCATTAGCACAAATCCATCTGTAAATATTGTAGATAACGGTAACATTATAGCTAGTAGTTTGGCGGTAAATCCACAGGTTTATATGGTGGAAAGATCCTAACTTCAGTCTCTGCAAACATGTTCTGTTATGCAATATAACTATCTCCATACTGACCAAAAAGAATATGTCCTTTTGCATTGGCATTCTAAAAAGGAAATTGATTGGAGATAATATAACCTAGGCATGGTTTTAAAAATTCTCAGAAAGAAAAGGTAGAGTCCACTGACCATACGTCCGAATCATAAAATCTCACAAGTTATATCTCCTGCCCTTAAAGAACTTATGTCCCGCTAGGCATAAATTTGATTTCTAAAAGGTAAAAATTTTAAGACCAACCTATTTAAAGAGCAACTCGTGTAATAAAATAACTTCAATTCAATTAATGACCCGTTCATCTATTAACTCTGTATATTTTAATCCGCTGAAATTCAGCTAACCGGCAATTTAATACCTGGTAATTTGTGAATTTTGTATGGTGTTTTCAGTCTCAAGATTTTAGGCAACAGGGAACCCACATAAGGAGGAAGTTGTGGTATGAAAATATGAAGATTAAACTCATTGTGTTAGCAATAATCATAGCTTTGATTCTCATTAACATTTTGTCAGTCTGCCCTGGCTTCGAATGTGTGTGCTAATTAATTAATTAATTTGCATCAGACTCTAAAATTATTTATTTATACCTGAAACCTACTAATTACCAGTCAATTAATTGGCTTTCCTTTCAAAATTGACATATTAGCACACAAGAGGAGCTGGAGTTGGCCTATATTAATTAGGATTAGTTTTCCTAATTACTTCTCTCCCTTTTGGGGAATATTTCAAATTGTACTGTGTTAAATGTAGTATTGATTGATTTGGATTTGGTGGCGTAAACCTCTATAACAAGTTCGTGACAAAATTGGTTCTGCAAAACCACCATTAAAAATAATGGCACAAATGAACCTGTTTTGTAACGGCAATGACATAAAAGTCAAACTTTTAACGGATGACTCATTTTTAATAATTCGATGGAATATATGAGCTTTTTATTTGTTTGTATGACCATTTTAAGAGGAAGCTAATAAAAATATAAAACAAGAGAATCGGTCAATAGGATACAAATAATCTTTGTAGGTGACTCCTCGGATGAGATTATAATTGTTATGCTGTTGTTTGTTGTTGAAAATTGACTATAAACACTCTTCAAAGAGGTCTTTCATCTAGTTACAATCAGAAATGAACTCATTATACAAGAGGAAATTAAAACTTGTGCAAGCAAAGCATTCAAATTAGTACAACACCACCAGATATGTTTATGTGCATCTCAATACACATTATGACAAATAGAATGGCTGATTTCTAGTTATTTACAATAAAATTGCCTATTCTTCACTAACAAGTACGGCTCTACTCAAGCATGAAACATCAACAAGCCAATTGATCTCTACATGGTGAAATTTCTTCAAAAATGGGAAGTCGCCTCGATCGGAACGGGGCATACTGGTTTATCAACTGATCAAGACCATCAAGAAATGCATCTTCTAAGTTCAATTGAGAAGGGGAAGTGTATCCAAATGAACCAAATGGCTCCAATTCTTTCAACAGTTCCTCTGCGCGACTCTTTGATTTAGGATCATCCGAGCCAGAGATTTTACCTTGTAAAACGTCTTCAAGGACCGATCTTGCTTCACTATATCGCGCTTGTTTTAGTAGACATGTGCATAGATTAAAGGCCTTATTGACATCAGGGTCGATTTGTTGAGCTTTGCGATAAACAATTTCAGCAGCTGCATAGTTGGTTTGTTGCATGTATGCCCAACCCAAATTACCCTACACAATGATCCATGTAGAGAACTATCAAAACACAATGTTTTTAGGAAATACGAAAAATATGCTGTCTAATACTTTTAATGATCGAAATTTCAACATCAAATACACAGTAAGGTAATGTTAATCCAACTCCTCGAAGTTGAGATTCACATAATTGATCGTTTTTCACTTGACTAACTTTGTGCATCATTGTTTGAAGAGGTACACACTCAAGTGCATGACTTCTCCCATATTAAAAGGATTTAAGTTATATACTTCAACAGTATTACACTACAGTGTATTTCAACCAGTTATAGCAGGTAACATATCTTGTTTTACAGGCTACCGATCCCACCTTTTATGGACGATTACATTTAGTAATCTATTAGGTGAATTCAAATCACATAGACAATGTAAAAAAAGCTAAAACTCTTGTGAAAGACAGGATATTAGTTGTAAGTACCAGTACTCTGGAGGTCTCTTGCTTGATAGTAACTTGGAACTTTCTTCCATGAGAACGAGCCGTCTTTGTAGGTTTACCATTAAACACGGCTCCTAGGTAAATCATTTGTAACTTCTGCTTTAGCAGTTCAATCTGCTCCTCCAATTTTCCGCATTTCTGCAACATTCAGCATCGAATCAATTAGCGTATTGACCAAGAGAAAATTATTGCATAAAAACACTCTGCCTTTATACTAACCGTTAACATTACCACGAAGAGGAAAAGAAAAACAATACTAATTCCAGTCCTAAATATTAGTCTCGTTTAGCAAACTGAATTTGTCTTAGAATATGTAGTACTCTAGAGAACAAGAAGGTAATCTAGCTACTTTTTCAATCAAATTTACACTTACTATTTCAGTTAGTCGATTGTTAATTAAAATACGATCTCTAAGGAGCATAAAGGGGAGCTTCGAATAATGAAGGCTATTAAACATCTAGCTGTATTCTAAACAAAGCTTTCGAACACCTTTTTTTAATAGGAGTTGTATTCAGGTCAGTTTGTATGCACTTCGACTATTCCACTTATTCCACTAGGTCTCTACTATCTCCCACCGAACATCTAATGGCAAACTCTACCTACCAAAGCTTAGACAAAAAAGGAAAAAATACCTAGATGTCCATATCCTGTTTAGCATACTCAAAGCTAAAGGCAACGTCTCCATTGGATTTTAGCAACTTAAGAAAGAAAAAAAAAACAGCAAGAACAACAACAATGTTTGAGTTCCAAACAAGTTTGATATTGGCTCTATGAAACCCTCACTTCTTCATTTAAGCTCAACTCATATCATCATCACGACAATAAAACAACAAGTAAGAGAAATCGATGTGTTTTGCACCTTGTATAAATCAATAAGGACATTGTCTAATGATTCTTGTGCTTGTTTGGAGCATCGGTCTCTGAAGGACTTTATAGCTTCAATCGCCTCTTCACCACGATCCTGTTTTTTCATAACGACTGCCATGTCTTTCAACGCGCTATCCACTCTATCTCCTGCGTTAATCGCCTTCCAAAACAGAACTATAGCTGCCTCTGCATCTTTCTCCACTAGCTGCAAGTAACACCATAAATTAGTCTCATCATTATTATCTAATGACTCATTTTTGCACTATCAGTATAATTTAACTTGTTATAGTATGTTACTTTATCATTTTTACGATGTTACTTGATTATATAAGTACTTTTCCACAATTATTAGTGTAGAGAACTTAATCTCATTTCTATATCAAGTAATTTCCTAATTCCAGCATTCAACATGACATGATTAAGATCTCTAAGTATAAGAAACATTTTGGTAAATTACATAAATCGATCCAAAGATTCAAAAATAATTCTGACAGTCAAACACTCAAACTAAGACACAACTCTCTCGTTTCGTTTTAACCGTCGCTTTTAACTCAAAATAAATTATCGTATCCTAAAATAATTGATATTTCAAAAAATTTGGACTTCAAAATTTGTAATTATTTTTAACTAACAACAATATGGTCGGTAAAATCTCACTTAGGTATGGATAAAGATAGATAGAGTGTACTCGGACCTACCAAAAAATACTTAGTTCTTTTTAATACTACTCAATTTTGAAAATTAATTTTCTTCATGTGCATCAAAAAAGAATCTAAAGCGACAGTTAAAATGATCCAGAAATGAGGTACCTGTGCATATTTGGCTCTAACATAAGGACTATCACCAGGAGGAAGCTTATGAATAACATGATAATTACACTCTAATGGCTCCTTCTTTGTGCATCCACTGTTGTTGTAGTTCTTCATCATCTTAATATAATTCCTTCTTCTCTTTACAAAAAAAATATATAAGGCCAGCCCAGAACTGGATCCTGTTATTCTGGGTTCATACAGAAAGAGAAGGAATTGAAGATTTTTTCTGTAATTAGGTAGAGTAAAATAGGAATCTTTAATCAACATATATTGGATCAGTATGTAGAAAATGAACCTGGCGAGAAAACCGTCTAGGTTCACTTGCTTGTTGGCTTTCCAGACAGCCTTTTTCTGCACCAATGTCATCTAGACACGTTTCAGTTTCAGTTGTGATTTTTCCGGATAAAAGTTTATCCGATATTACAAGGCGTTATTCTAAAAATAGATAGTCATTTTTGATAAATTCTGAGTTTAAAGTCAGTCAAACAATTTTCAAATAAAAATACAGTATAAAATATTGCAACATGGAGAGTATTACACAGCAAATAAGATTGGAGGTTTGGTTAGTGATTGAAAAGTTTTAAATTTATTTTAATTTTTTTAATAAAAATTTTAGATTCGTCGTTGATTAAGCTGTGTCATATTATATCTTGTTTACTCACTTTCCTTAAATACTTTTTGATTTACCTTTACCTTTTTTAACCTCCGTAACTACTAACTACTCACACTTTCTCACTTTCAATCTCGCTTCCCTCATGTTTTTCTATCTGTGTCTACTCATTTGAAGTAATCAACTATTCAGTTTTGTCCCAACCTATGGATCAAGAAAATATGCCGCCATCATACTTTGAGACTTTTTATTTTTTAAGTCTGTTTAGGTTCTTAATTACTTCTCGAATATTTAAAAACAAAAAAAAAAATCTTTAAATGCGTCATCTTAATTAAATAAAATCGTATGATACATAAATTTAATTAAGTCAAAACCTAATAAATAAATCATATTTTTATTAGGTACCATCGTTTGGCTTTTCTTTGGAAGACCCCACGGATACAATTTCAAAGATTGAATTTGAAACTTTTAGTTATTATGGCAACTTGTAGATTGAAAGGACATTCCAAAGAAGAATGTATTTTTATAATAAAGGTAAGAATATGTTCAAATCATCACTTTTTTGTGAGGTTAACACCCTAACAATTAATTATTCTCTTTTCATATTTAAACTATCATCACATGTTTCATTTTCCTACCTGGTATTGAATAAATTTCAAAAGAACAACTGATAATTAACCTAATCAACTCAACTTCAATACGCGTAGAGAAAGAGAAGGACTAATAATTAGAGTGTAAAACTCTCAAAAAAAGCAATAACTCTGCTGCAATTTAACCACTAGCTCTGTATTTTACTAACATTTTCATCTATGTTTGGTCCGACTCTTCAAAAGTATCAATGGATACATAATAAATTCGTCAAAACTAGTGTAGTTTTAAAAAATTCGACACAGATGCGACATCCAAAGTAAAGAATCTGCGCAACTTAGCTTTAAACTATATTTTCACATTCTATTTACTAGTCTCAACAAAGGTCTAAATGAATTATTACTATGAAAGAGAGGTGAAGTAAACAGTCTATATACACTGAAAAAATGAAAAACTTATTACATGGTATCATAATTGAATCATGAGAAAACAAGAACCAACAAAATGGTTCTTCAACTAAAGCAAAATAAACCAAAACAATAAAACCTTTGCCAAGTAACCATCAAACAAAACGGCATGAAAAATTCACCCAAAGAAATTCACAATATTTCTTCCTATCAAGCTATAGATTTAAACTCTGACAGAAACCTCTTCTTGCCAATACTGGTTTCCGCCACCCCTTCCTCCCCGACCACCCATCCGACCTCGTCCACGACTATAACCTCTCTCGCCACCCCAGCCTCCGCCTCTGCCCCTCCTATATCCCGTGCCTGTTGAAAGTAACCAAAAAAGTAGGAAGTAAAGAGATGTAGAGCATATACTTGCAATCCTCAAGCATAAGTTCACACCGGTGAAGAAACAACAAATACCTAGTTTCAAGTAACGCATATCAAAGCAGTTTTAGAAAGGAAATAAGATACAGAAGTAATGCAGATATAGACACACTAGTAAAGGAAGCTGTCCCTTCTTTTATTTTATAATGTAGCAATAAAGAAACAAGTTGGTTCTTCTTTGTTGGAGTACTTTGCTTATAGTCTTTCAAATTAGAAGTTATGGTCAAGGTAATCTGTTTTATCTGCAACTAGGAATAAAATCACTTGCTGATAAAAGATAGAGAACAAGCATAAGAGCTAAACAAAGAGCCATTACTTTCACGTTGGCCTTGACTAGGAAGGAAACAGTTAAATTAACTTTTTAACATTAGTAGTTGAATTTTAAAGAAATGACGTCATTTATCCAAAAGATATTGTTCAAACTAAAAATATTTACTTGTGCCATTTGTCAATCTTGCTCAAGTGGTTGAGCACCTCCACTATGGACCAATAGGTTGAGAATTCGGAGTCACGCTAGAGTGTGAGAGGAACACTACCGATCCTCCTGAGGGGTGGTGTGGGGGAAAAAGTCTATACTTGTGGAAAACCCTTGGTCTAACATGAACAGATATAACAAGAAAACCTAGAGATCTATGCTGGGTAATCCTTCTGAATTTCTCCTTCACCAATGTAGCTGACAAGCTTTGTTTTAGTGCAATATTCAAGATAACTTTTATAAGCCTCAAAAATCAAAATTCACTGCAAATTTGAGCCACAATGCTGCTTATTTATAAAACAAATGTAAACTCTATTTTAATTTTTTTCCTTAACCTCAAGATATTATGGGGGCACAGAATATAAACTTACCACGGTATCCCCAACCTCTTCCCCGACCACCTCGACTTTGATTATAATATCCACCATTATCTGCAAATCCGCCGCCTCGACCTGGATTATAATATCCACCATCATCTGATAATCCACTGCCTCGACCTGGATTATAATGTCCACCATCATCTGCTAATCCACTACCTCGGCCTGGGTTATAGTATCCACCATCATCTGCTAACAGCATGTATTAGTTAGAGCACAGGACTGGAAAAGAACCTAATATCAAAGATAAACAAAACACATAATTGATTAAAACTTATATCCCGGTGGTACTGGCAGCAGTCTCCTACACAAATAGGCGCGAGTTCAAATTTCACTGCCCCCTTTCCCTTTTCTATTCTCACTACCCCTATGCCAAAAAACGCGAAAAAAAAACAGAGGAACAAAATCAGCTATCAGAAAACTTATACAGATCATACCTTGGTAGTAGTTTCCATAACCACCCCTGCCGCGTCCCCTTCCCCGCCCTCTGCCTCTGCCCCTACCTCGGCCTCGACCACGAACACCATAAGAATCTGAATATCATGTTTAGTAAGAAAAGAAATAACATTGAAACAGCTGCAAAGTACTGTTTGCATTATAATGAAAGTTAAAATGCTTCCACCAATATCATGAGCATAAATGATAAACTTCACAATTGCTGTGGACCTTGCTTGAAAAATCTAATTGTTGAATGGCCAAATGGAAGGCCAATTATCCAACTCAAATGCTAACAATCATAAAGAAAAAAAGGAAAACAAGCAGCAAAAATATGGGTAGTATGTAATCCAGCTCATATGTTAACAATTCACCTTGATTAAGATCAGCAGGAGCATACGCTTGTTTTGCTTGCTGCAATTGTTGATTCTCTGCTCCTGACTGATCAATACGAGATGGAGCTTGGTAGCTAGATACACAGGATTCACCCACGTTAAAGAACATATATGCTCTAAATGTTTTCCTCAGAGAAATCGAGAGAGGAACCGTCCTTCAAAATAAGCATATAACGTTTGTAGAGCTTACCCAGGAGAGCTTTTATTCAACTCAGCAGTCGACAAAGTAATTGCTATGAGGGAAACCTGGCGAGTCATCTCCAAGCTACTCAACCATACATATAGTGTTAATCAAGTTCCTGACTGAAGCACAGACAAGGAGGACTAAAAGCAAGAACAACATGAACTTACGGTTGTAGACCCTCTTCAAGGGGTTCATATGCATCAGTTATGGTAGTTGAGCTGATGGATGTATCTTGATACAACCCAGGAACTCTCTTCTGTTTTAAACAAGAAAATTGTGCAAATAAAATCAGCTGCTGCTCCTGTCTCAGCAAATTAAAATGGCATCATACTGATAATACCTTTATAATCTCTGCAATAGCAACTGTTTTACTGATAGCCTGTCCCATTGCCTTCAAAACAATTTCCTTTGTTCGTTCTTCCTGAGCATGATGGTAGTGGTATATCAATGAATATCATGCAATGCAGAATAATATTCATTGCATACCTCATAACATTGAGTTAAGGCAATCACTTTCAGCAGCATTTAAATTTGCGAAGAAAGAAGGAAAAATAAGAAACTTTGTAATAGAAACAAGAACGTATAATGAGAAAACTGCACAAACAAGCAGTGTAAAGTCACTACCAAAAAGTTTGACAAAAAGTATAAATGTATAGCTAGAGCTTTTCCTTCCCTTTACTGTCAATATTTTTGAAACAAGACAATAGCCACATGTATTACAATTGATGAAAACATAAATAAGTGAAGGAATGTCATTTTTTGCAGCCCAGATAGATATTGATAATGAGTAGTTCTCTCATAAGCTCGAGAGGGAGAACCACGACACGCCAATACTAAATTCACTAGACCAGCATCTGTGTGAATAAACAAGTTTACAAGGGGATCAGGTTCACAAGAAGGTAATCGAGATTAATTACGCAACCCGCACCCAATCCCAGCATTAGTATACACAATCATGCAATTGAGAAACCACATAGCCAGATGAAAACAAACTTGTTTAATGAAAATCATAGAGCAGAATCCAACCTGCTTCAAGGCCTAATAACTTTCACTAGTATTTTTCCACAGCTAATTGTTGTAAACCAATGACGTCCCTGAACTTTGCCTGGTGCTTTTCAGTATTCCGATTAATCATGGAATTGTTTCTAACGATTCATTTAGAAGTGTAAAGATATGACACTTGGGCCTAAAGCTAGCTCGTGAGGGGAAAATTGGCCAAGTCCATTCCCCAATTAATGTGAGGCTTTTACCCACCCTAACACCCTTTCATGCCCAAACCCAACTCAACTGGAGCGTGGAACCGAGAGCTCAAACGGGAATGGACCTGGCTCTGATACCACGTAAAGATATGACACTTGGGCCTACCTCAATCCCAAAAGCTAGCTCGTGAGGGGAAGATTGACCAAGTCCGTACAAGCAAACCATCAGTCGACTCCCCAACCAACGTGGGACTTTTACCACTCTAACAAGAAGTAATAAGTCTGCACATCCCTTTTAAACATCAATTTAGAGATCAATGACCCATAGAAAGTAATCTCATTTATTATTAACTAGTATTTCAGTAGCTACGTATTTCAAATTCAAAATACTTTAACCTAGAATTCCTCATGCCAAATTCGGAACTGACAAGCTTAGGTGAGATGAAATAGAGTGCAATTTCATTAACCTAGAACTTAAATCTACTGGGGCATGAATACTAAGAACCAATACCCTAACAGCCAAAAGACTGAACAAACATCATCAATTTGAAATCATTCCAAAACCCCAGATGAAAATATACCAAAAACAAGCAAGAAGCAACAATAACAACCAGGCGTATATTCAATTAGACATAAACATAGTCAAAAACGTTTCTTTTTCTCTTCTTCACCTCACTTATGAAAAAGGAAAACTATGAGTAATGACAACACTACAAATTCAAATGCAAAAATTTTCATTACTTTCCCCCCATTTTTAGAGCAAAAGCAACATCCCAACAGCAAAAAGAAAGAACAAAACATCATCAATTTGAAATCTTCCCAAAACCCCGGATGAAAATACACTTACAACAAGAAAGAAACAACAACAACAACTAAGCTCCATATACAATAAACCACAAATATATCCAAAAAAAAAAAAAGAAGTTCCTTCTTATCTTCTTCAACTCACTTGTGAAAAGGACAAAAGACGAGTATAACACTACAAACTCAAAATGTGAATTTTTTCACCACTTTCCCCCGATATTTAGAGTAAAAACAACATCCCAACAGCCCAAAGACTGAAAAAAACATCATCAAATTGAAATCTTTCGAAAGCCTCAAATGAAAATACATTCAAGAGTCGAGACAAGAAAAAAAAGAACAACAACTAGACTCATATTTCAATTAGCCCCAAATATAGCCAAAAAAGAGTTTCCTTTCGCCTTCTTCATCTCACTTGAAAAGGAAAAAGATGAGTAATGATAACACAACAAAAACAACTGCAAAATTTTTTCACTACTTTTCCCCAATTTTTAGAGCAAAAAAAAAATAAAAAATCCCAACAACCAAAAACTGAACAACACATCATCAATTTGAAATCCTTCCAAAACCCCTCAAAACAAACAAAAAACAACAACTAGAGTCGTATCCAATTAAACACAAGCATAGCAAAACAAGCTTCTTTTTTTCCTCCTTCATCTCACTGGTGAGAAGGAAAAACAGTAGTGATGACACTACAAACCCTAATGTGATAATTTTTTCATTACCTATCCCCAATTTTTAGAGCTAGAAAACATCCCAACAGCAAAAAGACAGAACAAAACATCATCAATTTGCAATCTTTCCAAAAACCCAGATGAAAATACACTCAAAAAAGCAAGAAACAACAGCAACAACTAGGCTCATACTCAATTACCCACGAGCATAGGAAAAAAAACAGCTTCTTTTCATCTTCTTCAATCAAAAGATGAGTAATGATAACACTACAAATTTATTAACTAAAATTTTTCATTACTTATCCCCAAATTTTAGAGCAAAACAGCATCACAACAACAGACTCAAAAAAAAAAACAATAACATTATCAAGCTGAAATTTTTCCAAAAGCCCAGATGCCAATACACTCAAAACAAGCAAAAATCAACAACTAGGCTCATATTCAATTAGCCGCAAACATAGCCAAAAAAAAAAAAAAAAAACTTCTTTTCATCTTCTTCACCTCAAAAGATGAGTAATGATAACAATGCAAATTCAGATGCGACAAATCCTCATTACTTTTCCTTAAATTTTAGAGCAAAAAACAACATAACAAACTCAAAAACCAAAACAAAACAATCATAGCTGAAATCTTTCCAAAACCCCACATGAAAATACACTCAAAACAAGCAAGAAACAACAATAACAACTAGGCTCATACTCAATTAGCCACAAGTATAGCCCCAGAAAAAATCTTTTTATCATCTTCACCTCACTTGTGAAAAGGAAAAATATGAATAATGATAACACTACAAATTCAAATGCTAAAAAATTTCATTACTTCTCTCCATTTTTCAAAGCAAGAACAACACCGAAACAGCTAAAAGACAGAGCAAAACATCATCAATTTGAAATCATTCCAAAATACCAAATGAAAATACACCCAAACAAGCAAGAAACAACAACAACTAGGCTCATACTCAATTACCCACGAGCATAGCAAAAAAAAAAAGCTTCTTTTCATCTTCTTCACTCAAAAGATGAGTAACGATAACGCTACAAATTCAAATACTAAAATTTTCCATTACTTAACCCCAAATTTTAGATCAAAAACAGCATCGCAACAACAGACTCCGAAAAAAAAAAACATTATCAAACTGAAATCTTTCCAAAACCCCAGATGCCAAAACACTCGAAACAAGCAAAAATCAACAACTATGCTCATATTTATTTAGCCAAAAACATAGAAAAAAAAAGTTTCTTTTCATCTTCTTCAACCTCAAAAGATGAGTAATGATAACACTGCAAATTTAGATGAGACAAATTCTCATTACTTTTCCTTGAGTTTTAGAGCAAAAACCAACATAACAAACTCATAAACCAAAATAAAACATCATCAAGATGAAACCTTTCCAGAACCCCACATGAAAATACACTCAAAACAAGCAAGAAACAACAATACCAACTAGGCTCATACTTTATTAGCCACAAGCGTAGCCCCCCAAAAAAAATCTTTTTATCATCTCATCTCACTTGTGAAAAGGAAAAATATGAATAATGATAACACTACAAATTCAACAACAACAACATACCCACTAAATTCCCACCAAGTGAGGTCTGGGGAGGATAAAATGTATGCAGTCCATACCACCACCTAAGAGGTGAGTTAGAGAGGTTGTTTTCGAAAGACCCTCGGTTGACGACAAAAACTACAGTCTAGTACAACAATAAACAATATAAAGTATTAGGAATGACAACAAATAACAAAAACAGTGTCATTCAAAAAATAACACAACAATCAATGTAAACAACCCCTCAGTTCAAATGCCAAAGGCAGAACACTACCCTACTACTAGCACGAGAAACAAAACAAAGCACACCCTACCGGCAAGAACACCCACCTACCCTCTAACCTACTACCTTAAGTCACATCTTCCACCACTTCCTATCCTGGGCATGTCCTCGGTTAGCTATAACAACTCCATGTTATGTCTAATCACCTCCTTTCAATACTACTTCGGTCTACCTCTAACTCGCTTGAAACCACCCAGCGCAACCTCTTACACCTATGCATTGCCTGAACCATCTCAATCTTACTTCTCACATCTTATCTTCCACCAAACTCATCCCCACTTTGTCACGAATAACCTCATTCTCAATCTTATCGCTCCTAGTGACTCCATACATACATCGCATCATTCTCATCTCTACCACTTTCATTCTTTGAATGTGAAAATTCTTCACAAACCAATTCTCTACCCCGTAAAACATAGCAGGTCTAACCGTCACCCTATAGAACATACCTTTAAGTTTAGAGGGCGCCATCTTATCACATAAAACCCCCGAAGTGAACCTCCACTTCATCTAACCTGCACTAATCCGGGATCATAGGCCCAAAATACTTAAAGCTATCTTTCTTCTGAATGACCTGGCTATTCAACTTCACTACCACCTTATCCTTAGGTAGGACCTCGCTAAACTTGCACTCCAAAATACTCCCATCTGATCCTGCTCATCCGAAACTCTTTAGACTCTAGGGACTGTCTCCAAAACTCCAACTTGGTATTGACACTACAAATTCAAATTCTAAAAAATTTCATTACTTCTCCACAATTTTCAAAGCAAGAACAACACCCAAACAGCTAAAAGTCTGAGCAAAACATCATCAAATTGAATTCTTTCCAAATTACAAGATGAAAATAATCTCAAAACAAGCAAAAAAACAATAAAATTAGGCTTCATATTCAATTACACAAATATAGCCGAAAAAACAAAAGCTTCTTTTATCACATCAAATGAGACAAATTCTCATTACAAACAACATCACAACAACCAAACCCAAAAAACAGAACAAAACATCCTCAAGATTCAATCTTTCCCAAACCCCAGATACAAATACACTGAAAACAATCAATAAATGCAGAAACTAAGCAAAAAGAAGAAGATGAAAACAAGAACCTGAAGAAGAGTGGTGGCATAGCTAATGTAATTACGAATAAGACCTTGTGCAGTGACTCTGATCTCATTCTCCTTAATTGGTTCTTCTGGCCTTGGCTTCTCCACCTTCTGGTACCTATCCATTTTTCTTCTCCTCAACAACTCAAGAGCTTTCTTTCTTTAGGGCCAAATGTTACTCAAAACACAAAGGACAGCATGGGAGAAATATAGGTATTTCAAAATTTTTATATTTAATACTCTTCCAAATTAAACTCTTCCCTTTTCTTTTAATACGTCCATAATCTCTTAAATTTACAGATATTTATTTAAATGAATAGCAATTTTACACATATTGTAAAATGTTTTTAAATTAATTACATAAAATCTAGTATCATTTACTAAAATCATATATATTATCGCAATGATGGCGTAAAAGATTCGATAATAATTACACAAATTTTCTTTTTTAATTATGTTAAAAATATATCAAATTAAATATAAATTTATATCAATTAACATTTAACCTCGATACCTTATATATTTTTTTCATAAAAATATTAAACAGACCACTCTTTATTTACAATTATATTTTAAAGAATATTTAAATTAATGCACTGTTTTATTCTTGTAATCACATGTTAGCAAGAAATATTGAATAACTTTACTTACTATAAAATTTTAAAGAATATTTAGATCAACACAAATTTTTATTCTTGTTATTAAAAAAAAATATTTTTTTCCACTAAATATTACTCTATCTAAAGTATTTATTTCTTTATATCCTCGTCATTCAATATTTTTCTCAAAATGGAGAAACAATATACTTGGCTTTGGATTACACAAACAAGGAAAAATCAACAAAAATAGTGAGTCAATAGTTTTATGAACACATTAATACTTACTGAAAAAACAATTCTGTGATCAGAATTGATAATGAAGGGACATGGACAGTCGTGTCGAAAAATTATATTATATAAAAACATTATTTAATATATATATATATTAAATATTTTTAACAAAATTTTTAACTTCATTATTTTAGTAAAGGTAAATAAAACAATAAATAGTGACATGCATGAAGAAAAATAATAATAAGAAATTATTTGTAGTAATTCTTGTTAGGTCTTATGATGAATGACATGTACTGATATATCATATTGCTTTTATAATGACTTAATAGATTGATAATTTTTTTAACTCTATCATTAGACATAATACATATAAAGGATTACGGATCATAATAATATTAAGTAACCCTCTAAATATATACAAAAATATATTAAATTTTTTAAATATATAATTAAAAATATAAACATTATATAGTCACCATACATATTTTTATTCAAATGATGTATCACAGTATCGCATCTAAAAAAATATTATATATATATATATATATATATTAAAAAAAATAAAATATAAATATAATAAATAATATTAATTAATTATATAATTTATCCATATTTAAAAGCGGTACATTTTCGTCCACAATACAAATCACAACAACAAGCAAAAACTTTTAAAGGACCAAATAGCAAATCATACAAA